>JAHLSL010000047.1:7053618-7242567 GCA_025920805.1 Petroica traversi
AGTTTTTGTCCTGAATTTGAACAATCTTCCTTTGCTCAGTAGAACCAGGTTATTATAAATACACACATGCTCCTTGCAGGGCTATTAGACTATGTATGATGTCAGCAGCTGCTTGTCCTTCCATATCTCAACCAGGTTCTGAAAAAAAGTAGCTGTGGGCCTCTGCCTTGCTGGCACTGCTTGTCCTGCCAGGTGATGCAGCAGCTCTGAGATCAGTATTAATGAGTGTGGGAGCAGAGCCATAGCTACATGATGCTATCAGCAGGTTGTGCTTCCCTTGACAGGGGATGACAAATTGTCCACGTTGTGTATCCTCGCTGATTTGCGAGCATGCATCATGTTTGCTTCCAGTACAGATGTATTTCAGATTTACAGTATTCTAACATGACAAATAATGCAGGCTGAATGCCATGCAGATGAAGAGAATGTCCACTTCTTTGGCAGCAGAATTTTGCAGTATTGGTGTATTTATAAATACGCTGTTTCAAGAGGGACACTGAAAACTAATTACTGTAAAAAAATATAAAGGTTAATAATGCCCAAAGAGAGATTATGGAAAAATGGAAGTGCTATGTTGAAGAGCTCTTTGGTGTAATTACCCAGATAAACCAAGGCCACATGGTATCAACAATATCAACACTGCTCATGCCAGGGACACCTACCTCACTACATTGTCCCAATGCAACCAACAGCACAGCCTAAAGCTGTCAGCACTGCTGCCCTACAGAGATCCTAGGAATCTCTTAAACATAATTAAAGCTCTGTTAATCTCACAGTCACCTCACCAGCAATGCCTGTGGGACAGCCGACTAAATACAGCCATTGTAAACTTGACTTGAGGTACAGTTTGTAAGTAAAACTGGATGGATAAAAGTATTTCTGCTGTGTGAATTACTGATGAGTATGTATTCACAATTTTTATTTCTAATTCTTCTATTACTGGGCCAAAAGCATACAGGCTTGTCAGGGTCTGTTGCAGATTTCAAAACATGCAAATTTGCCCAAGGATAAAGACAATTTTGTGTAAATTAGTTTAGGTCAATATTCAGGTCAATAGCATGAAGAAATGACTACAATGGCTGAGCTAAATTTCAGCAAGGATTCAGGTTTGGGTGGATCTGAAACTTTGTCAAAACCTGATGAAAGAACTGGGAATTCTTGTGTAGAATTGCACTGACCTATATGAATACCTGTTGTCCTGAACACTGCTTATAACTGGTGTTCTAAGCAGAAGTGTGTTCAAGTATAGCTGCAGTTTAATTTAGGAGAAAGGCTGAGTAGTAAACTTAAAATAAGCTGATGTGAGGCTTATTCCTCCTAGAAATTTGCAGGAAATCGACAGCATGTTTTTTAATAACCACTGATTTGCACTTAGCCTCAGATAGAAGTGCTTTATTTCCTTTATCATTACATGAAATGCTTTCCTCCTTCTTTTAAATGAAAGCTTCAAAGTTGTCAAGCCAAAGTGACAATAATGCTGTTTGGAAAAATTCTCTGTGGCAGAAGTTTCACACCGAATGCTATGAAGTGAATAAAATCATCCTGAAAAATAGCACTTGAGCATGAAAGGCCATCTCAGCATGTTTGAGTGATTCATGCAATATATAGTCAAGATTTATTTGATCTGAGTTTTTCCTATGAGCATTAAGATTCCTAATAGCTAGAACAAAAATTACTCCAGTAATATCCTTGGGATACCATCTGCTTGTTAGGAAACTTCTTGGAGATGATTTAAGTTTTATTTCACCACTACTAACATGGCTACATCATTCCTCATTTTTCTTGGGAATTTGGAGGAAGGCAGTCTGCATTGTGAGCTATCCCAGAAGACAGGCTATGCACAAAGCAAAGCACTGCTGTGATGTGCACATAGGTACTCATGAATCACAACCAGATGTATCTCTAATTTCAAACTCAGCAGCTACAGCCATCCCTTTCAGTGAATTTCTGTGAATTTCTGTGAATTCAGAGTATTTCAGAAATAATCTAATAAACTTCAGACCGCATTTTTACCACAGACAGCTTTCTGTTTTTCTGGCCCATTCCTGGAGATTCTTTTCAACACATCAGCAATATATATTAAAAAAAATGTTCCCTGTTTTTTTTTGCTTATTTTTCTTCATGTCTTCTTGAATAAAGCAAATTTGGAGCTTTTTGGGCTTGGGGCTTTGTTTAAATAACAGCCTGGAGGAAGAAGTTCAAATACCTGTGTTCTCTTGGTGGAGTATCATAATTTGATTTTCCCAAGTCCTGATGTTCTTTCCCTTTTCTCTGTTCTCTTTTGGTGTCAGGCTAATATTTGTACCTTTTGGTAAGCAGACTTCCACAGGGACTTCTGCACCTTAACCCCAGCATTCTCAGGCTGTGTTACTTTTGATAAAACCAGGTAGTTTTGTTATCACTAAAAGCTTTGAAGAAAAATTCCAGAAAAGTTGGGTTTTTTGCCTTCTCTTTTTTCCTTTTTTGGGGGATTTCAGGCCCCTTAACACTTCTCCAGAAAGAGGAATTTTTTTTTTTTTAAAAAAGGGAAAAAAAGGGAACAAAGTGCTGTTCCCTTGGAGCCTTGAATGCAGCAGAGAGGGAGCACAGAATACTTATGTGCCTGATAAATGGCTGTGTTACAGAAAGCTAAAACTCCAAAATGGCAAGAGAAGGCATGGAGATCTTATCTTGTATAAAGAATGATCATGTACATTTGTATTAGGGAAATCAGGTTAGTCTGACTGAGGGCTTTGACTTACCTGGGCCTTGATTAATATAACACATTGCATATAAAATAGTTCACATGATGAAAACCAGGAATAGTTCTTTGTGGAAAACCAAAAGAATTTGAAAATCCCCTAACAGCCAATGAGAAAGAAAAGTTTACTAAGATGCTTCTGTTACATGTGAATCCAGTGATGTGGGTGTGCTAAGGGAAATCCTCTTAGAACCCTGTAAAGAGGCCAGAACCTCATTGGAGATGCAACTTCCCTGGGGATATTAATTCTGGGGAATTTAATTTTTCCAGGTCCTCTTCAAATTATATTTGGATAATGCTTTCTGGACAGAAACACTGGTTGATGGGAATCTGGTGATAGGGTTTACAAGTCCTGTGCTTTGATTTATGCCATGTAGAATCCCTGCCTTGTCTACAGAATAATGCATGTTGTTTTCCCTTTTGTAAATTTAAAAGCATTGCTTGTAATTTGGGGGAATGAAGAGTAGGGGTGCAGTAGAGCATGGAAAAGACTAGAAAAGTGAGCTGTGAAAGGTGGGAGCAAGACCACAGATTGAATCAAATGATGGAAACGTGAGTTACACTGGAACAGAACAAAACAGGGCCAGAAACTGGGAGATGTACAAATCGTGGTCATCAGCAGGGACCCAGAAAACCTCTGAAAGTGATCCATCAGAAGCAGAAGGAACATTAAAAAAAAAAAAAAAAAAAGAAGAAAGAAAGAAAAGAAAAAAAAAAGAAAGAAACCAGCAAGAAAATAAAAAGCTTGGAAAAGAAGAGGTTAGGGTTTCATCGTGTCTCCTCCACAGGATGGGGACTATGGGTAATGGGGCTGAAAAAGCATGGAATGAGCAGTTCATTCTGAAGTGGATCAAAGCCACTGATTTTGGACCGAGTAGGATTTGTCAGGATTGTGACAAGGTTAGACTGTGGGCCCTGAACTACTTTAAGGCGTGCTCAAAACTCTGCAAAGTGAGAGAAACTAACCTACTGCTACAGCTCACCCATGGAAAACTGCTGTGTGCCAACTTCAGGAATTTAGGCCAAATTGAGCAGGGAAAAGCAAAAGTATCTTTAAAATTTACTTTGCTGTTCTCAACATTGCATTGTATTCCAGATATGAAGGAACTTCTCAATTCCATATTTTTGCACTGAACTTATTGTTTCCCAATTAAATAAGGCATTCCAATTTCACTTAAAAGCTGGTCTAACAAGAAAAAAACCTCAAAACCTTTCAGAAAATTGAATATCACCAAAATCATAGTGAAAGGCTTCTGTCTTCCTTAATTAAAACTTCCAATAGTTAAAATAAATAAATTGATTTGCATTTGATCTAACCATTTTTAGAAATTATGTTCACCAAAGAAAAAAATAATTTTAAAAATCCATTATTCCCCAGATCTAATTAGTTCTGGATACAGGTACAGATTTTCTGCCCTTTTTTCATTTGGTTTCAGCATTCACCCAGCACAGTATCTCTTGATCTGTCAATTTTTCTGAGCCTTAACTTAAGGAAGATAGAGTTACTGTTGAAAAGTCTGTAGTAAAGAAAAAGATTGATCTGACGCTAACAGAGGTATTAAACCCCAAGGAACTAAAAGACACCTGTGGATTTAAAAGAGAGGCAACACTTTCTGTGCAGATAAACAGTGGAAAGAAGAGTTCTATTTACTGCAGCTGGCCAGCAGTTGCCCAGTATCAAGGTGTGTACTTCAGTGCTGTGTCCAGGCAGGAGCCAGTGCTTCTGAGAAAAGCTGGGAGCTTTAGCCCTTAGCCAAGCAATCATTAAGTCATTTAAGCAGCATTTCTGATCCCTGAGACAACTGTACAGGTTACATAAATTTCCTTCTAGAAAAGCCAGTAAAAGTACCCACGGCAGTGTGTAAGTTTTCCCTGCCTGATGTCACAGAGTCAGACTGGCTTTCTGCCTTACAGAACATCCCAGTTTCCCTCCTGCTCTGCCCTCCCAGCTGAGCCCCCACAGGCTGCAGAGATGCTCTCATTTGCCTTCTGCCTCAATGAATGCCTGAGCAGAACCTGCTCCAGCAGGGAGAGCAGGGGACTGTGCACTGGGTCACGGTGGAATTTATCATTCTTAGTGGACAGTGATGGTTTGTCCACTCAGCCTACAAATACACTTACTTGGTCCTGACAGTGCAATAAACCACTTCAAGGGTTTGGAGTGAAGGTTCTCAGAGACTCCAGTAATACTCTGGGATTCTTACTCTTCCCAGCAGATAACAATTACTGGTCAGTGTACTTCAGAAAGTTAAATGATTGCCAAGCTCAGCAAATCTATGAAAAGGCAAAAGGAGAATTCCTTCTGCAAAATTTCCTCTTCCTCCTCCAGTTGAAACCTGTCTTTACTCTTTCTCTCAGTGTTGTAATCTATCCTACACATATGGTTCAGACTGGGAGCAGAGACCTGAGTGCTGAATCTGGCTGAAGCAGCTCAATCTGCTACCAAGCCCTGTGCTCTCCCTGCCCTGTCGCGAGCAGTTGCCAGGTCTGTAGTAGGGCCAGTAGAGAGGAGCATTTGCAGCACCTCAGCAATGACTGCAGCAGCTCCTGTGTAATTGCAAGCATGTTTTCATTGACTCTTTGGCTAATTAGGCCAGAGAGGTGAGATCACACTGGTAAAAGAGCCTGTGAGTGGGAATGGCTGAGATGTTTGCACACATTCACTTCTGCTGCTTTTCTTCAGGTGCGCAGGATGTCAGCCAAGGAGCAGGAAGGTCAGCAGGGTATGGGGAAAGCTTTAAACACTTCAGCTACTTTCACCAGGGCTCAAGAGTCAAGCCCTAGGCTTTATCCTTGTGGGCTTGACCAAATTGCCTATGGTTTCAAGGTCTTTCTTGAAGATATTTTTTCCTGAAATTCTACTTTTTAAAGAAATGTTGGAACATTAAAAGTCAGAATTAAAAAACACAGTCACACAACAGGAAATTTGCAGGTCAGTTTAAGTCCTTCCCTACCTCAACCTCACACAGAGCAAAAAAAAATTTTTTTGTCTCCACCAGAATATCATACTTTTCAATTACTTTATTTTATTTTTTTCTTCTCTTTTTTTGAGTCCTCTTCACTCCTTCTCCTTAAAGCAAATAACATTACTCAAAAACATAAGTGCCAAGTTTTCAACTTCTTGCAACACTCCTCTATACCAAAAATAATCCTGGGGAATGTTCCATCTCCTTGTACCTGTTCCACTTGCTGAGCTGATAGTGTTCAGACAATAGGAATATGTAACCAGGGATTTATGGATTGGATTACAGCAAGGGGTGGGCGTCTGTATCCAAACTTTTAGACTTGGTTCTCTCCTTCCAAGTGAGAAAAAGAATACTATTGCTATCTCTCTAGTTTTCTCTCTAAGAAAGCCTGGTTAGAGTCCAAGTATTTGTTGCTGCCACCAAAGCTGCATCATACCAGCCAGAATTATGAAAAAATAAAAAGAGCTGGTTCATTCCTTTATCGTAGTTACCTGTCTGTGGAGAGGGGATACCATGCTAGAACATCCCCTGGTAACCTCAATGTTGCTTGACCCAGAGCAGATGTGAATTTTCTGCGAGGCTGAGCTGTGACAGGGAACAAGCTGCTGGGGTAGTGTGGACATCTGGCATGGGCTGTGCTTCAGAAGATGTGCAGAAAAGTGGCTGCAGTTTCTGTGCTGCTTGTAGCTCCCCGAAGCAGTGTGGTGGGGGAACTCTTACCCCTAAGATGTACTGTGGATGGCAAGAACAGCTCCTCTCCTGTCCTGGCCAAGAGCAGCAAAACTGGGATATGAACTGACAGAGGCACAGGCTCAAATGTCTGCTCAATTAAGATATTTCACAGAGATTTTTGTCCTTGTATATTAAAACCACAACTTTTGGAAATGCAGACATGACTCTTCCCCACTACATTCATCATGGAGTGATGAGACAACTTTTGATTTTTCCTTCCTGATGCCATTTCTCTGACCCAACAAAAAAAGGAAAGGAGTCAGTAGGCATAATCCCTTCGGAGCACAGTATTTAACACTCATTTGGCAGGTGATATTTACCCTGTTTTAAGAGGATTAGACACAGTCATAGTCCAGAACACCAGTCAAGGTATCTCCAACATCAGCGATTGCTATGCACAGTGTTTGCCCTTTTAACCACCTCTTTTGTAACACTGGGGGCCACTCCTGGTTCATCCTCTGTGCAGAGCCCAAGGTTTTTCAAAAAATTGGAGTGTGATAGAGAGAGAAGCTCTGCAAACAAGACACATCAGTGCAGTTGTATTGAAGTTGCTATCAAGGCATTTATTGGTATGCCAATTGCACTTCAGCTTTCCAACTGTATGACTTTCTTGTTTTTCAAACCCGCGCTTGCTTGTAGTGTTTGAAAGCACACCATGGACAAACCATTTAAAGGCAATAGCACAAAATTCCGGGAGAAAAATAAACAGGGAAATAGGAGAAATGAAGGGGTTTGTCAGTTCGGGGTTCTTATTTATTTCTTTCTTAATTTGTATTTGGAGTGGGAAGTATGTGTAATCATGTGGAAAGTAAATTAAGTCAGCTCACTTGTGGGTGTTAAAGAAACGCTTATTTTTTCTGAAAGAGGTGTCTGTAGAGAGATGATAAGGTGAAGCCTATTTTCCGAACTCAGCTCCAGTCCAGAACCTTTTGTAGGAGAGTGAGGGTCTCTCCAGCCCCAGTGGTAGTGCCAGGGCCAGAAGATGATTCTGACTCTGTGTTGGCAGGGTGTGCTGTGAGGCATAGAGGGGAAGGAGGACTTCTTCTTCTGTTTTTTTTCTTTCTTTGATTCTTTCTAAATGTCCTGCACTTTCACCTCCTTTCCTCTTCAGCTGAGCTGCCACCTGCCTTACCTGGCTGCTGAAGTAATGCTCAGCTGGCAGCTGTGCCAGGCAAAAGCCTATGGAGAAGGAGTGTCTGAGGCCATACCTGTGGCAATGGCCCATGTGGATTTTCGCTGCTTTATTGAAAGGGAAAGTGGTATTATTCCATCAGTTACCTGAACTCATGGCTGGGCAATGAGAGTAACACTGCAGCTCTTGGTTAATGTTCATTGCAAAAGGCAGACCTGCTCCCATAACTGCATCAAAGGACAGCATTTAACCCTTGGGTAGCAGATTCTCTTAAAGCCTTGGCAGAAGGGAAAAGGAAAACCTTTTATCACTACGTCTTTATCTCAAAAGCATGAAAAATGGAGCAGGTTGAAAAAGGAGACTCGAAGGCTGCTACGTCTGTAGCAGACAAACAGATGGGGAATACAAACAGAGGAGGGATCAAGCCCAGGGCAAGAGAAGAAACGATTTCCACTGAATGCATTTCTTGGTCTGGGTCAACCCTTTTAAGCAAATACTTCAGATGTTTGAGGTAGTGCACAGCTCTTACATCATACATGGATGTGAGGCCAGCTTGGGCTTGAAAGGCCCGTGCAGTATTCCATGTTCAGGACTGTGCTGGTGTGAAATGACAGCAACAAGAAATGGCAAATTCTGCCTTTTATGCATGTGCTTGCTATTCCAGCTGCTTGAATAAACATTCCATCAAACCTCAGCCTGGGGCTTGAACCTGAGCTCAGATTATATTTTGCTTTGCCTACCTTTTCCCTCAGCTTCCCGCTAAGGGTGGGACTGGCACCTTGAGGCCAGGCCTGCTGGGTTATTGATGGTGGCACACAGTAATTGCACATCTGACTCAGCAGCTTCGAGCCAGGGCAAGATGTCTCCATGCGATTTATGGAGCATGAGGAGTCTGTTGTGTGGGAATGGGAAAAAAGGCAGAGGATACACTGATCAGAGAATTTCAGTCAGAATTCATCAGGCATCAGACAGAGCAATAAAGATCATGGAAAGGTTTTACTGCCCATCAGGGAAGTTCTGCACATTTTCTCGAGTCTAAAAAGATACAGTGGGAAAGACTAGGGGCTTAATGGCTCATTTTCTGGCTTTCATTAGGTCATTTCATCCATTCTGGGGAATATTTCCCACCCGTTCTTAAACCCACTTTTCATTTACATTTCATGTTCTGAGTTTTGCAAGCACTTAGGCATTTATTATTTTCTTGAATTGTTCAAATGTGAAACAATGGACTGAAATGTTTCATCAGCTAAGACATGCATTTTCTATTAAATATTTGCAGCTTTTCTTAGTATAATAAATAAACCTCTGTTGAACAGTCTAATGAGAATGCATAATTAAAAATACATTAAATTAATTACTTTATCTGGCTCTTATAATAAAATGCTAAGAAAACAAACATTTTGAAACGCTGTAGTTGTAACAGATTGTCTTTCTTTCTCTTAAGGCAACTGCTTTCATAAATATTTCTAGATAGTCATAATAACATTATGAATTTGTAGTAATAAAATAGGATTTTCTCACAATTATTTAACATTGCATGAAATATTTTTGGGGAAAAAGCTATAGAAACAATAAATGTGATTATGTAAGCAAACAGAAAATCTGAAAAGTACTCAGAGGGTATTTTTATTGCTTGTTGCATTCTGAGTCCTTTTTTTGGTCAGAAATGCTGACAGAGGGGATGTGTGTGTGTATGAGATGAATGCAGGGCTGTGTCCACAGCCAAGGCTATGGTTGAGTGGGTGGGATTTGAAGTGTGCTAAGAATGTTGTAGGTTTCCAAGGGAAGTTTTTAGCTCTGATAGTAGCCAGGCTCTTAGGATGAATTAACTACAGGGGTGTTGGGAGGCAGTGGGGGTGTTGGGGAGGCCGTTTAGGGGAATGAAAACCTTTATCTCACTTGCCAAATATGAAATGAATTGATGGAGTAATTTTGGCTCTCTGAGTCACTGAAAATGCCGCATGTGCTCGTTTCTTAAAATGTACTTTTTCCTGATCTTGCTGCTGAGTTCAGTGAGAGAAGTAATGCATACAAACATGCATTTCATGTCTCCCTGATGACTCCAGAGCATGGCCCTGTGCAGAGCCACAAGTGTGCTCAGGCTGTTGTGTGTCATGTCCCTCCATGTGAGCATGGGGACTGGGGAGGGTTATCAGTGGGGTGGTCTTGCCTCTGACAATGACTTCCTCTATGGCCTGTCTCACTATTTCTGTGAATTTTATGTCCATGGGTTCTAAAATGAGGATAATATTTACCCTGAAATGTGAGCCATGCAGCTTAATGAGGCCATATTTGTGAGGTTTTCCACTACGGAATGAGCTATAAAAATCAGAATAGTCACTGAAAGGAGGTTTTTAAGGGCCGAGTTAGTGACACAAAGTTCAGGATGCACAGCCTTTGTTACACTGGGTGACCATCTGGAGATGCTGCAGAAGAAAAAGAAGAAAAATCTTATATCATCAGTAACTGTAGGTTGGGTCTTTTATCTTCTAAACCAGGGGTGCAGACACACCGTGCCCTGAAGGGAATGAGATGTTCCCCCGTGGTTACCCAGCCTGGGCAGGCTCTCTAATGGTGCTGAGCTCTGCTGGGCAAAGTTACTGCTGTGCTTTAAGTGAGAGCTGTGTCTTAAGGATTCTCCTGGTTGTGAGCTTTTAGAATGGAACGGTGTAGTGATCTGCCCCACTGCTGATCCACAGCCAGTGATGCTGGAGCGTGGCTGGCAGCATCCTTTCTGTGCCAAAATGCTTGAAGGAGCACCAGCAGGGCACCGGTTGAGCCTTGTGTGTTGCCTTTCTGGCCCTTTCTGTTCACCATAACGTGAACAGAAGTGAAATGAACCCTGGAAATGTTAGTGGCATACCAAATTTTCTTTGCTGATATGAAATTTTCCTCAGTTTGAGTAGAATTTTTAACGTAAAAGCTTTGTAGGCCAAAAGAATTTAGCCAGCTGTTCTATTGTGCCAGGCAGCTGGCTTGCATTCAGGATATGTTTCTTGCTGTTCTGAAGTCAAATAGAAAAGCCAATATTCCTTGTCATATTTAATGTGTCTGCCTTGGGAAAACCAAAATTTTCCTGTGCCAACATTGCCTCTACAGCAGAGCCATCTACGTCTGCTCTTTTTTGAGTTTTAATAATCCAGTGCTATGCTCACTGCTCTCATTCTTTACCTACTTTCTACCTGGTGTATCAGGAGGAAGGGGGTTTTTTTTCCTCCTCTTTTATACAGTGCTGATCTAATAGATGTTTTGAATATGGCAGCTTTAGTTCAAATTTGGTGTACTGCTAGGGCAGGGCAAACTTATGAGTTGTAAATGTGGTTTTGGAAAGGTGTGTCCAGGACACTGCAGGTCGTTTGAACTCTAGGACACCACTGCAACTTTTCACAAAAAGAGGAGACGAGGAGGGAAGGGAGGAGGCATCTGTAGCAAAAATAAATGACAGTGTTGCAGAGCATGCTAGCCGTAGCAAGAATGAGGGCTCTGATGTTAAACTGGGGCCTGGGGTAGCAATCACCTCACCTAGTGCTAGAAAATTGCTTATCTGCTGCCCTGCAGTTAGCCAAAATTCCCCTTTAGGGACAACTCATTTGGCCTACTTCATTGTTAGGCATCAAATGAGATTAATTAGGATCTAGGAAGAAGCTTAGTTCTTGCTGGACTTGTCTAAGGAGAGTCTGACAGTTTCTTCGTCATGTCAGGTGCTTCCCATCTGGGTCCTGCATGGGGTCACAAAGAAGCAGGGGGTTTTTGCACCATTTTAGGGTCACTTCAGCTGTTACAGGGTGTGCTGGTCCTCTGGGCCAAAGCACAGGGACTTGCTCAGTTCCCCTTGGTCAGCAGGGTGAGAGCCACATGGGGAAAATACAAACACCATGCTCAGCTCAGGCTGTGAAGGATGCTGCCCACCTGTGCAGGAGCTGCTGCTTGTGGGGAGCGCTGACACTGGCACTCGTGCCGGCTGTGGGACAGGAAGGGGCTGCCAGACACACCCTGTCCTGGCCCTGGAAGAAGCTGCATAATCCACCTTCAGTGAAGGAGAAGCCAGCAGATTTCAGTAGTCCAGTACCAGCTGACTTTATGCACCCTGAGCAAATTATTCCTCCCCTTCAGAGTGCACAGCACAGTATTTCCCAGTTTAAGACCCTGATCTGAAGCCAACTCAAATAAATAGGAACATTTTAGATAGAACTATAATTGAATGAAATCTTTACTGCATTTGCTTTTTAAGTTGCTCCAAAATTCTCTGCACAATAAATTCTTTAAACTGGAGGATGATTCCATAGATTAAAATAAAAAAGGAGAGGGAGAGAGTGTGGAAGGGGTGTGTATTCCTAATCCAAAGTCAAGAAACATACAATTTCTTCCTATTAGGAACCTTGTTCAATTTTTCCCCTCATGGATTAAAATACTACCACCATAATCAGCCTTTTTGTTTTTATTGTGCATTTAGAAGGTCCATTCTTTCACAGGATAAATTTATCTAATTGGATCTAAAGGCGACATCTCTTTCATTATACAAATAACTATGGAGGGTTTTCCTGCAAGTAAGTACATAAATACTATCTAAAGTTTCTGTTATCATTCTTGTCTAGGAAATACAGCTACAGGCAAAAGCTAATAAAATGGCCAACTTCAAAGAAGCTGAGTCTTTCTCCTTTGTTTTGTTTTGTTTTGTTTTGTTTGTTTGTTTGTTTTGTTTTGTTTTTTTCTTTTTTGTTTTTTTCTTTCTTGACCAAATCAGAAACTTGGTAAAGAATCAGTGGCCTTCCTGCTCTGTGTGTTTGCCACAAGCTTTCTTAATTTTTCCCTTGTAGCCACTATAATCCAACAGAACTTTTTAATGGTTTTGTATGCTGGATATCCAGGATGTGTCATTAAGCAACAAATAGGGAGAATTTTAAACTTGAGCAGTAGAGTGCCAAATTCTGGCACAGCATCTGTCAGGGGATGGACACAATTATCTCTCCTCTTCTTATGCTGTCCCCTTTTTCATTCCATTTCCCCTCTCAGCTTTCACCATAGCACCAGTTCTGGTTAGGAGCTGGGATATGTCTCCCAAAGGGAGACCTGGATTAGTAAAGACAAACCTAACTGTGAGATTTATTTTTCTTTTCCTTTGCTGATGAATAGAACATGGGCTTGAAAACGGGATTGTCTTCCTGCTGATAGACTGCAGGTCTTATCTGTAAACAAAAAAGTATTTATGGAAGTAGTTGCTAGTTTTGGCTTTTCATAGCTGCCCTGAGGTATCGAGGAACTGTGGGATTATCTCTTTTTGTTTTGGGGGGTTTTTTGTTGTTTTGTCTTTTTTTTTTTTTTCCTTTTTTTTGCTGCTCATCCCTCCAGTATCTGTACATCTGCTGTATAAAACAGACTAAGAGAACAAAGACCATTGTAGATCTCATGGGTGTTTGACTCATCAGCTCTTTTTCTGCCTACAGAAAGTTTGGCCTGGTTGAGAAATATTGTTTATAAGTGCCAGGAAAAGCTTTCAGTTTCTCTGGTCTAGCTTGAGATTTTAAAACTTTTAGAGAGGAAGGAATTTAGAAGCTTCTTTTAAAAATACCCCTTTAGACATACAGCTATTAGATTATTTAAAGAGTTGTCAGGAAATAAACTTTTCATGAGGTGGTAACCAGATTTTTTTCCTGAGCAGCTTTCGTTGCAGTATTAACAATGTCTGATATGGAAAATCAACATTCAAACAAAGGTCCAAATCACAAGAAATATCAACAGGAAGGAGTACATTGTTTTTTTCCCAGAATTTCTTTTGGTGAAGTCTTTTTGTTACTTGTGATTTATTGTCTTGTTCTGTGCTCAGGAACAAGTTTGTCTCTCACTATTTTTCATATCAGATGTCCATAATGTATAACTATTGGATCTTATTTATTTCCTAATTTCTAGTCTAGAATCTTTAAAACAAGATTAGGGTTTTCTTCTTTTCCTTCGTTGCCAAACTAGAAAGACAAACATCAAATTTAACAGAAAAGGAAAACAGAACAGAAAAAATGAAACATTAGAGATTCTCTCCTGTTTTATGCTTTAAATATGCCTACTAGTTTCACTTCCAGCACAAGCCAGTGCACTCTGGCACTTATGAAAACGTGGCAAATCAAGTCAGGCTTACCTGCAAACAGGTAGGCTCAGCTGAGCTCAGCTCTCACTGCTGAAGGACAAAGGAAAGGATCAGGAGAGTGGGTTTTAGATCATAGGTCCTCTCTGAGTTGTGAGCTGCCCAGTACTGCATCCCAAAGGAAGACTATCTCTGCCAGCTGACTTGCTGGTTGAATAAGTCAAGTTTGCTGAAACAGCAGGGTTTTGCAAACATGGCTCATTTTAAATGAGATTGCTGAGGGGATGATTATGCTGGCAGTTTAGCACCAGATACAAGGGACAGTGACTTTTAGAAGGCAGTTTTTCAAGCTCTTTTGGGCACAAAGCTGGGTGATTTTTTTGTTCATAAGTAACACCCTAAATGGGATGTAGCCATTTTGTATGGCTTTTCTGGCTCTTTCTGTGCATTTTCATTGGAGACCTAGCTGGAAAAGAGAAAATGCTCATGTGGTCTAAACATCCCACTGGGGAAGGCAACAATGATGCTTTCAGGTCTCTGAGAAAAGAAGCTGCAAACGTGAGACTGAAGGAGGAAAGGAGGATGATGCAAATGCACATAACTTGTCCAACCTATGAAGAAGATAATGCTTAGAATATCAAAGTTTGTGCTGTGATTAGTCAGCAAAGGACAATGGACCTGCACAAGATGATGGTGTTGAGAGCAAAGATTTTGAGGGAGAAAATGGGAAAGGAGGTTTTGCTAAGAATCATGGCCAGATGGTGACATACAAACTTTTATAAATTCCACTGTTCTTTAATATTGAAAATTTTGCTCTTGTCAGGTAATCAAAGTAACTGTCCATCAGGGCTACAATTAAGACAATTTTTCCATTGTTTTTTCCATTGTTTTTTCCATTGTTGAAGGTGTTCTGTTGTAGCTGGCATGTCCTTGCCCAGTATTACTAAAATAATCAATATATAAACAAATAAATGTGAGATATTCCAAGCCCCAAGGCTGGCTGTGTGCAGCACGTGGCTCACCTGCTGGCAGGATCTGTGCTTCTGGGCTCTGTTTCCCTCCAGTAACAGTCTACACTGATGATTTTTTCCAAAGCAGAAATCAAATCCTCCATCAAAGACGTGCAGTGCATCAGAATTTCTGTTTTCAGCCCAGCCACCCTTGTTGTACCTCTGTGTTGAAGGGAGGTACTCACAAATGCACTAGCAGGAGAATTATTCTTTTAGACATCCCAGAAATCAGTAACATCTGCATTCTAGCTTCATCTCTCTGTATTGTTTGCTGCCTATGCAATTATATTTTGTCTTTTGCTGGGGTCACTGTCATTGCAATTGTTTTAATTGCAGCTGATGAGTCGTGGGCTTTTGAAATCATTAGTGGTTCCTATGAGCTCTGGAAACAGAATAACATCATTTCTTCCTTGCTGTTCTTAGTCTTCCATGAAAATGAAATCTATACAGAACTTAATTACATTTTATATCTTATGTGTTGTTTTAACTGAACTAATATTTACAAATAGATTTGACGAATATCATTGCATTTAAAGGAAGGAACCCCTCTGTGTTGTCTTTTCAAGAGTTCTTTGGAAAACTTTAATTACTAGCTGATTTCATTGACCTGCTAGGCTGGTGGCATCTGCCTTCCAGTCTTTTTCAAATAATCTCTCTTTCATTTGGATGTTTAGAGATACATTAGCATGTGGCCATAATAATTACAAATTATAATGATTAAAAATTAGAGGGTTTCTGCTATCAAGAGTTTTTCTCATTCCAGCCGAAGGCAAAATACAAGCAAAGATTTCTGTTCTCTTCTTTGTACTAAGGGGATGAGATTTGCAGATGAGCGTAGGAGGAAGGAAGCAACTGATGGCAAGTTTAAGGAAGAAAGGAGGTATTTTGTGAGGACTTTTTGGAAACCCTTACTTACAACCCTCTTTTAGAGTGCACTCGAGTTTCTTGTTTCTGGCCACAGCCTGAAGCAGCTCTTGAGCTGTAAAGGTTGAAGTTTTGGTTTCAGTTGTACTTTATGTTTGCAGTTCTCTGACTTAGCCTTGTCCATTAGTTTTGTGTTTTGCCTTTGTGTTTCTAAACTTTTAAATGCAGTAAATGAAGTGACTGCAGGCATTTAATTAACAAATACTAACAAGTTCATGTGCCTCTTTTGAAGTAGCTGTTTACAGTGAGAAAAGACAACTGTGTGTTGGTAAAAGCAAACTGTGCATTTTCATAACTGAATACATCTGTCAATTAGAGCAATCCTTGAGGCACTCTCTGAATCCTCTCTGACCAGTCTTTTAACCCCCTCATCTGCTATAAGACTTGTAATTAGAGAAATTGATTTTTTGCACTCTTTTCCAATCCTAATCTTCAGAGTATGCAAGGGTATGACCCATTTTACAGCCGCTTTATGTTTGAGATGGAACCTCAGCAATTAGACATGGGGACAGCTATCCCATTCCTCTCCTAGTAGAGGAGGATAGAGGAGTGGGATAGAAGGCATTCAGTTAAACTAGGCAGTTGGGAGATGGAAAAAGTCACCCCTATTCTTCCTCCAGGCCTGGATTTTTCATATACAAGCTCAAGAGAGGAGTTGGGGTAGAAGCTTTGAATTCTTTCTCCCCCTTTGGCTGCTGGTTTAACCCAGACAGCTAGCACTGCCAGAGCTTCATGTTTTATAGTAAATCTTCTGTCTGTTGCAGCCCATCTGTGACGAAGTCTTCAGCAAACAGAGAAGTCCATGACACCTCAAGCATTGCCCTGACACTCCTGACTCCAGAGCTCTGCTCTGTTCACACCATGCAGAAATGGAGGCTTGGTGTGTGCAGGGCTCCAAAGTCTCTCTTTGTAACTTTTGGACTATGACTTGCATTCTTAATTCTACCACTTGCTTGTCACTGTCAATTTAATAGTAGCAGCTAAGTAAAACTCATTTTCTGAATTTTTTAGGAAATGTAATGATCAAATTAATTTTTAACTTAGTTGCTTTCTCTGTCCCAGTTTTAGCTTCATACCTTTGTTGCTTTTTTCTTTCCTTTGTCACCTTTGTAGGCAGCTGAAATCTTAAGTTTTCTTTAATAATCCAATCCTTACATCTTGCATTAGGCTAAATCAGGAAGGGAAAATCCCTATTCCAACCTGAAGACAATTCTTGCTTGAAAACTGAATTGATATTTTTCCAAGGAGAAGAGAGAGGAAACCAAACCATAATTACTTTAATAAATTTTCTATCTTAATATTTCAGGGGACGTTGATGCTTCTTACATAACACAGGAACTTGCCTACCTTTGTTCCAACACAGCTGCTCTTGGCCAGATGTGACCAAGAGTTGCCCTCAGTGCATTTTTTTTTTTTTTTTTGTTTGTTTAATTGGGCAGTATATCTCTTTTGGGGCATGTAAACTGTGACTGACAAACATCTGCCATGAACATGACTGCCTCTGCACTAGAAGCATGCAAATAGATTTGCCCTGCACCAACAGCCACTGGCATCTTCTGGAAACTTTTCAAACATATTAATGAATATTTAGAAAAGTTTCTGACTGGAGTGTTCTGTTTCCTCTTATTTTATTCTCTCAGCATCCTTTATTAGCACAGTCATTTACAGGAAAGTTGAGATGCTTCAGGGGTTTTTCTGTTGGTTTTGCCTTTGCTGATGCCATTATTGATATATTTTTAAATTTTTTTTTATTATCACTCACCTCCATTACTTAACTAAAATTTACAGTACCCTGGCTGTGATATCTGCTTCTTCACTGCTGCAATGTATGAGTTTTTCTAAGAGTTTGTTTTTCTTCCCTTTAAACAGAGCTGTACTGATGTATGTGGTGAGAGCTAAAGATAAAGTAAGCTATGAGTTTCCATTATAAAGGTGACTTTTAAATTTTATTTTTTAGGTAGAGGAGGGTGCTGGTTTCTAGTGACATTCTTGTCTTTCCCTGGCAGTAGGACATAGGTGTAGCTCTTTGAGGGGGTAGGAGCAGGGCTGGAGGGAGGTAAATTTCTGCGTGGTATTATGGAAAGAGTTCTACCTGAGCAAGGTTTTTTATTTTTGTCACTGTTTATTTGTAGTATTTTTATTTTATTTCCTGCTTTTAGGAGAAACAAGAAAAGGAAGCTCCTGCAAAAAATCAGTCACAAACCAAAACCAGGGCAGTCAGAAAGTCAGCGTTTGCCCTGTTTTTCCACTTGTTTTTTGTATCTCTTGGTTAAAGGAGCAGCACTACAGTATTATCCTAAGAAAGGAATCATAAGTGTTTTTTATGAAGGTGCAGGAGTGCCAGGGTCCCATTCAGCCTGCGGGTGGTGACTGTGACTGCAGGGACACTCCCTTGTCCCAGCCTGTGTCAGTGTGAGCTGCAGGAATGGCATGGCAGGAGTGCGCAGGAGTGAGGAGGAGATGGGGCTGAATATAGCCCAAAAATTATGCTTACAGTTTAGTGAGCAGCTCATTCCTCCACTGGAAGCTACTAAATCAATTGTGGAGTTCCGTGGAAGTCCCAAAAATCAATTATTGGGACTAATTAAAGGCCAAATTATTGTGACCCTCCCCAGAAGGCAATGTCAATTTTGTGCAAACTTAACTCTGATGTTTCTCAATTCTGGGACCTCCATTTGTGGCTGACTGGAATTAATTTTTCAAAGTTCTAAACTTCACAGATTTTGATCCTCAAGTTGCTTTCTCACAAAGGGAAGCAGAGATGAGCATTTCCATGCAGCTTGAGAAACGCCCCCACAAGTCACACTTTTCCCAGCAGCTTCGGCAGGCCTGATATGAGTACCTGTTCTATTGCCACTTTGGAGGTTGTGACCTAAAATGATGAGTGAATTTGTAAAGCGGAGTTGAATGAATTAAAAATTCTCATTGTCCACCAAATTTTTTATTTTTTGTTCTATTTTACACAATGATTCGGAATGGTTACCAACCATGAGGCCAGCATGATATAAGCAGCTTGAGAAACGATGTACCTTTTCTAAATAGAGCATTTAAGAGAAGTTGATGCAGTATTGTGCTTTCATTTTTTTTTTATTTGATAATTTGATTTTAAATCAAACAAATGCAGCAGTCAGAGTACAGCTTTCTGTGTGTTGGGTTCACTGTATTGTCTATGTCCAGTTAAATACCAAACTTGTAGCATTACAGAAGAATAGATGTTTCTGAATTAAATGTTATGGATTGCAGAGTGAGGCAAATTCAGCAGTCTCTACTGCATCAACACAATGGCCATGAAAATACGTTTTATTGATCCACACCTAAATAGGTACATAAAATATTTTTTGTTTTATAACTAATCCCTGTAGAAAAGGCTAAGATATATTTCTAAATAAAAATGTTTCCTGAAAGAGATGAGTATAATTCAATTCTAAAATATTTTCCTTTTGCAGTACTTATAAAACAGCACTAATAAAAATCCCAGAGTAATTGGTCACAAAGCAACAAGCTGGTTTATGAAATACATGCTCTCACGTAAATAGATAAGCCATGGATCCTGAATGAAATTCTTTCCTAATAAAAGATCTGTGTTCTCTTCCATTTCCTTCCAGATACCTCCTCTTGCTGGTAGAAAGCAGCCTGTGGCTGCCTTCCACACTCAGCACTGTGCCAATGAAAGCTGCTTCACTCTTATTCTGTTGTCACTCGCAGGACATTTTGTGGCATAAATCAAACATTCCTGCTTCACATGTAAAACCTGGATGGAATTAAATCAGGTCTGTCTTTCCTGGGGAAGTGTCAGATGCTGGCTGTTCCCTGTACCTGAGATTCCCAAGCAACAACACAGCTGTGGCAGGCTGGGGTTTGTGTGTGTTGGGGCAGGGAATCTGTCCTTGTCAGGCAGTTTTGAGTTCTGCCGTGGCCATGGTAAGGAGTTTATCTATCCAATTTGTGCTCACAGATAAGAGGTCTTCAGGGAGGAAAATTCTGTGTTGTGGCTGAAGCAGCCCTGGCACAGAAGCCTTCCTGCAGTATGAACTCACACTGTCAGAGCTGAACTATGATTCTGTTCCTGGAGAAGCCACATAATGCATTAAAATGAGAGCTGGGAAAGGCTGAGTAAAATTTTGACTATTTCTGACACAAGGGCAAAAAGACAATTACATGAAGACTTGTTTGAATCTCTGCAAAGGGCTGATATGGTGAAATGTTGTTATATGCAGACAATCACTAATGCTTTTGCTGCTATTTTTTAATGGGGCGTACACTCCTGGCAATACCCACATGATCTTTAAAAAAAGAATACAATCATTTGATATACCAAATGTATTCCTTTATATATTGAAATGTCTTTTGGGATACCAACCTAGGACAAAAACAGTTTCTCTCCTGTGTAAATTAATTTTGTTCAGCTTGCTTGGATATATAAAAAATGAAGATGAAATATCTCTAAACTTTCACAGGTTTTTCCAGTCCTTAGAGTTTTCTTCATCCCTGCAAACAGTATTTCTTGAAAAAACCAGGAAACCCTTCCATATTTTTACCAAGTGATTAAACCACTAATGAATTTCGAACTGATATCAAACATTTCTGTAGTTCTGCTCATTGAGTTCAGTCAAAACTCAGGTTACCTTTGAGAAGTAATTTAGATGAAAAATTTCTAATCTGGCCCAGATGTTTTCCAAGTAATGGATCTGACACCATTGGAAGATTTCTTTTAAGTCCTTATCCAAAAACCCTGTAACTTGCTTTTCCACTGATCACTAAATTTCTGCAAATAACTTGGATTAGCAATAAAATCTCTGAGAAAATAATTATTTGGTTGGTTTTGGAAAACAAACCACTCTGTGTTTATGCAAAATGGGTCCCTACTACATCTTCTTGACTTGGTGATTTCCAGTAACATGAAGAAGGAGGGGTGTGAGCAGGTTACCTGCATCTTCTAAAAGGAAACACACTTGGAAAAATGAGGGAATTTATAAAGGAAAACTGGTTTGAGAAATTTGTCTGTTTTCTCTTTCTTCTGTTAGTTCTGACTGTGGCCTTCAAAGGAAGAAAAAGTCATCACAAATATGTTTCCAGAAATCACAAAATCAGTGAAAGGTAAGGTTTATGGGAGTATTTTTGTGTCCACTGCTTATCTCTAAATACATAGTAATAGGAACAGACAAGCCTTTTTCATCTGGAGTCTCTAGAGACTTTCCAGAACAAATATTTAATGTTCCAGTTTTTATTTCAATCTTCATGTGAGCATAG
This sequence comes from Petroica traversi, assembly GCA_025920805.1. Taxonomy (NCBI): domain Eukaryota; kingdom Metazoa; phylum Chordata; class Aves; order Passeriformes; family Petroicidae; genus Petroica; species Petroica traversi. The sequence goes on from JAHLSL010000047.1 coordinate 7,074,449, forward strand.
AAATCTCACCAATAGCTTCAAAAATCATGGGGAGTTTCCTCAGCAGTTTTTGGTTTAGGACTATATAATTTCTGAAATTGTTTACAGCTCTCCTCAATCTACAGATACAAATTTCCTGTGAAATGATTTTTTTTTCTTTTTTTCTTTTTTTTTTTTCAACTATTGCTTTGATCATGATTTGAACAGGAAATCATCAGGCTCTCCACTCCTGTTACCCAGCCTACATGGCCTCTTGTGCTCTGTGTCTATCTCATGTCACTTGTGTTCTACTGCAGATAGGTAACAGCTTCTAGTTCTGAGACAAGGTAGAAAAGAGATACAACACTTACACGAATTTTGTGGTAGAGAACATAGCAGGAAGGAAAGGAAATTTAAAAATCTCTTTCAAAAAGCATGAGAGAGAAAGGTTCCACAGGGTTCCACACACCTCTTTGCCTCTTTTAGGTGACCTTATTAATTTTTTTTGAAGCTAGAAGGCAAGTTAAGGAGAAAAATTAGCCTCCTTAAACACTTGCACTGCTTCAAGGAGAGTTCAAGATACAGTGCAAGGCACAATTAACACTGGCCCCAGCAGTGGCTGTAAAGCATATGTTTAAAATGAGTCACAGAAAAAAAATGTTACAAGTAGTTTTGCTATTATTGTCAAAAATACACTTCATTATTAAAAAAAAATAAGTAGACCTAATTTATTCTAATTCGGACACCTGTTTTAGAGAGGAGCATGTAAAATAGCCGCAAAGCACTAATGAATTTTTGAATCATTTATTACTTTTGTTACCACCTGAAGCCCATATTTAACCTCCTGAGTACAGAAATCAGAATAGATGATGTAAGAGGGGACTCCTATAATAGTTGGGCCTGAAACATTAATGCCTTCCTTTTTTTTTAAGTACAGAAGGAAATGGGGAAAAAAAGCAGAAATAAAGGGATGCAGCTGGTGAAAGACTGGAAAGAGATTTATGGGTGTGCGAATGAGCCAGAACTGTGGTGCCAATCATGTTAGTGACAGAAATGTGGGGAGAAGGGGAGAAATGGGAACTTTTGGGGCAGAAACTGAGGATGGATATCTAGGATGGCAAAACCCTCCGTGGAGTAAAAGTTTTAATGACAATTTCAAAACTGAAGGACCTGTGCAAATCAGGAGGAACAGAAAATGCTTGTAATGGGATGGAAGCAAGATGGCAAAGCAGGGCTGAAATAGACCCTTCTGGACTCAAACTGCTTAGGGCAAGAATGGCAACACAGTTTTTAGGTAAAAACTACCCCATTATAAACTATATACAAGTCAAGGAGAATTGAAACAGAAGGATTAAAAAAGGTCTGTAAATAAGTATGATTGAATTGCACTAGAGAGGTGAGGAAAGGACCTTGAAATGGGGCTGCCTTGCTCTCCCCAGAAGGGCAGCACATAAAGAGGGATGATGGGGAGCAGGGTCAGCATCTATGGGAGACGGGGATTTGGTGAGCTGGCAGCTCAGAGGCAGGAGCAAAGTATTTTAGGACGAGAGGAAAATATTTGAGAGGCCATTCTAGGAGTTGACTGAGGAGAAAATGGGCTGTCTGACAGAGGCAGAGCTGGGAGGGCAGTGTAGAAATGGCAGAGAAACTTCCAAGGAGCTGAAGAGGGAATTTTGTGTTGCAGAAACACCTCAGCTTGTGCAGTGGTGGATGTGCCTGGATACAGCCAAGTGCCTCCCTTAGTCATGGGTTAAGAACAACAAATTAAGAGGATTAAGAAGGCTGTTTGAGGACTCTTTGGGATTGCTCTGTTATCATTGGGCTAAGTAGCTGAGGCTCTGTGGCATCACTCTTGGGGAACAGAGGAACGATTAAAAAGCCTAGAGCAGTGTGCATTATATTAAGGCTCTTGAGTTAAAAAAAAACATTTGAAAATATGTCACCTACTCCAAAGCATTTAAATACTAACAGTGTCCTCAAGTTATAGGTAGAAAAGTCATCTGGACTTTATTTTAAATACAACAGAAAAAACCTTCAAGGCAAAGGGCTGTGTGTTCAAAGGGTTATGAAATCACTGAAATGAAATCAGGAGTTATGAGCTAAAGTAATGCAGAAGAATCTGACCAGGAAATTAAGCCGCAGCACAAGAAGTCAGGACAATGTGATAATTACTTCATCACATTTATCTGGCCACCAGTATGGCTAAAGAAGAGCAAACCCCTTGTCAGTGATAAACACAGGAAAGAGGAGGGGGCTGCAGATGTTACTCAAGGCTCCAAAATAAAATGCCTATTTTCAGCCAGGAAGAGATTACTCAACCTGAGAACAAAATGGGATAGCTGATGAGGTGGAAATACATTCAAGGCAGAAAAAAACTTGGAATAAATCACCACAAAGAAGGCAGGAAATTATTTCAATGACTTGGCCATGTATTAGAAACCAGCTCTGAAGGAGGACATTGAGCTCAGACTTGCAACTGAGTCCCAGGATGTCAGCTTGGGTGCCCTGGGAGGCTGGGTGTGGACCTGCAGCCTGCTCCAGTTTGAAATAAAAGCTGTTGTCTCAAAGCACAGTGAGCACAACCCTCAGAGCAGAAGGAGCAGTGGGCAGTAGTCCAAAAACAATAAGCTTGCTGCTGGATAGTTCAGTCATCCTAAAAGGCAGGTATGATACCACTGCCTGATCCAATTGCCTAATACAACAGGGAACTCAGCTCAGAGAGCTCTTTGCTGACTTTTTCTATTGTAGCCAATAATGATATTCATTGCAGGTATAAGATGCTGTGCTCTGACTTTGTTATTCAGTGGCTTAAATGATTTGACCTAAGTTTCTTGATCCTTGATCCTGTCCTGTCTAAAATGAAATCTCTACCCAGAAACCACCTTGAAGCAGCACTTCAGAGCTCTGTGACAACCAATGAGCCTTATCAGGCCAATGAATTAAAGCTGTAGCAGAACTTATTAGCCAGAGCCTTGCAGTCAGTGATACAATGTAAAGTCAATTTTAGAAAACTTTCTGTGCTTCCAGAAGACACCTGCAGGCTATAAAATTATTCTAGTTTCTCCTCATTTTTGTACACAAGGTAGTGGAAGACAACTGGAAGGTTTCTCATATGTCTCTCTTATGCTTAATGCATTTGCAGCCATTTGCAAAGTCCTAAAACTCAACAGGTTGTTAAAAATGTTTGTTGAATATGAGAAAACAAAACCATATAATTTGCCTTGGAGCCTAACCAGTAGAGCAGTGGGTTAAATTAAATGCAGGTTTCTATGCTAACCCGTTTCTCTGAATCTGTAGCATTTCTCTCTACCCCTTGTGGTGGGAGCAAGTCCTCTAAGAAAGGATATTTAGACAAATATTGGTGATGAGAAGGTCATTCAAAACCAGCTCACACCCTGTAGAGCAGCCACTATGTGAGATATGGGGTGAGATAGGGTTTTATTAATAGTATCTGCATCTTTTCTTACCTCTGGAAGGTGTCTGTTCCTAGGCAAGCTTTGTTCTTTATGTATTCATGCACTTATTTTTGGAATTGACTATTTTTATGTTCTTATGTTGCTGTGCCTCAGCTATGGACCACATTGTACTGGCCTTCAGTGCTTTTGCCTAAATTCATGCACAGAGTTGAGACCAAAGTAGGATTGTGTAGGTGGCTGTGCTGAAGGGTTCTGCCTTTTCCAAGGAACCAGAGGTGCTGGCTCTACTTCTGATGCTGCACAGCTCTCGCAGCCCTTGCTTCTAAGCAGAAATTTGCCCAGCATGCATTGATTCCACACTAATGGAATGCCTTCCCCTTTTAGGCAGATACAGATCTCCCAGCTGGTTGTCCAGAGCTGTTGAGAACTGAGTCTCCAAGGGACAGTAAATGCTTGAATCCTTTTTGTTCTGAAAACTTCTGTGAGACAACAGCTTCATCAGAAATAAAAACTAATCACAGAGTGCTGTAGACAAGCTGATAAATGACTATTACTTGTTTGGCTGTACAACACCTGATCTCTCAGAAAAGCCAAACCTTTGGATGAGATCAAATGCTCAAGGTGAAATCAGTAGAGGTAATTTGTGAGCATCTGAGAAGCATTAAGAAGCAGAACAGTTCCATTGTGGTATCAGAGGTTAAGTGCCCTGGCTGTGGGTGTCACAGGAATGCAAATCTGTCCACATCTTAAACCAGAGAGAAGTATTAAACATAGACTGTTTAATTATCCACCTTGTGAAATCTCACAAGCTGCTGTTGATTAACTCTCACACTTACTTGTGCATGTCTGTGGGGCTGCTAAGTGTATGTTGCATTGCTTTATTTGTTTCACAAAAAGGGAAGAAAAATGGATGGTTTAGAAAAATAGAATAAAGATCCTTTAGGCAATTCTTTTTCTATACCCAAGGAGAGAGCTGGGAGTTAATGCGTTCTGATCCAGATCAGCAGGGTGTAAGAACCCAGAAATAATACCTTGTGTTTTGAATAAGAAAATATGTTGTATAAGTCAAATTAGAAGTTTGCACAGGGTCATAATATTTTAAACCTTTTAATTTATATTTGTAAGGTGATCCAGCTTAAGAGCCATTTGACAGCAAAAAAAAAAAAATAAATTTTTGAACACATACTTCCTGTTATAGCTGGTTAACAGAACTTTTTTCCTTTTCAAAGCTGAAATAAATAGAAGATGGGAAAAAATCAATATGTAAACAGGCGGAGAAATTTATTGGCTGAGAGTGTGGGCAGAACTAATTTAGATAAGGCTATGCTTCTGCAGTAATCCAAGGTTTCAAAATAACCTCTTTTGCAAATGTTTGACCTTATGAGTAATCCACAGTTGATGAAGGTGTACCAGAAAAGTTTGCTTCACTTCTGGTACTTACTGATTAAGTAAAAATATAGATATTATTTTTTTAATCAAAATTTCTTGTTTGTTTTTTGTTTGTTTGGGTTTTTGGGGGTTTTTGGCTTTGTTTTTTTTTTTAAATTTATCGTTGAAATATTGTGACTGCCTAGAAGACTGGAGAATGTTCATTCTACGCCTGGCTTCAGAGAGAGCTTTGAAAAGAGTGGAATCTGTTCCCTGTGCTAACAAGAAAAACACCAGGAAACCATTCATTCTGCTCTCGTCAGGACTCCTGAAAAGCCTGGACACCAGAATAAACTAATTCCCCTGTGCCAGTTGTTAGCCTAAATGTTCTTCTGAAACAAGATACCAATTCTTTGACCAGTATCCCATTTAGAGGATTTATTTGGAATTACAAAGGAGAAAGCATATTTTTAGCCCTATGGTTTCACCTTTATGAAAGTTCAGGGGCGAGGATCTTTTTTTTTGAGACAAACAGTTCATTAAACAACCTTAGAGTGTGATCCTTTATGAACAATTTTTCCATTTGAAGATAGAGCTTTAGGCAGGACTCTATTTGAGCCAGAGGCAGAATTGATAAAGCCTTCATAGTGGGACCTAAAGAAGATAAGGCTAAATCCTGTGCTATAGAACCAAGTGCTGTTTGGCCTCAGTGGGCCCTGCTCGGGCTCATAGGCTCCAATTCTTGATGTCAGCCCAGCCTATGGGGTTCCCAGCTGAAACCTGAGCAGATCTGATTTTCCCACAGCAAAAACACAGCATTTCCCACTTTCTTTCCCATGGTCTTTCAGGCAGGAACAACAGGGGAAGTAAATACAGGATTTCTGTGATGGCTCCAAAAAGCACTGTAGCTAATGGGAAGAGCTGGCTCTTGCTCTGTCTTGTGTATTCCACAAGTTTTGAATTGCAAAGTCTGTCTCTGCTCCTGCAGTTGTGCTGTTTATGCCTTGCCTGCACCTCCCAAACAGCCAGGAGGCAGCTGCTGCTTTTTGCTCATTTGTCAGCTGCGTTTCTCATCAGCCTTGACAAGTGACAAGTATTCTGCAGGTCCCTGCTTTTCAAGTGGTGTCCTTGCAGCTGAATGAGAGGAAATAATGGTGAGGCGATCCATCTCTACAGACCCATGCACTGTGTTTGAAGGGGAAGTTATTGTATCCTGGGTGATCTGTGGCTATTTAGTCCTGGACAGGTAGCAGGACGTTTTCACTCTATGTTGCACCAAGCTGGAGACCCCAGGAAGGTGACTGAATTAATATTACAGCATTAGGTAGCTTTGAAAAGACCTTTGAGATCATCAGATCCAACCCATTCATGTCTTGGCAAGAAAGATGTGTGGAACTCCTCAGTCCAAGCAATGTACAGACTCTCTGAATTGCCATAGCAAACATTCGCAATGTATCCTAGCCACGCTCCTGAGCCTTCCAACTCTCATATAATAAAGGATTTGTTCTTGTGGAGCTGATGAAGGAATTTGTACGACTGCAAGCTGGTCGTTTGGAAGCTTTAACAGCTCAACAGGGCCACTCCTTCTCCTTTGCTTCCAGGAGAGGTGAGGGAGTTAACCTATACAGAAGACACCCTAATTGCTGCTCATTCTCATGACACAATTATATCTGACAATCCTCCTGTAAAAATCTTTTCAGTTTGGGGTAAAAACAACAACAACAACAGCGAAAATCAATGATTCTACAGAAATCATTACTCCTTCCAAGACTCATTACAGACACAGGGTATCAGTCTTCCAGCATCCCACCCACAAAGATACTCTGCAAGAAATATAAGGACAAATAAGGCAAGAATGTTACTTTAGTGGGGCTTGCTCAGTAGACCAGCATCTCAAGGATTTTATTGCATATTTGTCTGAGTGTCTGTGCAAACTTCATGGAACTTCAGCATTTAAAACTCAAGTAAAAATAAGTAATATTTAATTGGTGTCTTTTTCTATACCATACTGGGCCTGTCACCACTGATTTTAAGTACATGACTAGACTAGCAAAAATCTTAAATTTTCTCACATCCTCTGCTGCCTCATTATAAAGACATTTCAGACAAGAATACCATAATTTTTTTTCAAGTCTTTTTATTTCCTCAGATAGTAACAAACACTGGAGGGGAAGAGGCTTCTTGGATGAACCTGTCTGCCAGATATGGGAGAACATGAATCTTGACTTATCAACAGAGTCATCAGATCCCTCAAATCTTTAGTTCTGGCTTGGGTTATATACACATATTATTTCAGACCACTGACTAGAGGTATATTATCAGAAAAGGAGAGGAGCTTGAGATCTGTTTCCTTCACACATTGGCAATAAAAAAAATCACTGGTTTTTTATGTTCTTTCACACTTCTCGGAACAAAAATTCTCTCACAGATGTTTTGTTCAGAGCTCAGCTTGATGGGAGCAGACATATGTGGGGAATACATGAATCAGCATCTTCAAGTCCAGACTTGCTTACTGCCACATGCTGTGGAAAGTCTTGGCCAGGAGGTAAGGGGCTTTACCACCAGACAGTGACAAAAGTGTGACTCTCTGTGAGTGAGTGTTTCCCTCTGGTTCTAGTACTAGGAATTTCTGCAGTTTTCTTTTCACTGCTGTACATCTGTGTGATGGGAGGCATCCAGCAGGAGTGAGAGCAGCACTGGATGGCAAGGGTTCAACGAATTCAGCTCTCTGGCTTCCCTGGTGGAGACTGGGCACAGAGAGGGAGGCTGGCTGCTGGTAGGGAATGTGAGGAGCACACCAATCCACTTCTTCCTTTGGAGATGGGGACTTACAGTTCTTCCCTCCCGTAGCTGCAATCCCAAAATGAATAATTTCATAGAGCTGTGCTGTCAGTGTCAGTAATGGGAATGAAATTATTTCCTGCAGGAATGGCGAGAGCTCTGTTCAGCATGACAAACCCCATCTCAGAGGACCCTAAGCAGTAGCATTGCCACAGGCATCACTGGATGTGGGAGCTCAGCAAAGTTCCCAAAAATCCTTTAGGATTAGCAATCCTGTAAACGTCATAAATCCCAGTCTGGGACAGGTCTGGGACAGCTGTGAGAATGCCAGTACCAGGTATTTGCTTGAATACTTCAGAGCTGTTTAGAAAGGAAAGGTTGTTGCTGATTTGATGGCTTTTCTGAGACTGGCCCCATGAAGATGGCGAAGTCTTTCTGAAAAGAGAGCAGACAGACACCCCTCAGGATTCACCATGGGCATTGACCTGAGGGGCTCTCTGTTGCTGGAATTGTTCAGCATCCTGTGCCACAGTTGTAAAATCTCAGTCTGGGAAAAGCATCACTGTGTATTACCCTACTAGTGTCAAATATTGTTTTTGCTGCTTTAGAAAGTCACTGTAATGGGTATAGAGCAGGGCTGTGGAACCTGTGCACTGCTTTTCTCTTGCCATTTGGAAAACAATGGACTCCTCTGTCTGGGAGTCTAGAGCATCTAAATATCAGCAGTTCTGTAAAGTTCCTCTCTGGGCTTTGGTTTCTTTCATTAAATCCCATTATTAACATATGCTATCCATCATAGGGAGTTGGAAAAACATCTTCTAACATTAAAGAACTTGAATATCTGAATTTGCATAGACAGAGCTTTTAATCTCATTCTCTGTCCTTTCCTAACTCAGATCCTGAATCGGTATCTTTCTGAAACAATTGCATTCCATATCTTATTTCAAAATGTTTCTTTGGCTTTTCTGTCTCATCTTGGCGATTCAAAATCATTGTTTCCCCTTTAAGAAAATCCTGATTCTCATTTCTTATTGTATCAAGTTCCACTGAAGTGTTTTCAGACTAAAAAAGAAGAAATTTTACAGTGATAGCAAAACTGGAAACATTTATTTGAATTTATATTATCTAAATATTTTACTACAGGATTCCAAGACATGAGGAAATTGTTTCTTTTGCTTGAAATCATAATTAATACATTGATAATCTCTCATTTTCAAATTCACCAATATCCTGTTGGTAGACTGATTTTTATCATCAATGTCTGGCCAGTTCAATCAAGTGTTCCTGTAGGATATATTTTTTTTTGTGTTTCTGTGTATTTTTTAGTGAGGAAAACAAAAAAATCCCCCAAACCACACATTAAATAATCTATCAGAAATCTTAGGAGGCTGAAAAAGCCCCATATTTCTCTTACTCTTTTGATTGTTTATTTAGAAATAAAATACCAGAATAGAGCTTCTTCTCCCCTCAAACTCAATACAATTTATTTAATAGGGTATTCTATTGCAAATAATTTAAATATATTGAAAATAAAAATTAGATTTATATAAACAAACAGGTTGAGTAACCCGAAGGGAAATTAAGCTGAAACAATCTTATCACAGACACAACTCACACTTTGTTTTGGTTTACATTGAAAGATATATCTTTTAAGTTTTACTATATTAGGGATTTCTTTGCACATAATTTAAGATTAAAATATAAAATAAACAAGAAAGGTGGTGTCTTATTTAAATATTCATATTTGGCTGACTCTGTCTGTGTGTTCTTTCAGAGCTATGCTGTATCTCTAAGGTGATGAAAAACAATTTATTGTTAGGGCATATTCTTATAATCTAAATATCACCCCAGAACAAGAAGTTCTGACAACATGAAGTCTGTCTTGCACATTCTGCCAGGAAAAGAATTGTCAGCAGGTATTGGCTTGTTCTCTGTTGTGTGTTCTTAACCTGATGAAAGGGAAAGTGACCATTTTCTCATACCTGGAATGTCAAGGTTTCAAGAAGTCACCAGGAGTCCTGAATACGTCTTCTGATGGTCGCTCTGTTTTCTAAAGGAAGTACATAAACTAAATCAGGAGAAATGGATCTATTTCTTTACCCCACTCCTGAGATGAAAATGGCAGCCCATATGCTGCTTCAAGATCAGCTGAAAGTAAGGATTATAGTGTAACTTGTTTTGTATTTCTGAAAAGAGAAAATAGCTGCACTTCTGTTGGTTTTTTGGGGGGATATTTTTTTTTAACCCGATAGCAAGACAACTCTTCTCTCAAGGAGAATTTAGTATTTTTGAAGATGAAAAACTAAGGGCTAAGAAATATCTTTTTTCTTCACTTCAGAGTCAAAAAACCTACCAGAAGAACTTGGAAAATTACAACATATTCAATGTTTGATCCATTCTGTTCTCAGCCGTAAAAAGAAATGATTAAAAATTCATTTTGAAGTTAGCTTTGCCTGTATCCTGTAGATACAAGCCTGGTTGACAGAGTGGGTTCAGATTTGTAGACATCTTTGTACATGTAAGAATAAATAAACAAGAGGGCTAAGAATAGATGAGAAAGTGCAAATCCGTTTGTTGGGTTTTGCTGACAAACTCTCAGGAGTGACATGTAATACATTAGACCTGATGCAGATTTATCATGGGAAGGTGGCTTTAAATATTTAATGTGATTGTACAGGGCAGTTTTTCTCATTAGGGATTAACACAGATAACGTAGTTTACTTTGCCTGTGTAGCTTCTTTAGATAAGTTGCTTCTGAATTTTACTGCTTCAAATACTCATAAGATGAAACCTAGAATAAGCCATAACTTCTGGTAGCTAGCTAACGATCCATTCTTATACTATACATGCTGCTTGCAGTGCTCTTCTGGAAATTGAAATGTCCAGGTTGATCCTCTTTAGCAGAAAAAGAGTGGCAGAGGTTTGGTCACTCCTGAAAACATTTTGTTGGGGGGGAACTCACGGTGAGTCACAGAAATCCTGCTCTTTGCCACTCTGTTCACTGCAAAGTGAGAGCAATCTGAGTGTGCTGCACTTCTGAGGAGCTACTGCAGTTCAGAGAACTGACTCAAAGTTGGTTTTGAGGAGTTTACATTCTCAGTTAATGGAAAATTGCCAGAATTAGTAGACTTAGCAGGAGAAAAGCAATATTAACTTGAGAATGCTTTCAACTAGCCCATTTATTTATTTATTTATTTATTTATCTTAAAAGACATCATGAAATTCCTTCATAAAGCAAGAGAATGTGCCCCATCAGAAGCTTCTACTACCAAACAAATTTTGGCCGTAGTATTTTCACCTTCATCTTTTTTTCCTGTGAGCTTTCTTCTGTGTAATGATGAGGATTAGTTGGGAGGCTCCTTGTTCAGATGAATGTGATGTAAAGTCACTCCAAACCCAATGAAAAATGACTCAGGGTTGATGCAGAATTGCCAGTCCCATCTGGTGGTGACACTTATTTCCTAAGTGAAGTTGCAGCTGACTGTATGTGATTTTATTTGGGATGTACCTTCTGTAATTGAGACAGAAATGACAAGATTGAGACATGAGAGCATCTTCATATCCTCCTCGCTGCTCTCTACATCTCAGCCACTTTTCTTCAGCATATTTTTCTTTTCTCCTTATTCCTGAATTTAGATTTGAGTGTAGCTAAGAACTGCAGGATGTATTCCTCCTGTTTTAGGGTGAGAACTGAACCACCGAAGCATGCAGGGGGGAAACTGAATTATGGGAATTCACCTGGCACTTCACCCAATACTTCACCCTTTAACTTGTAGGACCTTTCAGACACACATTCTGAACCTCATATTCTTCAATTTCTCTTCTTTAGCAGGCTGATGGGCTTGACTGTTTCAGACAGCAGAGATGAGGATGCAAGAGTGGCCTGTGGCCTCACAGAGTGAATGCTGGTGTGCTTCTTGTGGTGCTGTACTTGGGAGCTGGAGGATGCTTTTGCTGGAATATCAGCTAAGCTTTGCTTCAAAAGGCAAGTACAGTAAGTGAGAGGGGAGAAAAAAAAATTAAGTCTTGTACTCATCTAGGATTTAATATTTGAAAATCAGAAAAGATTACTCAGGGCTAAGGGCCCTATTCCTGGACAACAGTACTGAAAGGTAAAGCAAGCAAAAAAAAAACCAAAACAATGAATTTCAAAGTATTTGCTATATGGGATTCTGGTTTTGTTGTCAAAATACCTTGATATCTACAATGCCCACTGTTGCTCCATGTTTTAGTTTCAGGTCTCTGGAGAAAAAGTTCTAGGGAGAAAATGCCACAGAAGTAGAAGTTTCAGCACATGAAAGATAGATGCATAGAGAGCAGGGAATAGGGAAGGGGCCACAGGATTATGCAACATGTGCTGACAGAACTAATCGCATGTGAAATCCACATTTCAGTACCTGTCCTCTGGCTGCCATCAAGAGTGTACTAAAACCTAATTTTTGTCTAGACAAGCATTGAAGACCAGCAGCTGTGATTTCTCATAACAGTTCATGCTACCATAGTACTCCACTGCATTATTCATGTTTTCCTGACGCATGAAACATTTGGTGTCAAGTCCAAAACATCTTCCAATTAAAAAAAAAAAAAGTATATATATACATATATTTAGAATGAGAGGGAGAGAGAGAGAAAAAGACAAGAAAAGGGCATCAGGTCTTATGCAGAACTGTCATTAGTTGTGTTGGTATAACTGGCAGTATGACTAGGGGTCTTGAGTTCCTAATAGAAATAAAATCAGAGCAGTTCACTTTTTACCTCTTCGTTCTTTTTGTGCCTCTGTGTTGTTTGGCTTCTTAAGGTGTTGCTGAAGAACTAAAGATGTCCTTGAATTTCCATTTCTGACTATTAGGTTAAAATTCCTCCAGATGGAGTGTTTTTCAGAGTGACACTGCTTCTTCGGCTCCCTGCATCATTCTGAGAGTGATGTTTTGTGCCACATTTCTGATTTCTCCAACTTATTGCCTTTACTCAACACTTTGGTACATTCTTTATTTACCTTTCTTCCTGACAAACCTTTCAACACCCCTTTCTCTGTAGGCTTCAAAATTTAAGGCTATGTGACACTCCTGCATGCCTGCCCCCAAAACTAGGCTCTTGAATGGTATTAATCATTGATTTGGCCATTTGATTCTTCCTTGCTGGTCAGCTGTCAAATAAAAATTCTCACTTTACTGTGCATGTCTTTGAGTTGATGCAGATATTTGAACATTTTCAGGAAATGCTTTATTGCATTGATTTTATTGTCCATGACTTTTTGTTTTTGGTAATGGAAAGTGCCACTCTGGGAGCAGGAGAGACCAAAACCTCCCAACTCTTCCCAGAACACCACATAAAACATTGAGCAGTGTTAGTGGAAGTGTCCTCACATGAGTTCAGCCTTTCTGCTCATTCTAAATCTGAAGAGATCACTTTGACACAGGGTGTTAAGCAGTTTCCTGTGGTGGTTTCTCAGTCCTTGGTCTCTGGTGAGATTGCAAATAGAAGTGAGAATTTCTGTCAGCTGTGATTGTGTTTTGGAAGTTACAGATGCTCCTTATTTTAGGAAATTCTGTAATTTCCATACAGTTTTCTTTTAGAAGTAGCTCACTTTCTCCACTGCATCCTAGTGACTTGCATGAAAACTAATTACTGATACAGTCTAATTAAGTCTTTCTTTTTGCTGGCAAAAAAAAAAAAAATGCAATTTTCTCAGTAATAGGAAGATCTTGAAAAAGAAAAAATAAAATGAAAATCAAAGATAAATATTAGCTTTCTAAACTGTTTTGTTTAGGACTGAATTGCCACCAGAGAAAGTAAAAGGAAAGTTGCTATGTTTTAGTAATGAAATTTTTGTCATATTTTTGGTATCAGAACTGGAGTATGAGGTTTGTTTTTTTTTTTTTTGGTAACGCACCCTCCCTCACTTCCTTCAGTATCTTGGGTCAATTTCTTGTAAAAGTAATACCACTCAAGTATGCTGTCTATTTGTTGCTCAGTAGAAAAAAAAAAAAAAGGAAAAATTTTTTGGCCAATCTTTCTTCCTCTTCTCTTCCGTTCCTCTGTCTTGTTCTTTTCTACTGCATCTGCTTTGATTATTATTTTTTATCTTAATTTTATTCCTGGGCTAAATTTTCCCAGAAAATTAGGGTAAGGCTTCGTCTATGACCCATATTCTGAAGATACATCTGACTTGTAGTAACAGTGGGGATTGTATTCTTTGCTCATGTTAACCAGGCTGTGGTACTGCAGGGCTTTTAAATTTGAAGGAAAGACAGCAGAGCTTGTCTTGCAATTTAGAGTAGCAATGTTAGGGATTAGCCCTCATTGATTTCAAGTTGTTAATTCTGGTAAAGTCCTCAGATCATCTGTTTTATCTCCTATTTCATTTGACTAATCTAAACCAGGTTGTCATACCTGTTCTGTTCATGTGTAGAGAGGGTAAGAGAAGAAATGAAACAAGATGCAAAGGATTTTTGTGTGTCTCTTCTGTTGGGGTTATGGTTGGAAGCTTCCTCCTAATATTCTTGCAAGAACAGAAAGCTTCTGTCCCCAAAGCTGAGGTTGTCTGGCACTTTGCACAAGCACTGTACTCTAAAGAGTAATTTAAAATTAACATGGAGAATATATTAATTGAGCTACTTCATTTAACATAAAATTTGAAGAAATATAGAATGAGGCAGTGAAGGTACTTCCCTGCATGAAGAGAAATGTGGATGTGGGAAATTTAGGCTTTCCTGATCTCTTATATTTTCTTCTATTGCAACATCTCTAGTTCTCTTCTGGTTTGTTTTTCTTTTGTTTTTAACTGGTCTCAATTGAATTGCTTGTGAATTGAAGAGTTGAACAGCCTGAAAACAGGTTCTCCAACCTCTGCAGTTGTAGTTGAAGGACAAGTCAGGTCTTCTTGGAGACTGGATGAAGCAGGGACCACCATGCTGAGCATAGACTTGAAATGCAGGAGTATCTTAAAAAACAACAATTGAATGGCTTCCTGAATTCCCATTTCTGCTTTTTAAGCTTGCTGTATCACATTAAGAGCCGTTCTCCTTCCTCAGTTCTTTGCCATGAGAATAAATGAACTCTCACACACAGAGAACCCTGGGCTAAATCCTGAATTTCGATATCTGAGATTTCATTTGTGTCAATAGGAATTTCATTCACATGCACATACATACATTTTTGTGCTTGTATGGTGGCATTTGCTTAATATTATGGATTCAGTAGATGGAGAATGGGAGAAGCTTTAATTTTTAAGGGAAAGTCACAAATTAGTTGTCTGCAAATGGGATGTAATTTCTACTTCTTACTTTTAAAATCACCACATGAATTAATGAAAAAAAATCCACAATCAAATTTATGAATCTCTATATATAAATGGATGGTCTTTGCAGCAGTGAATTAGATTTATTTTGTATTGCATATACTTTTTGAAAACCCATGATGTTGCAGCTTTTTGTATAGACAACAGGTATCTGTTAAATCAATGTTTTAAATGCAGTATTGAGCATCAGATGTGGCTAGGTGATTAGAGCTGGACCTTACTGAATCCAAGCAAATGTTTTTGTTGACTTCATTAGAGATTTTTTTAAATTATAGACAAAGAATAAACTGTTGCTATTTCATTACAGTATTTTATGCTTCATTGCTAACACTGAAAATACAAGGATCTCTACCTACTTCCTAGAGTGTCTTTGAGAGAATGTGGAATTCTTCAAAAGCATTAACTCTGTAAAAATGTATTGTCTTTACAACAAAGTAGACCACATAAAATAACATCTACTCTTACAGCACTTTAAAAAAAAAAAATAAAATTTCTAAGGATAATGGAGTTCCTGATATGAAAGTGTTGTATTTGAGAAATAATAGATATCATGAAAAAATAAATCAGTTTTAGCAGAAGTAGCACTCAGTGAAAGATCAAGGGGGCTGGGGGAGACTTTTCTGACAAATTTGTTGTGACAATTCTGTAATAAGATGTTTTCATTAGTACTGTGTTTCCACCTTCCCCTGGCTGCCAGAGCATGGTGGTTTTGTGTCTGGAAATAAAAACAAACCCTAACATGATGGATCAAAACTTGGGGAGAATATTTCTATTTACTTTGGGGGTTTTTTGGTTTGTTTGGCTGAAAATGTCATCTACTTCAGCCTGAGAAAGTAAACTCCCCTGCACCAGACCCTGGCAGCAGGCTTGTGACAAGGATGCTGAATGTGCTAAACCAACACCAAGATGATCTGTAACACAAAGGTCAAAATAAACTTTACAGAGTAAATAGGAAGGATGACAAGTGCAGCTATTTCAGAAACTTTTAGAGTGACTCAAAGCCTGCTGACTAAAATCGGTGGGAGCCAAGACTGGGGCATCAAAGAAATACGGAGGAAAAGTTTGTTTCTACAGGATCTCTTGCTCATCATGCTATTCCTTTTATTTTTCTCCCTCCTTTGTAGGTAGGGTAGGACTTTGTTTGTTTGTTTGCTTTTTGAAGTTCTTTTGTTATTATTCCTTAGTTCTCCTCTTAGAAAGCAACATTTTGAGAACCGAATTGCTTTCATCCCATGGGATTGAAAGAAAAGATTATCTGGTTACCTTATACTTTGAGATAAAATATGTTAGTATTGTTTCCATTTTAAACCTAAAATCTTATTAAAGTTGTTTGCAGAAAATTGCAAACAGAAAATATTGGCAAATCCTCCTGAATAACAAGCATATCCCTCAACATTAATTTTTTTCAAGAAAAAAAGCTAAACAAATATAATAAATTAAATGACAGCTTTAATTATGTCAATATATATCAGGGATATACTGCCAAGAAAAAAATTAATCGAGAAACAAACATTGCAATATTTACGCAACTATCCTTAGTATTAAAAACAAAAGGACAAACCCCAGAAAATGTGTGATGAATAATGTAGTTATTTCTGAATGGAATTAGTTGTTATTTTAAGTTCTCTGTGCCACATCATGGTAGTTTTTTAGGATGTGAAGTGACAGGGAAGTCTGGGAGGCCAGTCTCTCCCAGTGAGTGCCTGTCTGCTCCTCATGCACTTTGTAAAGGTAGCATGAGTTTCATCTGGGAGGTCCTTGTATAAATAGCCCTGGAATTTTTAAGAACTGGCTTGATCTGAAACTATGGTTTTGATATTTTGGAGAAAGGAGAGGTCAGAGATGGGAAGACATCTCAAACTAGAAGCTCGAAATGAAAGCAACATGTCTGAAATTAGGGAAAAGAAGCATTTTCTACCTGTCTTGGCCAGTATTCAAAAAATGGACTTGAAGGACTTGGCTGTATTTTAAGTATCCATTAAGACACTTCCCTTTTGGAATTATGACTACTAAAAGGGTTCAGACTCAGGGGATATATTCAATGTACAGCTGCACAAGCTGACACCACTGTCCTTGGTGGCAGTACAGAGGTCAGCCTGTCTGTCACTTGAACTCGGTGACCTTGGTGGCCATGGAAATACTCACGTCTAGTCTTTAAAAAGGACATTGTAGCTGGGCTGTGGCAAACAGCACAGGATGGCTAAAACCACCCGTGTCTTCATACAGTGACACAAGCAGCTCTTTCCCTGTCTTCTTTGTCACTATCTGCTCACTTTCACTGAACAAGGGAGGAAAGAGGAGGAGAGGAGCTCTGAATTGCACACTGCTGCCTGGAGGGTATTCAGGTTTGCACCCCGAACCCAATGTATCCCATGTGGTAGCCATTGAATATCCTTTATCAGTTGCACTAACATCATTATTTAGGCTATGGAGGAGCCTGTGTCACAAAAGCCAGGTGTGTTATTACATATATTTCTGGAAATTAATGGTGACCTTTTGTAATGTAGCATTGACAGGAGCCCTATAAGAGATGAATCTGTGGGGCATTCTTTGTACTTGCAAAGAGTGTGACATGCAGACATATGGAAATTTCCATCTTTATTTATCCCTACCAGTCTGTATTTTCTGAACCAACAACTAATTTTCAAGATATTTTCTGTTCCTCTGACCATACTTTCTAGTAAGTAGGTCCTTGCTAAACATCTTATAATTTAGAGTGGTATCAAAAGATATGCTCATGTCCAAAGTGCTTGAAAAATGTCAGATGATTTCTACTATGTGACCTACCCCGTTTTGCATGAGAACAGGCATTCAAGAATGATTTATAGAAGTTAAGAGCTCTCAAACTGCCAAAATTGCTTTCACACTTCAGAGTCTGAGTCTGCCTCCTTTCTTGGAACTTTCTGACATCCACAGGTATTTCTTTGGAGTCCGCAATATTTCATGAGCTGGAACGACTTTCTCATCCATTTTCTGTCTCTGAAGTGAGGGTGGATGTGTCTCATTGACTCCATCCCCCGAGGGGAGGGTATGCTATCCAGAACAGCACTCATGCACAGGATGTATGTCCCATGCAGGACATAGCCAAGGATTTAGCTGAAGCTGTCGATTTTCATCCCAGGGTGAAAGGCTAAGTTAAGTTTCCTGAAGAACTTGCACCACATTTGAATGATGCCACTGATATTTTTCTTCCATGCATTCAGGGACTCTGAATTGCCATAACTTGTTCTAACATTAGCAATCCTTCAAATTTCTCTCCTCTATGCCATAAGTTCCAACACATTAATCACTCTTCTCTTAGATATTCTGGGGAAAAAGAACATGTTTTCATTTTATTTGTTCTTTCTGACATATGTCAAAAGTATGCTTGTGTTTACTATTTTTTTCTGCAAGGAAAGAAACCTTTTGCCTTTCATTCTTTTCTCTTACAGAAATGAGCAATGTCAAGTAAGGTCTTCCCTTTTTATGCTGATGTAGGTCCCTCATGATAAAAGTAAGATATGACTCATACATATGTTACTGCAGAAACATCTCTACACATATAGGCTGAGGTAAAAGCATTCACTGGAAGCCCCTTTTGTATGATGTGGGATGCAGTGTGTGTCCCGATTGAAGAGCTGGCCAAGGTGTGAGTGGGTCTCGTAAGGGGCTTTAGCTGAGGATGATTTCTAGGGAAGCTCTGGCACCGACTGTAGTGCAGGCTCACTCCAAGATCCACACTACAGACATGACAAGAGATCCCACCCTAGCTGCATCTGGAGTCTTACAGTGAGACAGGTAGCAAAGATGTGGCATAAACGTGCCCAACTAGAGGTGCTGGAGAGAGCTGGAAAGGGAGGGATTCAATGTCTGGGAACACTGCAGTAGTTAGGAAACTCTGTGCAGCTCCTTCAGACTGCTGATGAAGGAATGACAAGCTCAGAAAAAGTTGACTTGCAACAATTCGACAGAATTTGTTTTTGACAGACCATTTTGTAGTTTCAATTCCCCCTGAGACTCTTTTAATAACCTAAAATAGCTCAATTATGATTTTACTTATCCCTGTAGCAAGTCAGGGATCAGGATATCAATGCTGACTTCCAGAGCAGTAATTGAATATCAGGGTCTCCCCTGAAAAATGCTACCCATAGGTAGATGGTTAGGTGCAACTCTAGATTTGTTCTCTAACCTTTTATGATAGAGAAATTCATCACAAAATATAACCCTCCAGGCTACTCAGGCTAAAAGCAACTAAATACTAATCATATCATTTTTATCTCGGTGCATACCTAATGGGAACAGAGTACAAGTAATTATTGTACAAGAGGAAAAGCATCTGTTGTGAATACGATATAGGAAAGATAAGTAGTTGAACTGTGTATTTGAGAGAGTTTCCAAGAACAATAAATGTACTATATGTATTCAAGCTTGAAATCTGTTGCTATGGAAGATACATCAATTACTAAAATAGCAGCATATGAATGAAAAAAAGGCTTAAAAGTTGTTCTGGTATTGTGGGGGGAAGCAGTGTGGAGCAGAGGGGGATCTGTCTTTTTAAAGTCAGTACATACCTGTATGCTTTCTAAGGGCACAAAGGCATTTTGAGATTATCTGAGCTATTAGAGCTCCCTCCTCTGTATCCGCCTGATGCGTAAGGGGTTGGGAGGAAGGAAAACAGGGATAACATCTTCATACTTGTCCATACCTCAGTCAGTCAGTTCCCTTTGTTTTCCCACCTCCTGTCAATAGGCTGTCTTCCACCCAGCACTGAGAAGAGCATTGTTTCCAAGAAAGTGCCCATTCTCCTATTTGACAGCAAGCAATGCTATTCTCTGTCACTGAGCTCTGCTGTATCTGCATAATGAAGAGATTTTTGTGACTTTTTTTTTTGAGCATCACAGTGACCACTTTATTTGAAAAATAAATGTGTCACCTGACTGTGTAAGCAGACAAGATTCCTGACTCCAGAGGCATTGCAAACTATTACTAGAGGGAAAAAAAGTGATCTGTCAGTATCTAGTTCCCTGGAAACCTCATGGTCAGTTCAGGTGTTTAGAGAAAACAGCTGTAATGGAAAACTCTTGGACACTTAAATGGTCATTAGAAATAACTCAGGCAGCCCTGTAGAGCTCATAAGCCTTTGCACAGATGTTCTGAGCTGAGAATTTGGTGCCAGAGGTACAATTTTCTCCCAAATTAAAATCGGTGTCAGATCTCATCTTGAATGGCAATATTAGAAGAAAATGCCAGTACGATCTTGCTCAGCCATTCCTTCAGAGTTAAAAGACAGTTGGAGCAGCAGCATAGGAACCTCTGTGGCCAGCAGCAGAGCATTTTCTTAGCTGTTCACCTTCCCATCAGAGGAGTTTAAATTTCTCCTTTTGAATGATGCTAAGATGTAAAAATGCCCAAGTGCCACACAAAATATTCATTCTATGTAATTCTGAGATCAGTGGAAGAAAAAAAAAAACCAAGTGAAAATCCATGAGGAAAATCTATTTTGTAGTCACAGAATTAAAACAAAGATCCAGAATAATATTCCAGATTAAAAATATTTTATACCTTACATAAAAACACATGTACATAAACACATAGAATGTGTCTGATGTCAAGTATGGTAGTGGTGCCCAGCTTTTATGGATGCCGAGGTGGTGTCCAAAATGTAAAATGGCATTCAGGGAAATAAGTTTTGGGAAGGCAGAAAGAATGGCCACACTTCACCTCTGGCTCTGAAACATAAAAATGACTGTGTAATTGTTAATGAGTCATTTGTATTTTATAGTTTTTCATTGCTGGGTGCATAAGCAGAAACAAAATGGCCTAAAGCACGGGCTGCTTTTACTGTTGTATTCCCTTTCTCCACACAGAAGTCCCCTCTGTTATCCATAGCAGGAAAGCATCAGCATGCTTCCTGGAATCCTGGACACTCACCTCTTTATTAATAACCACAAAACAGCAAATCTACATGTCATCAAAATTCTTCTAATAATCAGTGTTAACTTTTATAACGTGCAAAAGGAAAATTTATGCGTAAAATAAATTGAGGGGAGGGGAAAAACCCCAAAGTTTTTATGGAAACAGGTACCACAAATAATATAATACTATAGCAGAGGAGAAAAGATTAAAAAAAGAGAGAAAAGAAGAAAGAGAAAATTATATATTTCTTGCAGTTTTTCTGAAAGTTTTGCCATTTCAGCATGTGCCAGAGTCCAGTCCTCCTTAGCCAAATGTCTCAGGTATTTTCATATGAAGTTGAGCTCTTATAAAGATGCTCAATATTTGTTCAATGATTATTCCTCTTTTAAATAATGCTGTGGTTACTGTGAACCTTCCATCCAGGTGGTTTGTGAATACAATACCTTACTTTTATTAAAGGAAAGAGCTGCAAACAGAACTCTGAAGAGACCTTATTCATGCACAGTGCAAGAGAAGGAACAGAAAGTCAATTAGCTAGCTGTAAAATTCTTTAGAAAAGCAATTTTAGGGGATAAATCCAGAATTAAAAGACTGGAGAGGATGTGCACTGGGACTGGGTATTAAAATTTATCAGGGAGTCTAGAGACCAGCAGTTATGGTCCATGAACATACACTATCACCTCCTTAATCCACTCAACTCTAATAACTACAGCTATAAAAGGAATGTTAATCAGGGGCTGATCAAACCAGATTGAAGGAACTTGGCCATACCCCAGAGAGACTTGGGGCAGCACCCTTTCCATCAAAGTCTCTGTTAATTTTCTAGGGAAGCAGTAGCACAGCTGAATAGTGTAGTAGCAGTTGGTTCTGGTGACTGTTACCCTTAATGCTTCATTAGAAGTGCAGCTTCAATGGTAGAAAACCAGCAGTGGTCATTGTTAGCTGGTGAAAGAGAGTTTATATTTCAAACTCTAGAGAAAGTGAATAGCTGGTCTTACTTCATTTTCTTCCTCATGAGAGGTAATGCTGGATCATTCCTACTACTGAAGGAGGTGAGAATATTAGGTATTTGCTATAATAGATTACACTTCTTTTTCCTTCTTCTGGTTTTCTCTGGGGGAATGAACGTGGAGCTTGCATTTTCACTTACTCTGCTGTTGACCTCAGTCATATTTACGCATTGCTTGGTTATTTTGTTTTCTTTTAAGATACATTTCTCTTTCCTTGTCTCTAGTGTCTTGATGTATTTTTCCAAATAAGTGGCTGTCTGAATGAGCTAATAGTGAGATCCACAGATGGACAGGCTGCACTTTAGAGTTGGCAGACAGGGACTTGAGACAGGAAGATAAATCTCTTTCAGCCTGCTGGGTTACTAGGGAGAGTTGATTAGGGGATCTCTGAAGTAAACACACACTGCTACGTATCTGAGGAGCAGAGAGATCAAATGATGCTTCAGGTTAAACTGAGAGGTGTACTCAGCTGCCTGAGACACTGCTCGGGCCAGTGGGCTGTGAGGGATGGCACAGGGCAGGCTGGCCCAGGGAGCAGAGCTTCTGCAGTCACCCCCCTGCAAAAGCAAGCCTGAATCTGAAAGCACCAGGGAACAGTCAGGGACTTAAGGACTTAGGAGACAGAGACATCCTTTTTTCAAACACTCTGTCAATTCCTGCCTATTCACATTTATGTTTTCTTCCTTCGTGTGTGGAAGGAAAATATCCTATAAACAGGCAGAATGGCACTTAAATGTCACCACTTGCTGTCCTTTTGACTTGAAAGGAAAATGAGAAAAAGGATTAGTTATACCAGGGCTAGAGGTGGGAGTCCTTTGCCTTTCCCTTCCTCCTCAGTATCAGCAGCAGAGCCCAGAGAGAGCTGTGGCTCCGGCTGAGGTGTGTCTGTTCCACACTGACACACCTGCAGACATCGTCCTTGGTGACACTGGCGTCCCAGGAAAGCCTGCAGATAAGCAGGAGACCAATTTATTGGTCTGGTTCTTTTAATTCTGCTTCCCACCAATGCCTAAGCAGGGCTTAGGAAATATTCTTTTTACCAAAGCTGAGGATTTTGTGCATATTATCAAATATGCAAGAGTGGACATGCAAAAAAGAAATGAAATAATTTACCCTCAAGCTTTGCAGAAGTCAGCCACCATGCAAACCCGCATATTTTCAGAGCACACAAAGATATTTCTCTGTTCTTTAACAGTGTCCCTTACAAACTGCCAATTTCAGAAACATCATATATGTTCCTAGGTAGTTGTTGTAATCAAGCAGTTTTATAACCTTCTTTTAAGAAGATAGAAGAGTGGGAATCACTTGTACAGATATTTAGTTTTTCTTTTCCATGAATAAGTCATGGAAATACAAGACAATACAAGGAGGTGTGATGGGAATGCTTTTAAGAGAGCTGTGTCTCTTCTACAGCATTGTTATAAAATGAGGGAAGTCAGAAAATACCTACTTAGTATATGCATCATTGTGCTAATCCTTGCTTGTTTCCCACAAGACATCCATGATGGTCTCCTGATGTTTCAGTTTGAAAAAATTGCAAAGCATGAATTTTTTAAATAGAATTTATATAGATTCAAGTCTTCCACTGTGAACACATTTTGTGGAATGAACTGCTTTTTCCTCCCTTCCTGTTCAGCTGCAATTTCCTAGCTTTAAAGTTCTGTTTCCCCCAACGGCAGCATGATCCATGGCCATACTTTGAACTTTTCTATCTTCTCCTTGCTTGCACTGGTATAGACAGGCACCTACCTATAAAAAAAGGCACCTTGTGTTTCTTAAGTTATGTCAAATCCTGAGGCAGTTCTCAGTGACTTTCTTAATGCACAGAAAAGCAAAGGGAAATTTTTAATTAAGTGAAGTGACCACTCCTGTTTCTGAGTCTCACAGTGAGTGCTGGTGCTTTGTGTTCCACAATAAGAGGCAGGGGGTTGGACTTATTTGATGTTTTTCCCTGCCACATACTGAAACACTTAAACTGATAAAAAGGGAATGTCAGTAGAAATTGAACTGAAAGAGAGAGGTAGATATATAAGGTTAAAATTTATTAATTTTGTTTCTGCTTTGGAGTTTGGTCAGACTTTGGCTTGAGCAGAAGAAATGCCCAGGAAATCTGGACATGGGAAGATGCCTGGGACAGGCTCCATGTGGTCTCCCAGCCACCTCTGCACAGACTGAGATCCATATACACGTATGTACTAAGTACCATTTGTTGTTTCTAAAACACAGGAGACAGTGAGTCCTGCCAGGGATCTGTAGCTCATGATCTGAGAGAATTTTCTTTATTATTATTAGTTAAGTATTACTTCAATATCAGCTGAATATGTGCAGCTTGTAAAAAAATTTTTTATGTTCTAAAAGTAGGTTAATTTTAAAGGGTTATCCCTTCAAAATCCCTTTGCTACTCTTTACAGTTAGGGTTATCCTTCCAAGTACAAAAGGATAGCAAAGACTTGTGCCTGTCAAATGTCCAAAAGAGAAATTATTACATATGGATTTATTGACTTCATTTCACTGATAAAACCTGCTTTTGTGAGTAGCAGTTGTCTCAGCCCCTTGCTGGTGATTGTTATGTTGTGTCCTGCTGACAATAACAAGCTGTCCCTGTGCTCAAGGGGCAGGTGAGGAGCACTGGTACTCCTGAAGATCTTCCCAGATTTTCGGTTTTAGCACAAAAAATTAGTCTATTATTTCTGTGTGACTTCCAGGGAAATGGTGATCAATCAAACTCTCTCTGGTCCCTATGTGTAGATTTAAATGTATCATTTTAATAGAGATCAATTTTGAAGTTGCTGTAATCCTCAAATATATCATTTTTAGTTTCTGGTTTTTAAAGGTTCACAGCAGTAACTTTTATTATTTACTCTTGGAAGGTTGCATTGGCAAAAATAGAGGCTGAGCTGAGATTTGAAGCAAAATCCAGAAGAAGAGTGCAATCTTGAGAGACAAGGCGTGGAAGAGTCCATGAGTGTGTTTTTGCGTCTTCTCACACTTCTTACAGTAGTTAATAGAAAGGTGCTACCATTGTCACTGACTTAACATAAGTATTTTCCAAAGATGGGGGAAGACTCTGGTAGTCTAAGAAAGTTTTTTCCAAGTTAATGCTCACCTCCTCCAAGTGTTCATTGGTGCATGAGTCTGGCTATAAAGTAAGGACAGTCACCTTGAAATGTCAGGTTACTGTAAACAAGAAGTTAAAGTTTATTTTCAATGTGTATTTATGCCATATTTCTTTAAAAAAGCAATAACTTTATATTTTAATAAAAGACATTTCATTCGCAGTAATTCAAACATTTAATGCCCTAACAAACTTTAGTTTCCTTTTTAATAGCATAAACTACATAGCGTACATAGTATAAGGGAAAATATTTTTTACTCTCATATATTCAGAGACTCACTTTAAAATGTTTTTTAGTACACTTTTCAGGGAAATATGAATTGCACAGAATTCATAAATTTCCCTGATTACAACTCAGAGTTCATCTAAATACTTAAAGTGATGGGAAGATACATAGAGAAAATGTTGCACCCTGTACTGAGACTTAAATCAGACTTTAAATGTTTGCAAGTGTTTGGGTTCTATTGGCTTTCATGAATCTGAGGCCACATTTATAATTTCAGCTTTTCTTAGGATGGTCCTAATGCTAGATTGCACCATACTTAAGGGAAAAAATCTCTAATAAGCAGCCTATGGATAAGCATTGAGAGCAAAAGAGTTGCCTGCCCAGTTAATTGGGGGCTGGGGAAAGTGAGGTGTTCTCTGAGGATGGGAAATGGCTTCAGCAGAGAGGCTTTCCTCATCACTCCTACCTGAACTGAATGCACAGAGGGGCTGCCATTAGTTCTAATAAGCTTTCTTAACCAGTGACACGTGCTGTTTTCACCATCAGAAAACAGCCATAAGCCACACAAGTGTTGCTTTTGTTGTTATTTTGGAGTTTATTTACAGGATTTGTTGCCTGCTGTACAAACAAGCTGTATTGTTTGATCCAGCAGTGGAGGAAATGCAGACAACTCAAAGGTGCAGACTTAGTTCCAAAATACTTTTTGCTACAGACAGTCACCATAAAAGTTGCACGTGGCCTTCCTTCAGTGTTCACAACATACAAATATAGAGTTGCATATGGAAACCTAGCTGAAGATCTTTTCCTTTTAATATTTCTTCAGAATTTCCACTGGTGCCACACAAAAATTGTATCTATCCTGTATCTAAAACAAAGAAAGCTGCACAGGCTAACAAATAATTATACTTTTTATAAAGGAAGGCAAATTTCTAAAAAATCTGAGTTTTTTCCCCCCATTATTTTCTTCTATATCTTTTGGCAAAATGTGCTTGGTTCTTCATGAAACGAATTTTCCTTTCTTCATTAGTGCTCATGCTTGACTAGAAAAGCCATCACTGCCAGGTGTGTGAACCTGGGTTGTGTGATGATTAGCAAGACAGTAATGAATCAGCCTGGGCTTTAGGGGTCTGTGGGATAAATGATGGGTTCCAGTTGATTGTAAATAATGTGGTGTTCTTCTGTTTTACAGGATTCTACCAAAAGAAAGAGATTACTAAAATCTCCCAAACCTAGGGATGGGAAAACTTAATGTTGCTTTGCGTTCAACCAAGTCTGAAAACTATTTTGACCAGAGAAGTTTTGTAAAACCCCTTCTTGGTTCATAATCTTTTTCTCTTCTAAATATAATGCTTTGTAAAGCTTTTTTAATATGGTGAGAAAGCATTTACTTTTTCTCCTAGGCTTCATGAGGGAATAGTGCTAAAACAAACCCAAACCAAACAATTTTCCTAAAAGCTAGATTAAATGAAAGCTTCAAAATTTCGAGTTTTGCTCAGAAATTCTGACTTTTATTTACATTTCCTCTTTTTCACCTTGGAAACACTACTCTGTGCAGAACAGCACAGGGGAAATGTGGGTTCCCAACTGCAGCTCTTAAATTTCTCCTTTGCAAAATGTCTCCCAGAACCTGCACATGTAGAGGGAAACTTTATCTATGAGCATTTCAGCCTTTTACTCCAGCTTTGATATTTACATTTATTAACATTTCTTGTTAACAAAAGGAAAAAAATGACCTTGAAATGTGCATGTACATCTTGCTCCACAGACACCTTCCTGTAATATAACAAAAACCTTTCCCCAACGAACTGTACTATATGAGCAATACAGGCTCTTGTTGCTGATGCTGAAGTATTAGGTCTTTCCTGAGACACTGATGTAAGAGAATAGAGAGAGAGACACATACTTCTGCAAAGCAATAATTCAGTCCAGAATTTTAATATAAAGAACACCAAGGCAGTATCCTGTTATCTGAATTTTAATGACTGTATCTTTTTTATCCTGTCAGTTGTAGCAAGGATGTGAGAGGTTTCATGAAACATTAATGGCTCTAACTGCAGTCATCTCCCTTTCCTTTTTCTTTCTTTTTTTGTTCTCCTGATGTGATGTAAAATATGAATTTGTGCAGTGGAACTGCTTTCTGTATTGCTTGCTTAATCTTGCAGCAGTGATTGTGGCTCCTGTTTTGGTTGGGAGCTTCCGCACAGGCTGCCCAGGGAGAGAGAAAGGGCTGGAGGTGCGTGGAGAGGAAGGTTGTGCTGATGACAGATCATGAACGATTTAAAATACAATCCATATTTCAGGGACTTTTAAATAAAGGGCCAGCTGGATGTTCTGCAGTAGCCTCAGTCTCATCTGCAGACTGCTGCTTGCTGGCTCGATGAGCTGCTCAACAGGCAAAAAGCCACAGGGGGTGACAGATACTCTCCCCTCCCTCAACTCCAAGGAACAGGACTGGGAATGGGGTACAGAGGGACTAAACTGGAACAGTTTTCAGGGCTCATCTGGTGTAAGGGCACACCGCAGGATGTGGAGATTAATGTACGTGCCAGGCACTGCAGTGGGGCTGCTGGGCAAAGTTCTGAGGGATAATGAGTTCCTCCAACAGCCAGTCTCTCAAACCTAAAACCCGTGCAAGGAGCTGTTGGCATTTGACTGAGTGCTCTCACATTATAACTTCCAGAGGAGCCTTGTAGGAAAACACACAGTTCCCAAGCCAAGTGAAGAAACCTGGAGGCAAACAAGCATAGCTTAACACAGGCACAGAGGCCAAGCATATTTGGAATCCAGTATGTGGGGTGCTGCAAAAAGCAAATTCAGCACTCTGATCCACAGGATGCATAATAGGAAACGTTCCTATTTACTCAGAGGAAGCCCAGTACAAACATAAATATGCATTGTGTGATGCCATAATGTAGTGACTGCAATGTAGCAACAGCAGATATAAGCCCTGATGTGTTTATTTTCATCCCAAGATAGTATGACACTGACATGTTCAGTGAGAGGGCTGTCACCACGCCACTGTGACACGTGTGTGCTGTGCTGTCTGCCATTCCCTGGGATCAGGACATTTGCTAGCAAATGTTCTGCCCTCCATGAACATCATCCTGAGAAACAAACCTACAGGTTTTGGGGCGCAAAGACACCAACAGTGGCTGACAGGCTCTGTGCCTCCGTGCTCTCCTTACCTCCCCATTCCTTTGGTAGCTCCATATCTTGGGAATAGCCTGACCTCCAACAGTTTCCCTTTTGTTGTCTCTGGAAAATAGATGGCAAAAATATGGCTTATTCTTCCAGAAGCTGGAGAGCAGTTTTCTTCACTGTGTCTGGAGGTGCTGGATGAGTTGGGGATATCAGGGATACTCTGAGTGAGAATGAGGCATGCTACTGCAAAAAAGTTTTAATTAAAGCAGAGGTTTATGTGGCAAGGTGGAGAGACTGACGAAGCATAAGCTGCTTTGTTTTGTTTTCCAATGAGCATTCTTTCCATTTTCTCTGATTTTCTGCTCTGGGAGCTGTGAGGAAGGTTGGAAAGGTGCACTGGGTGTATAATGGCCTGTGGGCACTGGGTGTGTGATAGCCTGTAAGAAGGAGCTTGGGATTTTGGGTCTGCACAGGCACAGCAATATTTAGTAACAGCACTGGGCTTCCAGCACTGAGTTTGGTTAGCATAGGCACGCTGAACAGCTGGAGGAACAAATGGTGTGGCAGCCTAGTGTGCTGTTTAGCCACGGACTAGTGGAGTCTGCTGCTGTCCACAGAGCCAAACTGATAAATGCAGGTGTTAACAGGTCTGATGCATATTTAGATTTCACCCATTAGATTGATCTATTTTTCAATAAGCTTGCAAATTAATAATCAAGTTACATTCTCTGTGCAACAGACTTGGCTGCTAGTATACTGCAGAGCTTTGATAAAAAGAACTGCAGTAAAAGTGAAGCCCAAAGTAAGTCGATTTGAAATAAAATTCAGTTCACCCTGACTATGCTAATTAAGAGACCTTACACATTTCCCCATGATTAACTGAGGCACAGTGGTAGAGCTCAATATACGTGGGAGTTCATTTAGTTGTCTGTAGTTCTACTTTTTTATTTAACAAATGCTTCTTGATTTAAATGGAAATCTCTAATTACAAAATGATCCCTGATGCAGCATGTCACAACAAATACACAGATTCTGTTATAAAAAGAAAACTATGTCTGTTTATATTATTTTCCCTATTGTCCCAGACTTTCTTAATTCTTCCACTTTCCTTCATTCAGCATAAAGTTCACAGTATGTCTGTCTGAAACAACAGCAACAACAAAATGAGATGCCTATTATCAATGAATCAGTGGCATTTACAAGTGGGATTTAAACAAATCTGCTGTAATAATGGTGGGTGGTTTGTTTGAAATCTGAGTTTTCTTCCTGATAGAATCAGGAAAGGTTTTGATGGAAAACAAAAAAATGTGACTTTTTCTGCTAAATGACATCAGTGCATTTCCCTGGACTTTAGAGAGATTCTCTTTTTTGCAGAATCAGCGCCAATCAGTTAAAGGTTTATATGACAGGCAGTTAATGGAAGGATATTTGTGGGAGGAATGTCTGGTTGTTCCAGGGTAAAAAATAGAGGGAGAACATGAAGTGAAGGAAAGGAAAGGTAAAACAGGAAAAGCCAGATAAAAGGAAGGGGAAAATCCTCAGAAATGGAGTAGGCCACTCTGAGGACTCCCATGCACTGCTGTTCTGAAGAGGAGACTGGATTTGCATGCAGTGTAATGAACAGGCATCCTGTGTCTGGCTTGGCCTGTCCCCTCAGTGCAGCAGCAGAAATCCCTGCCTTCAACATTAATCTGGATTCACTGAAAGCAGTACACGCAGGAGAAATGCTTCTGTTGCTGTTATATTCTTTGGGAAAACAGGAAGCACTTTTAATGGAAAATGTGCAATATGAGTGATAAAGAGGGTCACCAAGGTTCAGTCCTGCAGCCAAATAACCTTCATTTGTTTTCTAAGTATGAAGCAGGAGGGAGATAATATTTCCACTGTGTCAAAGCTGATTGTTCTAGAACTAATGTGAAAACCCCAAAGTTGCGGAAACATATTAAAAGGAAAGACATGACAGCCAAAAAATAGAACCCAGACTAAGACAATACTTCCTGTTCCATTTATTAAATGCTATTTATAGTTTCAGCTAAGAATATAGATGTGAGGCCAGATCATATATAGAAAATCACAATACACTAAAAAATGGTTTTCTCATTCTATGTAAGACTTCATTAATAAATGACAGCTTTATCACAATATACATTAATTACATGTTGAGCTACATTTGCATAACACCACAGCTGCTATTTAAAGCAAAAACACACTCAGATGTTTGGTAGATCTAAGCATTTTGTTTGGATTTCAGCAAATGTGCTTCTTAGAAGATTTAAGTAGACCATGAAATAAGACAATTTCCCTGCTGTATTTGCCTATGTAATTCATTCAGCACAGGTGATGAGGAAATACCAAGTACCGAGGAGTTATATTCTTATGCCCTGTGGTCTCTGGACAGTATGTTTTCTCCATTTGGCATTAAATTCACTGCAATTCACTACTCAATGCGGTTTGTTTAGAATGTTCAACAGATCCAGGGAATTTGGGGGTTTCTGTTTCATTGAGGGTTGTTTTTTTTTTTCCATTGTTTTCCTTCTGCCAAATATCAAGTTCTCAAACAGGAAAATAATGACATATATGTATATATAATCCATCTTTCATAGTGGTGGTCTTTGTCATTACTGTATAAACCTCTGATTTATTGTCCTGCCATCTGTGTAATATTTTAAATAGTAGCTGGCTATGGAGACCGGAGGTGTCATTTGCCTCAGGACAGACAGACAGAGCAGAGCTCCAGTTCTGCCCACTATGAACCATTCCCAAGCTCATTTGAGATGCTGTGTGGTGCCCTGTCCTGCATCTGTCACACTTCTTTGCAGCCCTGCCTATGAAGCCTGAACATGAGACAGGGCCTCCTTCCCAGATCACTTTGTGTCTGTGTGCTGGAGCTTCCTGAGTTAGTGTGCTGAAATGTTGACTTTTCAGAAATTCCTGGCATGTGAATAAGTGCAAGAGCAGCAAGAAAAACAGCAAGTGTTTAATTCATTGGTTGCTTCCCATTCAGCTGCTGAGTATGCAATGCTGTTGTTTCTGACAGGCTGCTGTCTTGCATAGCACTTTTGTATTTTTCTTTTCTTTGTACTGAAAAAAAAGTCATTGTGCTTTTGGACCTGTGTGTAACTGGAGCCTCATTCACCATTGCACAGAGCACAATCCCCAGAGCATTAGGTTTTAGATAGGTTTTTAGTATGTTTGGGGATCTATCATCTTTACACAGCTACTGTTCTCTATAACAAATATGTGTAAAGTACTTGCCCTAAAGTGTTTCCATTGCTGGAGATCCAATTTCCAGAAAGTCAGCTGTCCATTAAATACTAGTTGCACAGTTTTTTGGTCTTATATCCCTTGTTCAATTTCCATTGAGAAAACTGACTGCAGCTGAGTAGCTCCAGGTATAAATCAGTGTGATAAAAGGCAGAATTTGTCCCTTTCCTTTTCAGCCAAATTGTGTACTCTCAGTGTCTGGAAAACAATAATCTTCACTCTTTCTGACTTGTTTGATGCTTAACAGAATTCCCTGAAATCTACAACAGAGATAAAATAATCCACCTTACTTGCTGCCTCAGTGATGTAGCACCACATCTTTAAATACTTCCACTGATGTCCAGCTTGCTATTTCAACATTTTGCGGTTTAAATACTCCTTCTGCAGGTGACATACCTGTGAAACTGATGCTTAAAAACACATGTAGGGATAGGTGCTCTCCTCAAAGACAACACCTTTGCTTCTGTTAGTCTCTTGCCTTTCGTTTTTGCATTCTAAATGGTGCTTTTCTCTCCAACCCTTGCATACTTCCTCTCACCTCATTTTCAAGGCCTTCTCCTGAGCTCAGAATTTTCCCTTGGACCAGGACTGTGTGCTACCACTTTTCCCTCTAAGACCATCAGTATTTAGTGCTAATTCAATACCATGCTTCCACTGCTGATCAATAGTTCAGAGCTTTCTGTCTGACTTGCCTATCTCACATTAACCTGCAAATCTAACTATCAAATTTCAGCTTCCTTTTGAGCCAGCTGGTAGAAACTGATCTAATAGGCTAAAACTGGGGAAATGAGCTGCCTGGTGGCCTGGGTTTGTGCACTGTATTCCTTTGCACTAATCCAAATGGAAAGCAATGAATACAGAGCTCCTGAAAATGAGATGTGATTTGGGTCCCGAGTGAAGTCCGCTCTGGGTGCATTCCACATCAGAATGTGGAATATTCCACACTCCACTCCCTGGGGCTGTCTGGATTGTAAACAGGCAGCAGTTGTATGTCTGAATTTATGCCCAAAGTAGGTTAATTGCAAGGAGACATGAGATCAACCTCAGTTAATCCCTGGTCCTGAAGCAGCAGCTCTTCCTTTCTTAAAACGAAAATTGGCTGTGCATCAGACATAATCTCTGTGTTAAAGATGGTATTTATGTTGAATATAAGTGATAAGCCTTGTGAATGTATGGCAGAGTGCAGGGTGCCACAGCCTGTTCTTGCTCTAGGAGTCAGGAGGGTGGGCAGAACACAGTGCATGGCAGATATTTACTCTTGTGGGCACGAGAGCCACCCAATATTGCTCCATGTGCCCTCATTTACCAATGCCTATCCTACAGTGAATGGAAATGACTCTGCCTTTCTCACCAAGCAACCAGGTATGCAAACATGTCTCCAGACAAACCAAGCAAATAAAAATAAAAGTCCTGGTGAAATCTTTGTAATGATGCAATGCAGTCAATTAATGAAACCACAAGGAATACTCATCCACTTTTACAGATGTTTATGGCAGGAAAATTTCATTGATCTGGGCTCAGATTAGGTTCCCTCACCCTATAAATTTTCTCATTTCAGAGAAAACTATTGGAGGAAATAAGTTTTTTTTAATTCTTTTTTTACTAAAGGTTTTGGGGTGCAGAAAAATAACCTGTAACCACTTCTGCCTTCTTCGTTATTATTTCAGTCATTTAAGCAGCTATTCTTAGGTTCAAGCAAACAAAGCTTTCCTGTTTTCCATAGTTGCATAATTAATCTGTAAGAACTTTGACATTTCAAAGAATGCGTTGTTCCTAGCCTTTGCTGGTATCTGCATATTTCTCTCTAGATTTCTGGCCTGATATTTACACTTAATGAATGAACATGAACTCAGACTCTTGAGGTCTGATCAGGTTTTTTGTGACTGACTAAGCCACAGAGGATAAACTTTGTATAAAGGTATTGTTTCCTTTATTAATATCTAGTCTGCTCCAAACTGCAGTAGTGAAGGATTTGCTGGATCCCTTTGAAGTTGTGAACAGTTCAGGATTTGGATGTCTTGGCTGCAATAATGAGCAGAAAAACTTTCCATTCTGGTATTTTCTGCCATGCCTCAAACTGGTGTAAATTTTGTTGCAGCATAAAACTTTCTAGCTTTGTGAGGACCATTGTTGAAAGCACAGTGAGTTAAACCTGGGTGTTTCTAGGCCCATACAATGAATGAAATCACAGTTAGGCCACTGGTAGTACATCTCTTGATGTGTAGTTTTAATGGGAGATGACTTAGAAACTGAGAAATGTACTTTTGATGACCTCCCTTGTTTTTTTAATGGTAGTGTGAAGACTGCTATTGCTACCGCGAGGCATGTGGTTCTGAAATAATCACATTCCCCCAATCTGTTGAAAGTGCAAAGAAAAAAAAAAAGAGTATAGTTTTATTTTTCTCTTTCTCTCTTTCTCTCTTTCTCTCTTTCTCTCTTTCTCTCTTTCTCTCTTTCTCTTTCTCTCTTTCTCTCTTTCTCTCTTTCTCTCTTTCTCTCTTTCTCTCTCCCGTCCTTCCATCCTTCCGTCCTTCCATCCTTCCATCCTTCCATCCTTCCATCCTTCCATCCGGAATTCTGGAATTCCTTCCATCCAGAATTCCTTCCAGAATTCCTTCCTTCCAGAATTCCTTCCTTCCTTTTTAATATTCTGATATACTAGAGGGATGTAAGTGTCTCTGAAGAGCAGCAGTTCAAGAACACTGTTGGGTATCAGAAGCCCCCTGGAAAATTGCAAAGAGTTGCCCCTTGCATCATGAATTTCAATCCCCAGGTATCCATTGGGAAAGAAGACACTGTGTAAGTCAATGAAGTATCACCCAGACTGCAAAACCCTTGGCAGTAATGATATAAAATCCTGGGTAGCAATTATATAATACATTACACTTCCTGGTTAAACTTGGGTTCAACACGTGTATCTGAAGAAGGTAAATTACCTCAGCATTTATTGATCTATTTATTTAGGCAGCACTATTTCCCTCACAGATCTCCTCCTGGATATCTGATATGGCTCTGTTCCATTCAGAATAAAAACAGCAACCTCCTTGAGGCTGTTCCTGTAAGTGTGGGTCTGCTGCCAGGAGCAGAGGTGATTGACATACCCTTCAGTGGTATTTGGACCTAGCACAGGAAGAGCTGCAGGACATCCCTGGAATGCCAGGCTTTAGAATGCTGGGTAGCACTGGCTGGTGATCAGGTAATGATGAGGTGCACACTGTACTTGTTAGCAGAAATATTTTCTTCAGGGCAGAAAAATTCCCTTGGGAGGCCTTAGCCAACCATCCCTTGGGAGATTCCCTTGCAGCTACAAGTACCACCTCCTCCCACCTCCATACCTGTGGGCTCTGCTCTGTCCTGCTGCATTCCAGACATGTTTCAGTGGCACCACACCAGCTTAGCCATTGGCATGAGCAGAAGGGAGCTGCTCAGCAGCAGCTGGCAAGGGCATCCCAGTAGCCCAGATCTAACCTGGTACCAGACACTGGGCCCACTGATCCAGAAAGTGTTGTCATTTCAAGGTCAAGTTCACAATCTGGAGATGTTCTGTAGGAGAGCCCTCCCTGTGTTCAGAGTGTGTGCCTAATATGTATTTAGCTTTACTAATTATGTACAACTTTTCTTCAGTAAGTAATGCTGTATGGATGGAGTGCTGAAAATGCTGCTTATGGAAACAATGGATAAGTGTTTGAGAATAAGCCTTTGTGTGTGTATGTGTGTGCAGATGCTGGTGTTGAATTATCAGTGAAAACAGTCCTTTAATAA
Organism: Petroica traversi; assembly: GCA_025920805.1. NCBI lineage: Eukaryota > Metazoa > Chordata > Aves > Passeriformes > Petroicidae > Petroica > Petroica traversi. Next base: position 7,109,685 of record JAHLSL010000047.1, read on the forward strand.
ATATGTAAGAGTATTTCAATGAGATCACATGTGACTTCATACCCTGGTAGCTCCACAAAAGGCATGGAAGTGGTCTTTGCTACTAGAATAAAATCAAAACATTAAACTTTATCTTCTCACAAAATCAGGGAAAAAATCCTAACTAGTTCTCTTTGGTCTCTGTATGTGAAAATCTTCTGCCTCTCCTGTAAAGACACACACAGTCTCTTCCAGGGCAGAAAAACTGGAATTAAAAGTGGGAAGAAATTACTGTGGAACAGAAAACTGCCCATGCTTCATTTCTGAATATATCTTAATCTTTGGCTATGGGGGGCAGCTCTCAAGAATAGTTCAATTTAGGTTTTGTCAGTCTTCTGGGAAGAAATTGTCACCATCTGCAAAGGCAGCAAAAAGTATTATAAAATATTTATAAGAGTATGTTTTTATTATACTGTATAACTCTGATAAAATAATTTTCTTAATAGCATATAGCACATTTATGTGCAGGAGGTGACATCATAAAACATTTTCATGAGAGAATTAGGTGAAGGAATTTGGTAGAATCAGTTATTCATTTTTAAATACAATAGAGAATAATTCACTTTTGATCATTCAACCAACAATCTGGTTTTCAGGGTTTTTTTGAGCAAAATAGATGAAATCTCACATCTGGATGTCCTCAAAGCATCATTAGATCTGCTATCTTTTATTTTTTTTTCTTATATCATCTTAGAATATGCTCTAGGACTGACAGCACAGGCTAATCATGAACAAGATGCACACACAGAGATAAATTCAGTCAAAAAGGGTTATTAACCGGTCACTGCTAAATTCGGATTGCACTAAAATGGAAATTCTTCAAGTACATCTCAATTTTGATATTCTTCATACAGCAGTGAAGTAGCAGAGTGTCCAGTGTAAAAGCTGTGCTTTACCCCTGTGTAACTGAGCTAAGAATTCTCAGTGAAGGAAAAGCTCCTGTGCAGTGACACTAACGAGTTTCTCACATGCTGAGACAGAACTCTAATACAATTATCATTAAACATGTCATAATATTTGCAACACAGATGTTCATTTTTGTAGTCTTTCAGAGAGGTTATAAGAAGTAAACTTAGAAACATCATTATTCTTTACTTTCTAAATCTATTGCAGGTAATAATTTTTTCTCACAACAATAGACAGTAATTTTGTTATGGCTGCAGAAATTTCTGTATGAATGTGCTAGCAGGCATAATTCTCTAATAGCATAAGAGATCCATAATAGATTTAGTTAATCTTCTGTTGCATTGTCTCCCAGCTGTGCTCATTAATTACAGTGAAACAGCACAACATTGTATGTCTTACATTAAACTGCTGATGCTGGGGTCTGGCCTCGTGTAGGGGCTGCCCCAGTGTCAGGTGAAGTCAAATCAAAGCTCCCATTAACATTACTGAAAATGTTTTCCAAACAGCTGCTGCTGTCACAGGAGCTTTGGAAGGCTGGGTAGGTTTGTGTCCTGGCTCAGTGGGATAGAGGGGAAGGATCCTGCCCCTCCCCCTAAGAACACACAACATAAAGAGCACGAGAAAACGGGCAGAAGCAGGAGGGCAGGATCAGTGTTGTGAAGGCAATTAGATTTCCCACCAAAAAATACTGATATTTCAGATTGCCCTCCACATTTTAAAGTATTACATTTGACTCAAATGAAATTACTAAAAATTGGTAAGAAATATGGAAATATTTAATTTCTTAGCATTTTAATCGCAAAAAAGCAATAAAAAAAATCTCAGTATCATAAATTGGATTAGGCTGGGGATATAGTTTATGGAAATATTTCCAGTTCACTTTGTTCAAAATCCCCCTGAGCATCAGCTCACTCTCAAGTATCAGCATTGCAGTGTTTTAATACCCAATCTGCCTTTCTTGCTAAGATTCTTAAAACAACTTGCACGTATAAATTTCAATCAGCATTCTCTACAGGACTTTTTAAAAATACTACTGAGATCAATTTAAAATAACATTTCCAATGAAATTTTAAGCTTCCTACAATTATTTTCAAAAAGTGCTTCTCATATACAATTATGTTATTAAATTGTTGTCCATATCATAAAAGGGAAGACAACAAAATTGCTGTTAAATGAAAATATAGAACAATTTTGTACTCATTAAAGAACAGGATTGCTGAAATGGGATCATGATATGACACATCACTTCTAATTTCTATAAAAAGGTACCTACTGTATATTTTGGGTTGTGTGCTCGCTAAGCTTTGGAATTCTTCAAGCTGGCTGTGTCTCCAGAAATGCAGGAGTTAGGATCACTGAAATGGAAATGGGGAGAAGTGTGTGGGATGTAAAGAAGAGATACACCCTAACACCCCCCTCCCCCTCAGCATAAACAGACCATTGGAAAGAATAAATTGCTTTTCTCTCCTGTATTATGTTCCTCTTCCTTATTTTTGCTGTCATCCTCCCTCCACCCCCCTAATCCCCCAGTGACATCCTACTCCTAAAGAACAGCTTTTACATATCTCCTCTGGCCTTCCCAAGCAGAGCCACCTTGTACAAGTGGCTCTGATGCAAAGCTTGTGCCCTGTGCCAGAATAACGTGCCAGGGTTTAACTCAACACTTTGGCTAAGTGATGCTGCCGAGGTGATCCTGCCTTGGAGGAGATGAGTCTAGGGGTTCCTGAGCAGCTGATAGAAGCTTCCCTGAGACAAAATATCATGCTAATGGGATTCTGGGATTAATTAACCCCAGATAGTGAGGTTAATTAACAGGGTAGCAGTTAGAAATCGGATATGACAGGTTACTGATGGCTTTCCACGATCTTGTATTGTGTCAGAGACAACGCGGCGTGTCAGGAGATGGGATTCCAGATCAGTAGCTCATTTAGGCTTCACTCTCATCAGCAGGAAATAACTGATTTGTTTCAGTGGTGGGGAATCATTTGGGTAACAGTGATTACAAGATGAGTAGGAAGGGAAGGAGTGAGAACAGTAGGACTAGATGCAAAAATCGTCACAAAGAAAATATTAGTAAATGGTTAATATGTTCGGTTTCCGAGGTAATTTTGGGGACTGAAGTGTACAAAATGCTAAACCAACCAACCAAAAAAAAAATCCCAGAAGTTCTTCTGAGGGATTGGACTGAAAGGAAATCAATGACTTGTCTGATGAAAGGTAAAGAGAAACTGTACAATAGTAAGAAATATTATGGCTCCATCAGGAGTTTAGAAAAGAATGGACAATGATGCAAAAGAATAAATGAGGTAAAAATGAACTAAGTTTGAATAAGACACAAGATTAAGGATGATTGGCATGGACATGTTGAAAGAAAACTGGAAAAGTTGAGGCCCAAAATTAATCATCAGAACATAAAATCTGAGTAGAGGGCTGGCATCCTCACAGAGTAGATCTCAGTGAAGGAACAGCAGCCAGCCCAAAGCAGGAAAGGACTGAGATGAAGGACATGTAGGATTGAAGGGACAAGGTATGAGAATTATTTTCAGACTGAGGAAGGATTCCCTCCTGCCCCTGGATGTACTCAAACATCCCCACTGAAAAGAGCAAGCCTGTGCTCTTGCTGTCCTGGATATTCAGTCTGGCTCACTGGTTACTACTGAGCATTCTGTGTGCAGCAGCCAAGTTCTCCCTGCCTTGGGCCCTCTCCTCCAGCCAAACATCATTGCTCACAACAGCACTGAAATGTTCAAGAGTTCTGCTTTTCTTTCAAATGTGATCTAAATTGTTTTCCATGTCTGGGGGCTGGGTGTCTGCCAGGTGTTTTGCATAAGCATTGTCTCTTTAGGAAGCCAGGATGAAAAAAGAAGTGAGAAAACTATAAATCTTAGTTGTAAAAAAATACAAGGAAAAAAAAATTTAGTAAATTCCTTCATGTCAGAGGAATAACTTGTTGAGAAGCCTGCACTACTCTCTTTTTTCATCAAAACAATATCTAGATTAGCTATGATGTGTTTTCCAGTTATCTTCAATTCAACTGTGGGAAAATCTTCAATAAACCCCTATTTGTGGGTTTTGACAGCCAAGAGACTTGACCAGTAAAAAGTGGCTTAAATAAAAACATTAATATACAAACCAACTCCCAGGCTGAATAGGTTTCCAGTGAAATGAGCACGATTTCTAAAACCTGTAGCAAACTGCAGTTCCTTGTTTGTGCCAAAGACACAGCTTTACACAGTGTTCTGTAAGTTCTCAGGAAGCCTCAAGTGCTGTTGTCCTGCATGGCTGAGAGTGAGGCCAGCACATGTCTGCCTGGAGAGGTTTCAGCTCATGGTTAGTGCTTTGTAAGGAGACAATTGCCACTTCTCAACTGCTGCTAATAGACATGTGTGATCTGAAAGAGACCCAGAGCTGCTAGTGAGGCTTGGGCCCAGTAATATCAGGCTTTTTTTCTTTGCTAGTAAAAACAGTTATTCTCACAATAAGATGCAATGCTTGCCAAAGGAATAAAAATTGGCAGTTTTTACCTTTACAGGAGCAATTTGAGAAACTGGAGTCATTTTAGGAACACACTCCAACACGGCTGGAAATGCATTAAAGGTGTTGGTGTTAGATTTTGTTGAAAATGAGGTGGGCTGGCAGTAGTAGCAGCCAAGTTAAAAGCTATTGCTGCACTTAAGGAGCTCAAGCACACCAGCACCAGCAAACCTGGAGCAGGGTCTGAAGAGTTGCTGCAGTCTGAGCAAGAAGACTTTAGGGTAGTGTTGCATTTGTCCTTCCTAAGCATTAATTTTTAATAAATGTGACTTCAAAGATTCATTCATGTCAACTCATATGTGTGTCTTTGCCACTTCCATCCAGCTCTGTCATTCCATGTTTAAGTAAATATTGTTTGCAGTGGTGTTCCTGTGTCAAGCCTGGTGAGTCAAAGGCAGCAAAGGGCTGGGACTGGGTTGATGTTTATCTGTGAAGTGTTGGAGTCATAACTGGCAGACAAATCACACTTTAGTGGTTGCAGAGAAGATGATCTGGTGTCTTGGAGACATTGTTGAGTCTGTTGGGAGTACATTGTGGAGCATCAATACACTTTCCCTACACAGAGTGTCTGGCACTATACAAATCTCAGCATATCACAAATCTCAGCAATAGCACAAGGAGTGAATGACGGCTTTGGAAACTCCTTTGTCTCCAGCACAGACACTTCCTAAGCAGTAACTTTGAGTCCGTTTTCACTGTCATTGTCATGAAATGGAAACCCCCTTTTTCTGCCTTCTGCTCATTTGTTACTGTGGCAGGTGACCCTCCAGATTTCCCTCCCTGTCCCACCCTTCCTGTGCCAGGATCAGCAGCAAAGCCATGGCTACAGGGGCTGATCATTACCTGTACAGATTTGCGGAGCTGTATTCTCCTATTACAGTGTTTTTATGAATAGTTAAAACAACATATCATCTCTAAAGTACAGAACCAGTACATTTTAGAACCCTTTAGCCCTTTAAAAATAATTGGATATCTTCTCATCTTCGTTAATTTGCAGCCTTTGGTAATTCACACTGGGTCATGTAGTCATTAGTGCAAATTATATTTAAGAAGTAAAACTTAAATATATTCCATTCTACAAAACCTTCCAAGTATGGTAGGAAAACAATTGTGCTGCCAGTTACTTGATTTGTGTGGTATTATATTAAAGAAACCCTGGTAGAATTTAATGTGGTGCTCTGGGTTTATGGCGTATCACAGGTTGTGTTATCCTCAAAGAAGTAAAATTTAATTATAACTGAAACAGTAAAAAAAGTATTTTTTAAAAATATTGTCCAAAAAAAGGAGATTTACTTATTTTCTTTTTCTCTTCCAATCACTTGTTGGAAAGAAGAAACTATTTTTCACTGATTTTTTCAGGGTGGAATAATAAATACACAGACAGACTTGCAACACTATTTTAAAGACTGTAAAATTATTGTCTCAAAGAGCTCTACAATTGCTACAGTAAAAAAATTCTTGCAGCTCTGGTGCCAGTATAATTTCTTTTTACCATACTACTAAACAGGTTTTTAGCTACAGAGTACATGTAATAAAGGTGTTGTCAGATCAGAAAAGAGGGGTTTGCATTAACTGATTCTGAAAATAAAAGTTGATGTTTTTCAAATCGATCCAAACAGAAGAAAGAATGCTTCTACAGCTTTAAAAGAAAAGAGTGCTGATGGAGAGGAAGCAAACTGAAGTTACAAACTAAGTTGAAGGAAAATAAGATAATAGAGAGTGTTCCTGTAGATATAGGGGTGACATAAGGACAAAAATGCATCTACAGATCTTTGCTTTTGTGTGTGAACCATTTAAGACAGGATCCCAAACAAGGCTAATGATAATAAAGTGTAAATTTATAATATACTTCTTCAAAGTGGCAGTCAGAAAATGACAGGTAAAAAAAGTAGCACTACTATTTCAACATTTTTTGTTCATTAGTGGTTTGGTAGCTCTAGGTCAGAGTCAGGGGAGGAAGGAAGGCTACAAATTAAACCCGCAGTGTTTAAGATGCAAATCTCCATTCTGTGTTCTGAAGAGTAAAAGGACAATTTTCCTAAGTAATGAAACTGGCACAGCGGTGCAAATTCTTCTCCGTTCCTTGTCCTTCTGTTATTTATCAGGGAAATTAACAGCTGTATTTACAGCCTCTGAAGTACTCGGCTGAGGAGGAGTCCTTGGAGACTGCAGAAAGACTCCTGAAGGATGGATCTCACACACCACTCAACTGTTAACTCAAAGGAAATAAGACATGAAATGAGAGCAGATTACGGGCACAACATCAGCATGGCAGCATCTGCAACAGTATCTGCCACTGCTGTTGGCATGTGAGACCCAGCACGATCAAACAGCTCTGTCACGGTGGGTGGGTGCACCAGCTCCCACATGCTGTGGCCAGCTTCCCAAATTATTGCATTCCTCCCTTCTTTATGTTTCAAGACTAAAGGGTTTCTTCACAGCCTTCTAAAAATGTGGTACAGAGAAGCTAAGTCAGTCAAGTGCTCATTATTTCTGTGTCATGGGTAAATAATTATTGAAATTGCCGGGTTTAAGCTACAGCAGGGGTTGCTGTAGGTCACAGGGTTGGCACAGAGAAGGAGGAAACTGGTGACAGCAAATGTCAGGTTTTGTCCGCAAAGAAGAAATGAGACAATTTACAAGGAGACCTACCACAAATTAACCAATTAATAGATTTGTATGACCTTTCTCTTGAGTTCCTTTCTTTCTGAGAGAGCAATCTTTCCTCTGCCTGCTCCAGCTGCTGCAGTGTAGAGTCTGAGGCTGCCCCTCACCACTGTCCCAAGAATTCACACAGCAAGTGTTTGCTTTTCCTCTTGAAGTCAGTAAAAAGCAGATATTGGGCCCTCCCAGCTTGAATCTGTAAGGTGAAATGTCTTCCAAGATACTTCAGAGATTTTCAAAGGGTCATAGAATCATAGAATAACCTGAGTTGGAAGGGACCTACAAGAATCTATAAAACAAGAGGAAGGCAACCCTGCTTTTTAGCAACAATATTCAATTGGCAGATTAAATGTATAGTAGCTGTGGGAAGAGCATTTATAGCCCCTTTAACCTGTTCCAGAGGAGTTCTGTGCTGACACAAGAGTGGTTGTTCTGAAGGTGTTACAAGCAAGTGTCTCCTATAAAGTGGGCAGGGAGGTCAGTAAATGAGTGGGAGCTATTGTAGGGACCATGTAAATTTTGTGCTGGCCTCCCCTAAAGAGTCACCTTCAGAAAAGATTAAGTCATGTCATATAGCCCAGTAAAAACCAAAAAAAAGGATGAATTACCCAAGTCCTCTGACTTCCCAAGTCTTGGGAAACTCTGGTATACTGGACAAAATAAATCCAGATTTATTCACACAGATATGGGGGAGCAAATCCCAGCAGCTTATTTGTCATCAGCTAGTATTTGACTATGTCTCTTAGAATAGTTGTATTAGAAGATTGTAGAGTTCAGCAGCTGATAGATAGTTTGTACTAAATCAGCTTTTGCTAGCCATGGTAAGTCTGACATAATTGTGACAGACAGTGAGCTGCCATTTCATGAGCATATGCTTAAGCCATTGCAATGAATTATGGCACAGCATATCCCCATTATCCTCAGTCTAACTTGTTGATTGAAAACAAAATAATAAAGTGTCTACTAAAATGGTGGTGGAGGTCAGACTCTGACCCATATTTAATGTTGTTAAATTACAGAATGACTTCAGTGAAGCGTGGGTTGTCATCTGCTGACATCTTGTTCAATAGAAAACTGAAAACAGGGTTGTCTGGGCTGCTAGAAGCGTTTGTCAGAGTCAGTGGGTACTTGTAGACATGCAGAGCAATAGATAAGACAAAACAAAAATACCCAGTGTTGTTTAAGGGCCCAGAAGCTGCAGCTGCCTCACGAAAATGAAGCTGTGCATGTCTGTGCTGGGCAGCCGTGTCTGCGAACAGCACAGTTGTCAAAACATGTAGCCTTGTCTAACTGTGTGTGTCATCACTCAGTGAGCTGGGGAGAACTAGGTGAGCCTCTTCCAATCCCAGCAGGCAGGAGATACAAAGAATTGGTGCCACAGACTCACAAACTCCAAGGGACTGAAACGAACTGGGTCTACAACAGAAGGAAAACAGAATAGTTGAAATCAAGGGACAAAAAGGGAGTAGTGCCGTTTTCTCAGGGAGTCAATGCAACCCCAGACTGAAAGGGATGACTGTGTGATCCTGTGTCTGCACTCCTCTGGAAAGAACTCCATGTCATTCCAGGAGAGTCATGCCTAGCTCCCATTGTTAGCGTAGAAACACATAATCACAGAATGATTATATGCAGGTGCTTTTATTTGAAGAGCTCTGGGAATCGGGGTACCATACCCAAATCAATTCCGACATGGATCTGCAATGGATACACTTTATACTGTTCCTTACATAACCGTCACCAGTTAATTGTTAATTCAATATTGTTCTATTTGAACTTGAACATAACTTTCTGTTATGATGCTGTTTCTATTACATATATTGTTTCCACCCAGGCATAAGCTGTAGCCCCCTTTATCCAATTACCCCCTTATCATTTATCATGATTGTTATAATTGAATTATCGTTCTTGTCTTTACTAAACAATCATCTTGTTATGGGCAATTATTGCAAAGCCCACACAGGTGCAGTTCTCATGACTACACTTCTACCTAAGACAACACCTCAGGTTTACCTACTGTTCCCACAACCTGTTACAACCCGAAATCATTTTTAACCCTTATACTATCACCATCAGGTGCATCCTCCCTCTGCCTTTGGATATTATCATTAGTAGGTGATGCTGTTCCTTACCTTCAGAGGACTTCTACACTGTAATCACTGTATCAGCTCATAAGAAATGGCATTTTCTTCTCTTTCTTTGAAGTCTGCTTTGTGCAATGGAGAATCGAAGATTGAATTTAATCATAATATGTTTTCTCCTGGATACAGTGGCAGATATTATACAGTCTGGTATATTTAGGACATTTCCTTTTCTGCTTCTCCATTCTCCTTCAGAAAAGAAAGGAGATTCTCCAGCCTGTCATGAAGGTTGAATTGTCAGCTTATGAACTCTATCAGTTAGATTATTCTTTGGGTTAATTTTTTCTCTGTAGCCTCATACTTTGGAATAATATGCTATATAAAATTTAGTGACAGAATTTAATCTTTAGGAAGCAGTGATCATTCAGTAGATATTTCACTCCTTTCTCAAAAACAAAGCCTTCAGGGTATTCCTTGAGACTTGGTGTTGTTTCTTTTTTTTCTTTCTTTTTTTCTTTTTTTCTTTTCTTTTTCCTTTTTTCTTTTTTTTTTTTTTCTGAGCATATGTTTATTTTCAGTACCTTGTATTTTCAATACACACAGCTCAAAAAGAGCAGGAGAGAAAGAAAGGAAATGGATGAGACAGATCTTAAGGCACACAAGCATGCAGATCACGAGGTTAATGGATGCACCAGCATCCTGCTAGCTGTGCTAGATCACTGACACTGTCTTGATGGTGCCATTTGAGAGTTGTTCTGGGACATCAGCTTCCTTTAAGAAATACCCCACCTCACCACTGACCTTATTTTTTGAACATAATGTTAGAGGATAACCTAGAGGATAGAAGGTAATGGATGGGAACTAATTTAATCTGAGCAGTTGAGAGTGTTGGATCAAGCTGTTCTGACTGCATGTTGACTTTCCAGGTAGTGTCAAGGTACAAAGTTTTGTTCAGATTTCAAAACTGCCATCAGTTCAAATTGCTGTGACAACACATCGAGTCAAGTAAGGATGTTCCAAGCCTCTCTCTTACCCATCCTGACAAAGCTGCTATTTAGCATCCCCAAATGCTGGTGTTCATTTCTTGGTCAAATCAATCTGAGTTTCAGATGTGACAGAAATGCCGTGCAGGAGCTGAGATTACTAATATTTTTTGTTGCAGTTGGTTTTTCCTATTTTCCCTTCAAATCATGACTTCAGAGAAAATCTCTTTAAAAATGCAGCTGCGTTCTATTTCACACCATGCTCGTGTAGCTTCATTAATTTAATGTTTTTCCTCCTTATTTTTGTGTTAGTATCAAAAGAATGCAGCTAATTATTTTTGCAACATGGAAACAATTCTGAGCAGGCCGCACTTGCCTCTAGGATATAGTCTCAACTCAAACTAAATATGTTTTGATATCTAAAAGAGTAATTAAGAAAAAGTTCCTTTGTTATATGTCTCTATTTTATTGGTGTTTGAAAATGCTAATGGTGAAATATATCATAAAAGAGTAACTTAATTGTGCTTGGAGTCCAACAGAATATAAAGAATACAGGTTTTCTCTACAAAATTAGATTGCTAAAATATCAATGTACTAAACAGAGATCACTGAGCTGTTCAGTAGCTATTGTAGGAGAGTGCTAAGCAATATTTCTTGCTTAAATAATCAACTTTCTACTAATGATGGCTACTGCTCTTAGGAGGGAGACATAGTATTAGAGAAAAATATATTTTTTGTCTTTTATGTATCATTTTACAATATAAATGTAGTTATAAAACTTATAAGCATAACTCACAGTTATTAGTACTAGTGATTAAAATATTGGGCTATAAAGTCAGATTCTTTTAAAAGTAAGACACTTTCTGGGATGGAAGCATGTGTAAGTATATTTCACAATATCTGAAAAAAGGTGAAAATTTGTGAAAATACTTGGTCTTGATTACTTGAATAACGTATTTTTATGTGTCTGTGATCTCTGGTGCCAACTGCTTGACAAACCTCATGTCATATAAATGATCCCATATGTAATATAATTGGTTTCAGCTACACACTGCCCACACAGCAAATTAAACATGCCTGGTGTTCTTTTGGAAGAGGCCCCACACTCCAGAGATGATGGTTCTGGTCCAACAACATAGTTTTCTGTTCATGCTTTCAGCCCACAGGTGAACCCCTACTCACACATGTAACTCATGTCAAATGCTTGTTTTAAGTTTCCTGTTTGAAGGCCTGTTCCAGAAATATCTTCCAGCAGCTGCTAAGTTGGGCATCTCTCTTCAATCCAGTCCCCAGTTAATTAATCTCCAAGTAATTCTGGTTTTTTGCTTCTCTTTGAGACATCTCAATATATCAGCAGGGAGAAAAGTTCCCCACTGACAGGTTATGTGAACATCAGTTCCCCTAAGCACTCCTGAGAGGTCTGTAGTGTTCCAATGTGTGCTCAGGAGTGGGACACACACAGGGGACCACAGCATTTCTCAGCTTCCCCTTCTCCTCAAAGACATTAAATTCTGCCATTCCTCTCTCCGGACTTTCAGTCTGCACCTCTCTGGGTTCCTCAGCCCTCTCTGAGGACCTAAGTTGGCCAGGGACCTTGTGTTTTCCAAGCTCCCTTTCATCTGTTTCTGGATGGCATCCTGTTGCTCTCCTTCACTGGGAAGTGACATTAGATGTCACTTGCTTGCTTATTACATGATTACTAGGGTGTAATATACATATACAGGGCATATGGGGGAGCAAGAATCACAGAGACCTGCTTAGTCCTGAAGTGGGATCCTGTAGAGATAACCCAAAAAAAAAACAAAATATGGGAGGAGGCTCCAGGGCACAGAGGGGAAAACTGTCAGGCTGGAAATAATGGGGTTACAAGAAAAAGAAAAGATGAGGTCGATGTGGCAGAGAAGGCTTGGCTATGCATTTCAGCTTTGAATGCTTGAACAATGAGAAATTTCTAATAGCTTTTGTCTTTTCCCATAAGCAGGTTTTCAGTGCAGCACCCTGAAAACAAGTGGTTAAACCAGCAGTGCAACAAATACTTTTCAAGCTACATATAAGAATCTTCATCTTTCCAGGACAGAGAGCCTCCTGCACTAAGTAGAAACATGGGATCTTAAAATAACAAATGTTTTGTTCCCTGCTGTTTTTGGAGAGAGACAACAAGGAACAGCTCTTTTACTTTGCCTAAAAATGGGTAGCAGGTCTCACAGTGGCCTAGGGAATGGAGAAGGGAGAGAAAGTAAATTGCCATTTGCATTTTAACTATAGACAGGGGAAACAGATTTTGGCAGAGTTGAGTACTCAGAAGTACAGGGGCTGTTCAGGCAAAGTTGCCGTGGTTTTCATTATTTTTTCCAGTATTTTTTGTTTGTTTTTGTGTTTACTTGGAAGGGACAGCACTGGGGGGAGGGGGGAGGGGGGGCAGGGAGAAGAGGAGGCCTTGATATAGTACATGAAAAGGAGCATGAAATGTGCCCTAGGGTTTGTTCTACCTCCTCACCAACAAAAATTTGTGCCTGGCTCAGGTTCTCCAGACTTTGTGTCTGAACACTTTCAGCAAGTTGAAAGCAGCCTTGAGGGGTGTCAAGTCGGGGGGAGAGACTGTCACACAGAAACCACCATTTGATTAGTTTGGATACATAAGTGCCCTGAAACCTGCTGACTGTGAGTAGAGACATTAAATTAATATTTCTTCCCTGTTTAACTCCTCAAACCCATAGCTTTTCCTTTCTGCCCTTTAATTGGGAACAAACCAGAACACTGTTCTTTGAAATATCACTGTAATCAGCCCTTCTTTGTCCCCTGCCCCTGTTTCTGGCTGCAATACAACCAGTGAAACTCTGTGGTACAGCAAACCAGCTGCCAGCTACATAGCAAATTACTTTCTTACAGACATAGGGTAAACAGAAACACATTTTAAAAAAAAAGAAAAGTGAATAAGGGAAAAAGCAGCAGTAATGTAATGTATTGTATAAATTCCAGACATTAAAGAACTTCTTTTATAGTTAGGAAGAACCAAAAAACAGTGATAAAATTAGAAGAATATTCATAGTACTACCACTAATTAACGTGTGAAATATTCTGAAAAAAGCTTTTGAATTATGTATGATAGCTCATTGCTTAACTGGAGACAAAAAATCCTTGGCTTTTAATTCTGGCAAAGACTTTATTATGCAGGCTTTTGGTAAATCACACCCTTTCAGTTTACCCTTTAGTGTCAATGGGGAGCAGAAGAGACAGAATTCAGATGAAGCCCCGGCCCTCGGCAGGGAGGTTGGAACGAGCTGCTCTTTCAGTTGCCTTCCAGCCCAAAGTACTCCATGAGGCAACACCCCGACACACATTTCTATCTCAGATTTCAAAGTCACCTCAAGTACCAGAGAGATGCTGGGGCCTGTCCCCTCATACTTCAAGCCTCTGCTTTCACAGGCAGCAGAAACTCGCAGTGCTCAAGAGGCAGGAGCAGCTATGAGCACACTGAAGGAGTAAGGCCGGGGCAGCACTTTCCCCATTCTGGAAACCTTGTGTTTCCTTCCCTGGCAGAACATGCCTAGGGCAGATCAGGACATCCCTTGCTTGACTTTGCAGCAGATCTCTTGAGTCCTCCAGGCCTGCATCTGCCTATTACCACATTTGTGCCACATACCAGACGTGCCTGGATCTAGAACTTTTTATTAGAATAATAAAACGTGAGGGGAGATTTTCACCCAAAAAGCCCAAGTTCCATCAAGTTTACACACCCTTTTGCAGAGGTGGGCTGCAGCCATCAGCTCCACTGAGCAGAGAAATGGGGCTGAAATCGCCTGGCAGCTGCAGAGAAGAGGTATTCCAGCTGCAGGGAAGCTGTGCTCCAGCCCTTGGAACACTCCTGTTTTCTGCATACCCAAGAAAAGTGGTAAATGGGGACTGTTACATGACTTGCATGCAGTGAACACAAGGGAGGAATCAGCCACTAGCTACTCCAGAGTGTGTTCATTTGTTTGACAGGGCCACTGATAAATCTGTTTTGTTCGTCCCATCTAAACATAAAAAAATACAATTTTGCTGGTTTTGTTTGGTGTTTCCAACTGGTGAAAGCTCTCTCTCTCTGAGAGAGACACACACACACACACAGGCATTAATGAATAACGTATTCCATAGTGCTGCACCTAAAACCCAGACAAAGTTTTCCCAGCACTTTGGTTTTCTTTTCAGTCCTATTTTTATTTACATAATTTCTTAACTCCAGTGCTTCTTGGCTCCTGTTGGAACAGAAGGTGTGTTCATTGCACTGGCATTGGTCACCATAGTTACTGGCTGCTGCAGGGAGGAGCTCTGCTTCTATCTCTGCAACTTTGGGGAAGTGAAATTAGACATATCATAACCCAAAAGGAATATACGAAAGTGAGACAATTGAGGTTATGTTGCGCTGGTTTGCAGTGGTGTGTCTTGAATTACAACTATCTTCCGGGTGATTCATGCGGCAGGCCATTACTTGAAAACAAGGTGTTGGTGGTTAACATTCACGGGCAGTAACAAAAGGCAGGAGTGAGTGAGTGCTCCCTGGAACAAGATGAGCTCGCTGTGGAGTCAGGCTCCACAGCCCACATGGCACAGCCCTCGCAGCCAGCGCAGGGGTGATGTGCTCAGAGCAGGGATGGTGTGCTCAGAGCAGGGATGGTGTGCAAAGAGCAAGGATGGTGTGCCCAGTGCAGGGATGGTGTGCCCAGTGCAGGGATGGTGTGCCTAGAGCAGGGATGGTGTGCCCAGAGCAGGGATGGTGTGCCCAGCGCAGGGGTGATGTGCTCAGAGCAGGGATGGTGTGCTCCGTGCAGGGATGGTGCTCCCAGAGCAGGGATGGTGTGCTCAGTGCAGGGATGGTGTGCTCAGAGCAGGGATGGTGTGCCCAACACAGGGATGGTGTGCTCAGAGCAGGGATGGTGTGCTCAGTGCAGGGATGGTGCTCCCAGAGCAGGGATGGTGTGCACAGCATATGGACGGTGCAGCCCGCTTAACCTGACCACCTTAAAGGAAATTTTCTCATCCCCATTTTGCCCATGCTGCTTCAGGGTGTGGTTTCGTGCAGGGACAGGAAGGCAGAGTGGTGGGACAGGCTGGGAAGGGGGAGGAGTGTGCTGCTGTGGGCTCTCCAGAGGTGCTGACAAATGCAGACAGTGCTGCTTCCTCTCTTGGTGATAATGGAAATGTTCACAAAGCCTGATATTTTGGCTTTTTTTTTTCTCAGCGACATCCCCGTCCTCCTCCAGAGCTGTGTGCTCTGAGCGAGGCGGGTGCCCAGTCTCAAGGAACTGCACGGAGCTTTGGTGTGCAAGTCAAACACAGCATCAAAAATTCCTTCCTGCTGCCCACTGCCCTAATAATCCCTCCTTGCTTCTCTGAGCTTTCCAGCCTCAACTCTGGCTGCTGCCTGCAGGGTTAATCATTGCCTGAGTTGTTCTACAGAACAACCCACAGGCAGGTGGGTGTGTGGTCAGAGGCTCCCCAGCAGCCAGGCCACCACGAGGGGAACGGCTTTGCCTTAGTGCAGCTGGTCGATAGCCACTGGTCAGGTACTGCTCCAAATTAAT
Organism: Petroica traversi; assembly: GCA_025920805.1. Lineage (NCBI taxonomy): Eukaryota > Metazoa > Chordata > Aves > Passeriformes > Petroicidae > Petroica > Petroica traversi. The sequence goes on from JAHLSL010000047.1 coordinate 7,125,432, forward strand.
TCAGTTTTCCGTGGGCAAGTCTCTTTGCCGATACTAGTGCTGAAGCAGAAGTGTATCTGCAGCTTTCTCTTCCCTAGTGACGTTTTGATCTAACAGTGTTATCTTTCACGATTTGGGGAGGGAAAATCCTTTAGCTTCTGCTTCTCTTACCCTGTCACTGCTGTTTCACCAGCCTTGTAGCCAGCTCAAGAGCCAGTGCCTGCCTCAGGCTACGGAAAAGCAAGAGAAAGCCAACATGGCTTTCTGCAGCTGAATGTTTTTAGAACGTCATGTTTGAGTGGTAAAAAAAAAGAAAAAAAATCTAAGCAGAATTAAAACTAAGTCAGGATTGCCCATCTCCTGTGGATTTGGAAACACAGTGACTGTATTTTTTACTGGTGGGGGAAATAGTGACCATTTGCTTAAATTAACTTAATCTTAAAGGTACTCTGATATAGAATTTTTATGTCTTTTGTATGTAACAGTTTAATTAGTACCTTGAAGTCTTATCTGTTAAATCTAGCAAAGTCGTTCATTCTAGCTACCTATTAAGGGATAAAGGAATACTTTATATGGTACGAATACTAAAGCCTGTATAAGACCATGATAACAAGCTAGTCCAGGTTATCAGGCTCCCCTTTTGGTATTCCTCAAAGCACCTCACTGACTCCTATTGACAAACTACCTCCACAGAGCAACCAATTTCTGTCAGTACCTTGAGCAGAAATTTAAGAGGCTTTGCTGTACTGTACAATTTGAATGCTCAGTATGTACCACCAGAGCTTTTTGGAATTGGTTTCAGCTGAAATTACACACAAAATGATGAGCTCTTTTCTTTCCAAATTCAAATACTTTGAAAGCTAACGTAAATATTTCTGGATAAAGAGAAGAATGATGAAACCTCCAGGGACACTGACACCAAGATTTATGGCTGAAGAAAAAAAAGAAACTGCCTTGCTCCTGATGATGCAGAACACTGAGTTTTGCTTCAATTGTCTTCATTATTGTGCTGAGAGGGAGTAACCAAAATTTCTCTTTTCTCACTTATTATTTTTCACAATTATGAAGTCTTTCTGAGAAAAAAAAAAAGTACATTTAGCAATGTGATGGTTTTCTATAATTTTTAGAGGGTGATGTATTAGGAAATTCCCAAACTCGAAATCACATTTTGTCTACTTTTCAGCTTTCTAGCCTCTGCTTAGAAGTTTTGACTTTAGCCAAGTTCAATTCACATAAATGAAAGAATAAGCAAAACTTCAAAAATTTAAAGTATGCAGAAAAGCTAAGCACAATAACAAATGGAACCTAATTGAGACTTTTTTTGAGAGCAGACTGCAGTCTCAGTTGGGTCTCAAGGAGGTGCTGCACTGGGATGAGGGTGATGGAGGAACTGGTCCTAGTGGTGTTGCTGAGGGCACAAGCAGCTGCTCTGCTCACACAGAAGCCCAGAGCAGGTGAGAGCAGACAGAGAGGTCAGGCCTTGGCATCCAGAGTGAGACAAGGCAGGAAGCCTTAAATGCACTCCTTGCTGAAGCTGCAATGCTGTAACGTCAGGAGAAGCTGTTGTGGTTTGGGGATGGCAGTGAAGATTATTTTCTGTACATGTATTTTTCAACTCTTTTTGGTTTTGGCATAAACAAGCAAAGAATGCTTGTTTGTTTGCTGCTAAGCTATTGTGATTTGTTTCTAAGAACTGGAAAGTTACCAGAAATTTGTGTGCACAAGGGATACTTGTTTCCCCCAAGACCTAAACAATTACAGGCTCATCATTTTATTGCCGGTTGCTTTAGAATCATTCCTGTGCACAGTTCTAAGACAGCCCTGAAACCATTTAAACAGTCATAATGTCCCCACTGCAGAAAGCCTCAATGACTGGGAGTCCTGGTGTTCCTACATGTCTGTCAAACATATCTGATCAGTTTTTGTAACTTAATGATATCAACTTGATAGTGTTTAATGAGGCCATTTAATGCCATCTAATGATTTTTCAGTAATATTTTCTCCAAAGCGTCTAAGTCAATGATCAAAATACATTCTTAGAAAGAATTTTGTTGGCAAAAGACAAATGTCTTATAGTTTACATGTCAGACCTGATGGTTTTCTTTTAAAAATACCTATCTATGTTTTGTGTTACAGCATAGAATGAAACTGAAGGAAAACTCCAAACCCTTTAGTTTCAGGAATGAAATTCCTAACCTAGAACTGGGAATTTTTTAAATTCACATCTCTGAGATGTAGTAGTGAACAGGAAAATTGTACACATGGCAAAAGAGAGGGCAGTGCAGCTTTTTGTGAGTATCTAGTTTCAATGTAGAACTTATATCCATAATTTTAATCAGTGTATGACATTGCTACAATAGCAATATCTGGAATATGAAATTTTTTCTTTTGCAGTTTTTGTAATTATTTTGGCAAGTCTCTTCATGCCTGCTTCTATCCCCAGTCCATAGTGTGAGTGCTACCTTGTAGGACCTTGTTCAGTGCCTTCTGCTCCTGCCTTCTCCTCTTCCCTCTCCTCATTTTCCAGTTTCCTCCTTGGTTTTCCAGTTTGCTCATCCTTTCCCACCACTAATTCGTGCCTGCATCCAACCCAAATCAGTCTTGACAATAAGAAAATAATAAAGCTGTTCCTATGAACCTGAGAAGACATTTTCCAGGACAGCTGTGCTCCCAACCTTTTTGTGTGCTTGGTGTCTGAAGTGGCTTTTGTCTTATCTGTTTGGCTGTGTGCTCTTCAGGACTCACACCAGTTCTTACTCACACTGTGTGCTGCACAGTGAATTTTGTATAACAGGGCCCTAGACTCATCGTGTCCCTGGGCATAACTGAAATGGATATAATAAACAAAATAACTTCTCCACTTTCTTCCACCTGGAAGGAAAAGGAAGCTGAGCTTTCCTTTTCACTGTCACTTCTCCATTCGCAATACCAGGTCTGAGTGAAGAATGTGTTCTTTATTACCTTTAAATCTTTCTCTGTAAAAAAAAAAAAAAAAAAAGAGCCAGATGGGATATTCCAAATGCACACAATAAACAACATTCGGAGGAGGCTTCACTGGGACTGTTTCAAGTAGTATAACCCTCAATTCAGGGTTCTCCTTCTCAGCACAAGTGATTGGAAGGATAAATCTTTTTGCCACATCTCTGGATCATAAACTTCTTACCCTTAATATGGCATCATTACAACTTTCATGGATAAACATGTATTGTTTCAAATCCTTAATATGGGAAACACTGAGAATGCAACCCTACTGTAGTATAAAAACAAGGATTGTGTCACAGAAGGATCCATCCTACTGTAGTGGCTCTAGTACAGCCTAGGGTCTAGGTATATGCAATAAGAACATAGCAGTCTTTGAAATTTATTGTCAGTGGGCCTGAAAAATATCCCAGAGGTGCTTTTCCTTTTTGGTTTGTATCTCTTCCCTCCCTGTCAGCTGTGTTGGCTGCAGTTATTTACACATCTTTAGGGAGAAACAGATGTCAGCAATAAAGGCAATAATAGAGCTGATCCAGTTTTTAGGTATTAGCCAAGATCTGCAAACACATCTCTTGATGATACTCTGCATTTGTCATGATAAATGTGACAACATTTAACCTGGAAAGACTTCAAGACAATGCAGCTATTTCCAGAGGGATTTAATGTAACTGGACCATAATAATCTTTAAAATCATATTGTTTTGCCTTTGGCAGAGGTCCGTCTTCACCTTTTGAACAATAAATGGTGTTGCCTAAGGACAGCCAAAAATCCTCCCTTGGAAATGGTATCAATGTGACTTCCAAGATTTTTTCTCTGTGTTTCAGAAATTTTATAAGGAGTTCAATTTCAGGGAGAAGAATTGTTTGTACATACTCTGAGTAATTCTCATACCAAGTAGACTCCAGTGCTGTATTGTATGGGTTAAGCACCACAGGAGGTGCTGATCAGCACATGGAAATATATTACTGGGAAGAAATTCAGCTTTAATACTGTGTTTATTCTCCTCTTGGGGCTCAAGTGCTCTGTGAAATGAGGTCTCTGAGCCAGCCCCAGCAGCCACCCAAGGCATTTACTGCTTGGGTTGAGCAGTGAGTTAGGACAAGTGTGAAGCAGAGAAATGGGGTGCAGAGCCAAGATGAGCACCAGCTCTGCCAGCTGCCTGGGAAGGAGCTGAGGGCAAAGCCCCGGCCAAGCAGAAAAAGTCAAACTTTTCACCACTTCCCATTGTTTTGGATATAAGAAGTGCTGCTGCTGATCCTTGCAAGGCAATAATCACATGCACTCCCAACACGACGCAAGGTAATCAACTGATAAAGTGAAATAATCTGAGAAACCATTAGCTTTCTAATGACTCTTGGAAGTCTCATTAAAATTGGTCACTTACTGATTGTTCACATTACTGGAAATTTGAGCAAAACTTTGTGGGCTTCTTCCATGGCTAAAACGTTAGGACAATTTTCTGTGTACTACAAACATAATTAAAAATAAAAAATAATCAATTTTTCTCAAGAGGCTTTAAGCGCTCCATTTGAGACCACTCCCTTTATTATTATAGTAATCCCAGTACCAATATAAACTTTTCTCTCTCAGTTCCTCCATTCCAAAACATTCTCCTCTCAAACCCAATCACATTTAAGTGTAAGGTTTATTATCCATGCTTTTCTTGGCCAAGAAACTTGACAGTTCCCTGAGTTTTTAGTTCAGACTTCCTGATCTGACTGCCTCCTGCTAATTACTTTTTCTCCTAATCATCACTGGCCAGTTTTGCTCCCTGATATAAGATCTCTTCATGGATGACAAGTAATACGGGAAAGGGAACAAGAGAGGGCTCATTCTCTCCAACAGAGCACTATGTCGGCTCCATCAAGGAGAGGGAAAATCATCTATGCAACACAGAGTTCATGAGTTTTGTGTTTTCCTCAGAAATTAAGTTAAACTCTTCTCTGGTTTCTCAATGACTAAATTAGGATTAAGGTGGTTTTTTGCAGACATTTTGGCATCTATTCTCATAGTTGCACCTCTGTGAGTGCTCAAAACCTCTTTTCTCAGGATGGAGGAGGAAGATCCATCATATTACAAAGGAGGGCAGTTCTAGACCCACATGGGAGCAGAGTGGTCCTGGGGGTGGGGAATGAGGGGGACTGTCAGAAGAGTCTACTTGGAAATTTGGTAGCTAGATAAACAAATTGATGTATGTATTCCTGGGTACCTGAAAAAGCCTCTCAGTTTAATGCTTCAGTGCATTAACTGTCAATGCATCAATAATCAACTTAACAGTTGTATTTGTAATATTCTTAAAAATGCTTCTCAGTTTTCACTATCATGTTTTTTATTTGTTTGATAATGGAGTGGAAAATTTTTGTGAGCCTGGAATACACACTCTAATTTGCTAGAAATGCAGAGAATTATTTCAGTCCTTTTATACTCTACAGCACTGGGTGATGCCATCCAGTTGAATTCCCCAGCTGTTAGAAGAAATTTCTCTTACACTGGCTTATCTGTATTGTCTGGCCCCAAGCAGTTCTGTGGTTTGTTTTTGATAGTGTCCATCAAACTGAATCCATACTCCCAGGCAGCAAATAGAGCTTGATTTGTGCCAAATATATTGTACATATACAGGTAGTGAGTGGCTGTCAATGCATGTTAATAATAGGGAATTGGTTGTTAGGGAGTAGGAATTTAATAATGCCTGGAAACTATCTGCCAGCAATAATGCTGGAAATAAATAACTACCTGAACTGCCTCTCCAGACAAGAACTGTCTTGCATGGTTTGCTAGAACTTTGCTACTGGGACTATAGAAATTGAAGTGTTCTGTGTTTTGGATATACACAGCCTGTCTGTGTGTGTTATACCTGGTAGGGCCAGTGAACTATAATTCCTTCGATAGCTGTAACACTGAAAATTGATGTGTAGCTATCTTCCCTGGATAAATACCGCAGGATGTGTGACACAAACCCCACCAATGTGTGTCATCCACAGCCTGGCTCATGTACCATTCCCATGATATGCTCAGACTTTTTCTATTCACTCCAAATAATGCCTGAGTTTACTGAATTGTTCTTTGATAAACAGTGCTACTACAGCTTGTGCTGAGTGGTATCTCTTTGCCCTCATGCATTCATTCCAGAAGGCTTATTCGAGGAACAAAAAGCAGTGTAGTAGGTTTTGTTAATGCAACCTGAACCTTTAGACAGTCTGGAGGCTTTATATTAAAGCAGTCCTTTTTTTACCCCAGTAATGAAATGTAGTCACTGACTATTTTATCTCTACATGTAGTGTCAAATTTAATAAAAATGCAATGATTTCAGACAGGCAGCTTCCCCAGGAATCTGATTCAATATTCAGATAATCATATCCTGTCGTGTTTCATTGTCAAGTGACAACTGAAATCCTTGGTCTCACTCCTAAACCACAAAAATATACACACTGGATTTGGGATTCCAGATAGCCAGGAATGCACAGGTGTTGCCCTTGTTATGACAGACTTGCTTCTAATGTGCCCTCTTCAAAACAGTTCCAAATAACTTTTGAGGATATGTCTTGATAAGAGCGACTGGGGAACTCATGCACCAGGCAGGGAGTTAGAGGATCCTGTTTGATGGCTTTGTTGTGAACCTGGAACAAGGATTCTTTCTAGCATATTGTTTTTCTTTTCAAGGTACTCTGAGTATTACATGGGAAAGAAATGCAGGCTTTCACTGATAGACTGCAACTGAATAATGTTTTCTTATTCAGCCTGAGCCCTCTTTGTCACTAAAACTACACTCTATGTCATCATGGACACCAAAGTGACTGGATATTTATTGATATTTTATGGTGTAGCTTTAGTACACAGGCTGAATAAAACTTGAAGGAATTGTTGTATATAAAGACAGCCGAGTCCAGAGCCTTGATCAATGGAGGATTTTCCTTGCTGATAAGTTTAATGAAAGTACAGACTAAGCTTTCTATGCATTTTCAGTGAAAAAGAGAAATCCTACAATAATTTCTACTGCTGGAGTTTGAGTAAGAACTTTCCTTTCAAATGCATTTGTTTACTAGCCCACTAACAGTTTCTAATGTACTTTATCTGACTGAATTCTATTACTTTTTCTTCAAAGAAAAGATCTTGTTTTAGTTTTTCCCTTTTTTTTTTTGCTACATTTTGTGAAATTCTGTTTGTCCAGTTTCCATTGATCCGAAGCATAAAAATCCTCTTTTTATTTCTTTTAAGATTTTTTTCCATTGTTTAAAAAAAAAATAAAAATCCTCAGGAGTTATGTATGCACTCAGATAAGTCAGAAACAGATTCTCTTAGAACTTCTGTCTGGCCAAGAGCTTGTTCCTCAGTAAAGGAAAAGTGGCTTTGACTCAGTTGAAAAAAATGTCTCTCAGATGTTGCAAAGTCAGTGTTTGAGCAGCTCATACTTTGCATGGGCAACAGATGATTTGCCACAAAATTAGCAGGAGGCTCCTGCAGAGTCCCTGGAGTGGAGGGAGCCCACCAGTGCCAGATAAAGATTTCTTGGGGAATGCTCTCTGAAGTACATCTAATCAATTCAAAACCATAGCTGAAACCTTTGGCCAAAATACAACAGCGTACTACCAGAATACTGAGTTGTTTTTCTCATTTGGATGTGCACTGTGAATCTCAGATTCTTAGCTCTTCCCTTAGTACCTCTTATAACCCACCACTGAAGGCAGGACAACAGACTTCTTCTTTGTATGTTGTGTGACTGTCCATGCCTCATTCTAAACTGCTGCCATAAAGAGACAACAATTAAATCATCTTACTGCAGAGTTTGTGGTAGATAGCACATTTGAAATACACATTATAGGAGGTGGAGAAAGGAGAAAAATAGAAAAGCATTGGTAGCTGAATTCTGAACCTCAAAGCCAGTTTAATTTAGTTCAGGATCCTAGTTGAAGGTTTTGGCTTTATTATTCCTGTTTGGAGTTGATATTTTGTCTCACTTTTGCATGCATCACAATGCCATTTTACCTTTTAAAACATTTTAGAGCTATTCGGACATTTTTAGGTAGCAGAACATGGTACAGCCAAGGAACTATACCAGTGTACATTCGCTTCCAGAGTTCCATTTTTCCCTGGGATTTTAAAGCAATGTAAGATCTAAAAGTTGTTTGTTGATGTGCTGTGCAGACTATGGCCTTGACTTTCAAAAGCAGTTTTGAAAGCTTCTTTTCAGCAGCAGTTTTGAGGGCTGAGAGCATGTCAGTCAAGCACACAAAGGCTGCAGCTTGTCCTGATTGCTTCTGAGTGCTCCAGCCTTGCCTCTCTGAGTCTGCAACTTGCCCTTCATACATGAGCTTTTTGTCAAAAAGACATATTTATCTGGAAGCTAATCATAGGGTTTATTTAAATATGTGCTTGGTGGGGAGCTGAAAAGAGGAACTGTACCTCGTTGATACTGCCAGAAATTCAGAATAGCAACTACGTGAGGCTCTTTCATCTCCATCCCTGTAGACAGAGACCTTGGGGAGGGGGAGCTGCAAGAGCAGCCACAATGACCACGAAGCCAGAGCCCTCCTCACACACAGAGCTTGTGGCTCTGCTTGGAACTGTGTCTGCTCTTGGTCCAGCCCAGGCATTTCATTATCCTGAACTCTGATGCCTTCGCTCTCCACTCAAGAGCTGGCAGCCACTCAGCAACACTTCAAAGTGAAAATTCCTGATGGAACATATTATTAATTTAGTGTCCAGTGCCAAGGTTAGTTGTCATTCCTCCAACATAAATGTGATAAAACCATGAATCTTGCCATTGTATTTTTACAGAACTGTTATGGTTTGACATTTCCAATCATGTCCTGGTGGTACAGTATAACAGAACAGAGATGAGATATTTTCAAAAGCAAAGCCAGAATTGTTAGTAGATAATGCTTTCCTTTGGCTTGATGGTATTGTAAAGAATTTGAGAGCAACTGAAGATTAATAATGAATATTATCTGTCCAGCCTTGCCTTTTTTTTTGTTGATGCTTCCAAATGCAAGTGCAATCTATTCAGTGGGCTCAAAACAGCCATCATCTCTGTTCTGGCCTCTAGATAGATTAAATTTTATACAAAAAATATTTTCTTTTATGGTCTTTATGTGTGTTCAGCCAATAAAAGTAAACATAAAATTGTATTATATTTCCCAGAATGAGAAGAAAGGTAACAAGAATGAATGAATGAATGGATGAATGTGGAAAATATACTAGACTGGTTTTAATATGAAATTACCTTTTGCAATAAAGAGGTGTCTGGAAACTTCTGAGTTTGCTGGGTATGAGAAATTCAGGTAGAGGGCCACATGTAAATTACTGGTCATCAGGTAGCAGCAGGCTGGGAATATCAGGGTCAAAGGAGTATTAACAATTTAATACATTCTTAAGTTTTACATGAGACTGCCAAACAAATCAGTAATGACAGACAAACAAAGCTAGTCAAAGACAATTTTGGAAGTGACATTCAAAGCAGCCTGTGCAATAGTGATGAATTGGGGAATTTGAGAGGCTGACCCCAAAATGTATTTCTGGCAAAATCTATTAACAGAGGCAATTTTATAACAAGTGAGGAACATGAAAATGTAGGACACCATGTGAGTGTCTGCACAAGGATTCGTCCACTCAGATCTCTGTGCTTCTTAGGAATCCTTTTAATAGAGGCCTGATCAAAAAGTTGCAATTAGAAACATAAAGAGACAGGACTTGGTTGATGAAAAGGAAATTAGAAGTTTATTATAGCTATTTTACAAAAAAAAAAAAAAAAAAGAAAAAACAAAAGGAAAATTAGTAAGTTTTATATGTTTTAAGAACCAGAAAATGCATTTTTTAAAATAAAATATCTGAAAAGGGATGAAGTTTTTGAAGGAAATGGCATTCTCCCCCCCCCAAATTATTTTATAGCTGGATTTGTGAAATTTTATGCTGCTGATGTGAGATGAAGTGTTATCAGATCACAATTTACTGAAGAAATTAAAAGTTTCTAGAACTGACAAGTAGATCATCTGGATTGGCATTTGATTCTGACCTGGTTGCTTTGAACAACTTCAAGTTAAGAAGAAAAATATTTTTACATAAATGAAACAAGGCGGGAAATTAAGTAAAAAATGTGCCATAAACTTTGTATTAGTCAAATTCAGGAGACAAATAAGGACAGTGAAGTGTGACTAGCTGGGTCTGAGAATCTAAACATTACTTTTTGGGGTGAAAGGAAGTAATAACTAGATATTTTAATTCTCTACATGTATGGTGGTAGTCAAGACTGTTCTTTGTGGTTACTTAAAATTCAGGAAGATTCTCCCTCCTCTAATTAAAATTGGATATGCTGGACAAGTTTGCAATATTAAAGTTTAAGTAAAATATCAATAATGCTGTTTCTAGGCCAACCTGCTTTTTCTTCTTGTATCTAAAACATAGAAAGCTGTCAAGAAATGGTCAGAATCTTCATAAATACTTTGCTTAATTTCAGTCCTATGAATGAATTAATTAAATGCAGCGTAGATTTCTGTTTCTAGCGGTGAGGTATGTATTGATTACCTTAGTAAAAATATTACCCACTGTGCCTTTTGAGATGAAGATATAGATCCAGAATGTGTAAAACTATGGATCTGGGCTTGTGAAAATGAAAGTCAAATATTTTCAAACCATTTGACAGCTGCATTAATATCAGTCATTTGAGCAGCTTTACATAAAGAGCTAACTAAATAAGAATTATACCACAGGAAAAAAATACATCCCAAGTAGGCAAACCAGAGACTTAATTACTTGTACAGAAAAAAACCCAGTAGGATTGAATATTTTTTTAAGGATTGAATTAGTAATAAAGGTAAATGCAGAACTATTTTTAAAAGTTGCTCTGGAAGTTGAAGTATGCTTTCCCTGGGAATTTTTATCATGGGGCCAGAAAAAAAGTAGAAAAACTTCCTATGGCAGAAGTAAAGTTTTTCTTTACATGCAAGGGGACTCTTGTGACTCTTCTGAGGCCAAAATTAGGAGGCATGATAACTTGTGTTCTTTCGAGCCAGAAAGAAGATATTAGCTATTCTATTGTAAGCATCATAATATAGCTTTTAGTAATAAATATGAGAAGTCAGGTTTGACTTTTGACAAATCTTTTATCAGCTGGCATGGGGGTTTTTATGAGATTTGGTGTGGAAAAATAACGTTCTTTCTCAAACCCAGTCTTTCAGAAAGTGCCACATTGCTCTACACAACCCATGGATCTGCACGAGCCCCAGGTGTTGCTCTGCTTGGCTTCCTCTCAGAGCCAGGCACTGATAAGGGTGACCAGGCACCACAGACACTGTCAGGGGCCTGGCTGAAGGAATGCCACACAAGGCTCGACCCTATGTAATGACATTGTAAATAGAGTGTTAAAATGGTTAGACTTTCTCTCTTCTCCCTGAATACTTTTATTTTAATCTGGGCATCTCACAGGGATTCTCTATTGATATATCTTTACATTAACTTAAACCATGGTGAATGAACCATCCTGGTAACTAATAGAAGGTTTTCTCCTTGAGGCAGATCTACATGGAGCTTTTAGAACAGGTACTTAGGTCAGATCTTTCACAGAATCTCTTGTAACCCAGTCCTCTCTGTGTGGCAGAAGTTTTTACACACACAGACAGATTCTGTCACTTTGCCTCTGCTCCAGTCTGAGGTACCTGACACTTCACGTGCTGAAGGTGGCACGTGGCTCCTGGCTCCTAAATCTGGCTTTGCTGCTCTCTGGTCCCTGCATCTTTCAGCAGAAATGTGTGTTCCTCCTTTGCTGCTCCAGGCCTGGAGCTCACAAGTTCCAGCCTGGCACGGGGACAAGAGGGTGATTGGCAGGTCTGGGTCTTTTTGAGAGACAGCAGCTCACCCCTCCTGCTGTTGTTCTCTAGCCAAACTTAGCTTCTGCTTTGAAAAAAAATAGTGCAGTCCAGCTTACTTCCCAGGAAAGCTTAAGAAATCCTGTGAAAATAAACAGGGTGCAGAGGTGAGGTATTTTGTCTGAGTAGAAGTGCAGACCTGTCCTTCCTGCTGGGCCTGGGACTGCTGTGCACAGTTTGCTGGGATTTTTGTTGAATTTCCTGGGGGTACTGAAGCGCAGCCCTTAGGTATGGCATCAATGGTGGCACTGGGGACTGCACCAGGGTGGTTTCTGCGGGATCACATCCATCTTTTAGAAATGAGTCACCACAGAGACTCTGCTGTTTGCAGAGCAGTCCCTGAGCCAAAGTGGGGCTTCCGTGGGAGGGGGCACCGAGGGCTGCTCAATGCATTGCTCTGAGTCCATGATTTATCCATGGAAGCAACACATTAATGCCATCAGCCAGGGAAAAGCAAATGCTGTGGCGATGATTTACATGCTGTGAGAGGTGGTTTCCACAGGCTCCTTTTGCTCAGTCACCCGCAGGATGCTGATTTAAAAAGGAACAAATACAGAGCCTGATCATTACTGCAGGTAAAGCCTGTTCAGATGCTGTTAGGTACAAAAATCAAACACACATCCACGGCAGCCTCATACAGCACAAGCAGCCATCTTTTTACACAGATGTACGAATCCTCTTTTTTTTTCTCCTACATATAGAAAAATATTACTAAAATATGCTTCTCCTCTCTTGGAGGAGAGGAGAATTAGGGATTTTTAGCCTATTTTCAGCAAATAAAGTCAGGATGATCACTCTCTTTATTGTACAATATCCACTTATACTCCTATATCCATTTACATACCAGAGCTGTGTCTTTATGAAGTTCTTCAGCATTAACCTATGCAAAGAGCTTGAGCAACCAGTCTGTGAGTCAAATGGATTAGAACATTTGCGATAAAATCATCCCCTATATTTAGGGAAAACTTTCAAACCATAAAGAAAAACTTTATTTATTCTATAATACCCCAGGAAACAGCCTGGCAGGGATGGAGCAGTGTGAGAATTTTCTGTTGTAGGCCAAATACCCTGTCTGAAGGCAGAGGAGCAGCTGGTGACTGATTGCCCTGGGCTTCAGTCAGCAGCATCTGTAGGAAAATGGCCAGTGACAGAGATGTCCCTGTGAGGAAGCAGGAGGCACAGATAATACACAAGTAATGAAGTCTCCAGTTTAGAAGATTATTTTATCTGCAGATTGGTCTCTTACAGATGGGAAACATTTCTGTTGCTGAGGACCAAAGTGTGGTTCACATTTATTCGGTAGGACATAGGGCAATATTTGCCTTCATATTACCCCACAGTAACATGAAGGATAATAAAGCCAGAGACAAGAAATGTGTGAAATGAAGACTGGGTGTATGCAAATTTATCCATTGATTTCCAAGTCTCTCCTGGGCTCTTTATTCTGTCACTTTCTTCTTTCTGGCCATGGAGAAACTCCTTTGGGACAGGCCTTGCTCTGCATTCTGAAATTATTTAGCAAAATGGGATGCTCTCTTCAGTCATTTTTACTGAATAAATGCTGCTTTAAGTCCTTTATGTCATTAACTATCCCAGTTCCTACCCATCAGTGTGACTGAAGGCAGAGCTGGCAGAGGTATCCTGCCCCATTGAAGGCTTAATGAGGGAACAGGGGCTGGCTATTGGAGCACTGGTTTGGAGCAGAAAGCCATTTCCACACCTGCATTAGAGCAAGGATGGAGCTGCTCAACGAACACAACTGCTCTGCTTTCACACAAGAGATGCTATTAATGCTTTTTAATGAAAATTAAATTCTATAGCAGCTGGTGATCCAAAATGTTGACCAAAAAAAATGGACCCTAATGAACTGTGCAATCCTCTTAATTCAGTTAGTTCACATAATTACATTTCTACCTTCTACTCAGCTCAATAATTGCACCAATGCCCTATCTTGAAAATCCATCTTTGTGCCTTAATGGAAAGGTTTAAATTATACTGACCCACTCTGCTAATAATAAAGGTCTCTGTTTGTTTTTAAAGAACTATCTATGCTGCTGTGTTGTTGTCTCTGCAATTGGGGTCTGCAGTTACAATCAGCTCTTCCAGGTGTTGCAGAGAAGGGGAGGATTGTTTCTGTTCTGGCAGTTTGGGACAGTTAGAAGTTGGTTTTCTTCCTTTTTCCTTTTGCTTCCTGAGTGTTTGAGAAATCAGTGAGCAATTCACTGTTGTTCTGTAAACAACTCCTTGGGAGCAGCTTAAGTTTATAAAATGGTTACCTGGTGCCAGCCAGCTGGTGAGAGCAGCTCTTCTGATGCCTTGTGGTGACACATGAACTTAACATCAGGTAACTGTTTATATCAGCTGAGGGTCTGGCCTTACAAACCTCCTGATGCATCTGTCTACCTGGGATCCCTCTCCTGATGTCAGGCCTATGACCAACATCAGTGAACAAGAGCAGACAATGGTTCTGAGAAGTGCAAAGTCTTGAAATTGTCCCCCCATTCAAGGAAAAAAAATCACTCTTTCAAGATGAGGAATCTAAAAAGCATTTATGAACCTGCAGATTTCCTGTGCTCTGCAGGAAGTATTTATAATTGCATGTGGTCTTGAACCACTCGGCTTACATTATTATTCTTGTTGCCTTCACAAACACCATCACCCCTCCTGCTCAACCAGCATACACTCAGCAATGGTGAGCTCATAGGCTGCAGTAGCTTTGTCTATTTATTTAATTTATAATTTAATTATTTGCAAGGCTTTGAAAAACTAGGCAAAGAATGGTTGAGCTACCAAAAAAAAAAAAAAAAAGAAAAAAAGAAAAGACTTAGTGATCTTAAACCCCAGAAGGGCTTTTCCTTGGTGTTATTTTTCATTGTTATCCCTGCTCATTCCACAGTGTTATTGGAGTTATCACACTAAAGGAAGACAGGAAAAAATCTTGCTAATTGTGAATCAGTATGCCATAAATCCTGTCAAATCCCCTTCATGTTAATGATACCTTTGTCACTGCCACTGAAGCTTTGTTTTTCTGCTGTTGTTTGGCCACTGTCCCTCTGTCTTTCAGGGGTCATTTCAAGTCATTCCCTTTTGACTTCTTCACCATGCGTGGTGAGCCATGCAAAAATATCTGCTAAAAATTCTGTCAGCTTTCTTCTCAGATGCATCTGCAGTCGCCTGTACAGACTTCAGTCACAGTTTATCAATGGTTCAATCAGTTCACACTCTCTTTCTGTGAGATGTTGCACTAACACAGAGAAATTTCATCAATCTAAAACATGGGGTACTGTGAAATACTCTGGGAAAATACTGCCATGGCAAAGAGGCTGAGATTTAGGTTTTGGGTTTTCCTTTCCTGCTCCAAATCCAGTGGTCACTTCTGGATAGCAGTGTAGTGATGCTGCAGTTCCTTGTGCAGCCATGAGCTTCCATCAGCAGACACCTCATGTTTTTGAACCATGAAGCTGGGCTATCAAAGCCAACTGCAAATCGAGGGCTTCCAGTTTTAGAAGGAAAAACCTTTTCAGCAGGCTCTGGAACAATCCAAGGTAGCTGCAGGCAGTGGCAAATCTCTTCTCTGGGAGAGGCAATGTACAATAGTATTTCAAGGCATGAGGAGCAGACAGGGCTCCTAATTTGGAAAACAATTGCCTCGAGACATCCTCAGGAAAATCAACAGCTTTTTTCTTACCATTTCAATGGATAGAGAAGGATAGTTTTCTCTGTCTTTGTTTGGTGTGACCAGGCAGTGTGCAGGAGATCCTGACTTCTGTACAGATGGTAATTTGTCAGCTTTGAAATATGAACACCAGGAAGGCACAACATCTCAGGGGCTCACCTTGTTGGTGGAAATGCCTGGAAACAGGTTTAGTAAAGCTTCTATGAACGGGGCGAAACAAAGGAGCTACAAAAGCAGCCCCACCTATGCCAGATCATCAGAAATATATAAGTATTTAATTTCAGTGGAAAAGAAAAAAAAATATATTGTTCTCATTAGAAAGTGCAGTCCTGGTAGTATGAGGAGGATTGTGTTGACTTACTTTATAGGAGGATTTAGTTTTGCAGTATGTGTGCCTGGATGCTAAAAAAAAGCAGCAGGTTTCTTCACAGAGTGCATAATTTTGCAAGTTTTATACTCACTTCAGGCTGATGATTTCCTGATTATACGGTGTCCTTTCACTGCAGAAGCTGTTGATCTTTGCAGAAAAAAAAAAAAAAAAGAAAGAAAGACAAGACTGAAATGTAGAAACTGTAGTGCTGTTATTTTGTGGTGACAGGAAAGATGCACCCGAATGCAGGTTTATTCTTATGTGACACATAATTGCTCAGAAACTATTTTTAAAACCAAGCTGAAAGAAATCACAAGGATGGCATAGATAAACTGTCATTTGACAAACCCGCTTAGGTTGCATGCAGGGAAAGTTTTGAGGGGTGTAGGGACTATGACTGCAGCTATCAAGGAAGGAGAGGGGGGAGCAGAGCATCACTCTCCCAGTCTGCTCAGCTCGCATTACTGACCGCATCACTCTCCCTGTGATGGCCACTGCTTCCCCACTGCAGCATGAAATGCGCTCACCACCCCAGAGAAATTCTGGCTGAACAAAAGCCTTCTGGATGCTCTGCAGACCCATCTCATTTTTTTTCTAACTGCAGTTTGCTGGCAGTATAAGCATTTATAAATCTCCATAATGCCAAATATTGCCTCCACTTACAAACCTTACATCACTAATGTTCTTAGACTATTGTGACTGCAGCAACATTATCCCCACTGTGTCTTTAGTTTTTGCAATGCTTTGTGCTAACAGGAAGTTTAGAACGCCCAGCTCTCAGAGCAGCTAAGCATGATTTCTTTTATGCTTAGAAACACTTTTCAGCTTTTCATCTGAATCAAGCATCCACTACATTGTATTTCCCATTTCTTACAGAAACCCTTGATGTGCAGCTCCAGGTATACAGGATTCAAAGTCATTCCACTTTATTTCTACCCAGTCCCTGCTTCAGTGAGAATTGATAATACCTGAGGATCATTATTTTTGTATCCTGTATTCTGTGGTTATTTGGCATGACAGTCAAATGTCCTTTCTGCCAGCCCCTTTAGCCATCAGGAGAGTGAAATATGTTCCCTCACCAAAACTTTAGTTGCAATTGAACATCCAGGCTTATGTCTGCTCAGGGTGACAGTGAAGAGCCTCAACTCCAAGGGTCACCGACTGCACTGACAAGGATCTCCCCATGACAAAGCTCATTTTGCTGAGGCTGTCAGTGCTGGCAAGAACAGAGGGATTTTGAATAAGCTGTTGATATGATATTTAAAAAGAAAAGGTTTTGGGTTGCATTATGCCCAGCCTGGTACTCAAAGTCCCTTTAAGCAATCCTAGATTGCTTTAAAGCACAGAGCACTCCAAGTGCACCACTGCTGTTGTGCCTTTTACACAGTGACCCTCTCCTGTCAACACAGAGAGGCAAAAACCCAGCTTAGACTAAAAGTTGCAGTCCTTCAGCTGTAATAGTAGACAAGAGACCTTTGCCAGAGATGCAAGAACCTCATTTCATGGGCCACCTGGGTAACCATACTGATTCCATAGAAACAGCACAAATAACATGTCCTGTTTCAAAATTATAAGGTACGTAAAAAACTTCTTATCATTTTAAGAAGTAAAGATGGTCTCAGAAGGGTTACCTTTCAGTGTATGTGCATGTCTGCCATGTTCAGTCAGCCATGAAAAAACATCCATCTTGCACATTATCTGGCAGCCAGCAAGCTGAACAAATATGTTTATACATAAGGCACAGAACCTTGGTGATGCAACTAAGAAACTGAATTATTACTTCTGTCCCTGAAGGCTGACTGTTGTTTAAAATTCCAAGTTATTGGGTTTCATATACTTTGCAATACAATTTATTCACTTATTCTCCTTGTAAATTTTCAAATACAAGTATCAGAACATGATCAAGGGTACTATGGAAACACACTGATTCAATTTAAAGAGCAAGCAACTAATCCTTATAGAGCTGTGCTTCTATAATTATGTACTTATAGTTTCAGAGAGTCACAAGTATACTTGAGGGAAAATGTTCACAGTTAATGTGAATTACTCTAATTTCTCATTGGTAGTAGTAGGACAGTCCCTGGAAACTGTAAAGGATAGGTGGTAACTCAATGTGTCCTGCAGAAAATAGCAAGGGAGTGCCCATCTAAAATAGCTTGTTGTGTCTATAGTCAACACTCAAAGAAAAATGGATGAAAAATCATTATCTCATCTACTTTCAAATATGCTGTTGAGGTGGAGAAATGATATGATTTGACCAGAGGCGTTAAGAAAATCAGAGGAAGAACTTTCCGCTGAACTAAAGAAGTCTTCTGAGAATTTTTTTCATGGAACTATCTTGTACTAGCAAATGTGTGTGTGGTGGGGGGGATCTTTTTTTCCTCATAACAAGGGTGTCATTCTCACATTTTTTTATATGAATTAGAAATGGAAAAATCTGACATGATTAGTGTGCCAGCTAAAATATTTCAGATTTCAGACAGCCTTCCTGGAAAATTTACAGAAGAACTTATAAAAGCTTGTTTTATGTCATGGACATTCTCTAATGAACATTGTTAATTTTCAGTTAACTCTGGTATTGAGGCCCCCAACATTTCCGTAATCATCAGGCTGTCTGTATGCTTCCTGAAAAGTAGCCCTAACTGCTTCAACAACAGCATCTACCCAAAAGCAAGAACGATTCAAACTCAATTCCTGCCCCATGGGTGTGATCTGTGAAACAACAGTGAATATAGTTCCTTCTGTGCAGTCAAGAAGAAATAGCGTGCCTGAAAGTTATATATATATATTTATTTTTTCATCTAGGTTGAACATCTGATTGTGAAATATGCAATCCTCTAGGGGAGAGGAAAAAGAAAGCCCACCTTTACCTTATAATTAGCACAAAAGAGTACAGTGGCCTAGGGACAAAAGCACTGTGCCAAGCTTTTGTGCCAGTAAAGTTTCTGGCACAGGGACAGTTCCCCAAGAGAAGACCATGTGAATTAAAAAAAAAAAAATTAAAATATTGTATCTCTTATCCCAATCCTTTTCTCCTTACAACAGTTAGAATCCCTTGCAGAGTGCAGCAATCCAGTTTTTCCCGGTAGCTGAACTGCTCCAGCAGAGCCCTGCATTCCCTAGGGCTCTGGACCATAGAGGACACAGCACTGGGCAGCTCTGTTGGCTTGGTGCTGCCCAGCACTTGACCCATTGCTGGGGGGGGTTCTGCAGAAATTGGCTCACAGCCTCCTTGCACAAGAGAAATGGCACAACAGGGGCCGAGATACAACTGAGAACTGGGCCAGCAGTGACCTGGAGCACAATCAGACAGAAACTGTCTGGTTTTATGCTTATGTATAGCTGTTTCTTGTATCTCTGTGAGTTAAAAAATGTGCTCTGCTTTTGCTGTTAAAGACCCTAATTTAAAACCATATTCTTTAGGATCTAAAGAGCCTCTGGAAAACAAACAAACAAACAAACAAACAAACAAACAACAAAAAAAACGAAACCAAAAATAAACAAACAAAAATAACCTCCCAACAACCACCAAGAAAAAACAGACTATGAGAAAGTAATTTGGGACCATGTGCTTCTCTCATCAAGTTAATAACTCATTCTTGTAGTTCAAAATGACACAGCATCTCAGAAATCATAACAAATAAGGATTTAAATGGCTAGCTGCAAAGGAGAGGGCTACATCTTGTAATGCAAGAGTTCACATTCAATAGGCTCTAGAATATAATTTTTTCACGTTTGTAGGATTTTTTTGGCTTCTTTTAGAGGCACAGGCAATGCTCCCATTTAAAAATAATGTGAAAGAAGAGAGGACCTATGCTTTTTTGAGAAATGTATTTTGTATGCACAAAAGGATCATTAAGTGATTTAGTTCTTTTAATCAACATGCTTGCTGTAAAAATACAGCCTACCTTTAGGCTTTTCATCTAGAAACATCTAGGACAGAATTAAATGCTAACACAAAAAAGAGTCAGGAGGACAAAAACTCCAGTTTATAGCAATTCCCATGCTGCTAACACACCAGAGGGTCAGTTCATTGCCAGAAAAAGATAACGAAACTGCCTAAAACCAGAGCTGCATGTACAGCCTGACACTTCTATTTCCTTTCACCTTCCTTGGTGCTGTTGCTTATGGGCCAGTGTCTTCTACAAGGTGGGATAGTGGTACAGGGCTCTGTGGGGGAAGCCAGGCTGTCCCCTGTGCTTACTCTGCATCACTTCTTGGCCTGTGGGTACTGACACCTCCTCAGAGTTCTGCACGTGGTGGTTTTCAACCACCTCACTGGCTGGAGATGTGCTGCTTTTGTGCATTTTGAGGTAGCTTAGTAAAGAATTCTTTGAATTCTTTTCTTACTTTCAGCAGAATTGGATAGTTCTCCCATGGCTCTTCTCTGAGATGCATGATGCAGGATTCTTTTCTGTATGTATTATTTATTATTTACATCCTTGGGCCCAGATGCATAAAAATTTGCCAGTACTTGATCGATTAGATGAAATTATGAGACAAATCTGGAATCTCTTTCAACAGCATATAAAGTCCCATAAACAAAATTGAATGCCAGGAAGGAAACTTGTCCTGATTGAGGCTGCTGAGTTTGTCAGTGCCTATTTAGCTTAAAGTGATTAATGGCAAAACCAGTTGGGGCTGAAGAAGATGCTGATAAAGATTTATATACTTATATCTCATATATATCTTGTATTAAACACTACTAAGGCCATCCTGAAGCTACATTTGGTGTCTCTGTTATTGCTATCAGCCACAAGCTGTGACAAGCAAACAAAACCACCACTTAGTTTAAACATGAAAGGAGACACAATTTCAGTAGTTTAGCATGGCTTATCCAAGTCAGCTTTAAATATCTTAGAAACTTAAGTATTTATGTTTTCACTGCTCACCTCAATTAACACGGTGATTGGCTGTAGACTGCACCACAGCTGGCACAGCTTTGAGGAACATATGTTAAGAAAACATCAATTTGCCTGGAAGCTGGTTTTAATGGGCTACTTTTGTGGCTGCTAGCAAAATGGGAAAAAGAGTCAAACCTCTCCTTTTTTGGGGCTAGTTTTTGGATTGC
The DNA here is from genome assembly GCA_025920805.1 of Petroica traversi. NCBI lineage: Eukaryota > Metazoa > Chordata > Aves > Passeriformes > Petroicidae > Petroica > Petroica traversi. The sequence goes on from JAHLSL010000047.1 coordinate 7,146,366, forward strand.
AAATTTCCTTTTTGTGCTTTCTGAAAGGTAGATAGAAACCTCTGATACTGCAGAAGAAAATGCATTGTCTGTTAAAGTAAGGGAGAGCTTCTAGGAGTTTGATTCTTGTGGCCGGTGGCGAGGGCCAGACAGCTGACCACAGGGACGGCCGGCGGCTCGGCGGCTTGTTCTGAGAGTTTCCTTTTCGTTAAGTCAGCTTCAGCTAGGGACTTCTTTTCCCCTCACCGTGAGCCGGGCTTCCTTGGGATGGTGGCTGCTGTCCTAAAAACTGGAGAGCTGCTGAGAGAGAGAGTGTTCCTTTGCCCAGAGCCCCAAATCAGACACAGGACACGAGGGTCCACTCTGCTTGGGCTCAGGGGCAAAAGACCTGGAATAGCCCAATATTCAGACTTTTATTCTGAGGGTTACAACTTATCTCATAACGGTACAGGGGAGGACACGGAGAAGGGTCGAAGGTCAGGATGCAGTCAGGAAGGAGGAAGGGAGGAAAGAGTGAGACACAAGATACTATTGTTAACTCAGGGGCAGGCAGGGGGGGGGTTCGACTCCCTTTCCAAGGCCAAACTTAACTCTACCTTCAGAGGGACCTCACTTTCTAGACCCCTAGAAATTCTTCAGGGGGTATGTCATTCTCTGAGCTTGAACCACCGCTACAGATTCTTTGTCAGGGCTGTAAGGGAAGACATAAGAGATGTGAGAGGAAAACCAAAAAGACTAGGCAACTATACAGGTAATCTATCTACCCACAAATAAAGAGACGTGATCACCTATTCCCAGTGAAAGGGATAGGATGACAACTGAAGCCTTAGAGGTGATAGACTGAAAACACTACAGCAAAATATTTGGAGGAAATATTATTATTTATAAGTGAAAGAAACTGCAATGCCATTTATCAGCAATTTGTGGAACAGGCAGATCATCTTTGTCTGCTGTAAGCTCACCCACGATGAGGTACTTTGTCTTTCTGAGAAAGAGTAGGTTGAATCTGTACTGTCAGAGTTAGAGGGTGGCACCAGCCCTTACTGGAGGTGTGTTTCTGCCTCAGACTATGGAAGAAAGTGAGTTTTTTCAGTTCATCTTTCTACTGCCTTTTTTTTGGCCCCCCTCTACCCTGCTTTTGCACATCTCTCCATCCCCCCAAGGTTTTTGGTTTTTTTTAATTGACGTGTTGGTCCTTAAAAGCAGAGACTGGTTGAAAACCACTATCCTCAGGTGTGGGCTTTCCTTTTTTAGATGGTAGGGTATAAACTATGAGCATGTATCCATTCTGAAACAAACATGGGCTTAGTCCTTCTCAAGTAGCTTTGCCAGTGCTGCCCCAGGGCTGCTGTTGGATAAGGTAACCAGGATAGCAAGGATAGCTGTCTCACTGTCTTCACTAGCCCACTCCACTCTGCACTTGCAAAACCTGGCATTCTGGTTTAAAGGGACAAAAGATACTTCATCAGTTACTAGTTAGCACCAAGTACTTGCGCCACAATGGGTGCCAGAACTGGGGAACTAGCTGCAAAAATCCATGTCTTCTACTTTTAATTCCGGAGTTTAAATTTAGTTTTTAGCCATACATTAAACCCTCTTTCAGCTTGGCAAATGATTCAGAAAGTACCTTCCTGAAAAAAAGTGATTAAAGGATATAAAATGTTTCCAGATACGTTTAGGAGATTTGGAGATTATCATTAAGTATGAAACCTGAGCAGAATGCATGGGAATAACCCTGGTTTTTGCCCTTGTGCAGTGTAAGAGAAGGAATTCTGCATCCCTGTGCTTGAGTTAGTTTCTAGAAGGATCCTGAGTTCTCAGAAGTGTTTGCTGAGCCTACAGGCAGTGAAAACAGAAATAGACAGTGACTGATTTAATTAAATGATAAAAATCTATCACTACCACGCCAGAAAAACGTGCTGGAGGTAAAGAGCACGCTGCGAAGGAGGCAGATGGATAGCTGTCATTTCTGCCTTTGACAGGTGCCCCTGGGTGCACTCTGGGGCTGAGGGAAGGCAGCACCAACGTGAAGGGGCAAAGTGATTTGTTCTTCTTGCTCTGAAGAATTTTTCATATGTGAAAAATGGCCCTCACAGGGACAATGAATGGAGGGGGCTCAGCAACACAGAGCTGGAAGGACGCTTCTTCCTACTTGGTGTGGAGTCCATGGGCTGCTGCTGTACTCTCACATACTTTAGGGTTAGGACAGAGCTCCTACTTTCAGACAGGAGAGAGAAAATAACCCTGACAAACCTAGGGTAAGCCTAAAATTATAGGTAGGCAACACAAAACACTGAAAATACCTTGGGTCCAAACTTTAGACAAGCAAGAACACAGGGAGATTCCCAAAACTGATGAGTCCAAATGAAAAAGCCTCCCTTTATCTATGAGGTGTCTCTAACCCTGGTACAGTATGAGGTGGTGGTGGAGGCTGAGCTGCTCCCTTGATGACGGGGTCCATTGACCATAGTAATCACACAGAAAAAAGAAAAGCTAGTAAAGCAGCAGAACTTTTCAATATCTCAAGAAATTAGCCAATTGCATGAACATATTGAATGAGTGGAATGAAAACTGACACTTGCCAGTTTCTGGCTGCAATCTAATATTATCCCTTTAAAACATTTTTGTGGAAGGTCAGTGTTCCAGTTAACTCTAGCTGTTTATTTTAACTTTTCCTCCTGAATAAATTTGACAGCACACACTTTTTTTTTTTTTTAGAAATAGAATATATTTCTTTTCTTCCTCTGAAGAAAAGAAAATAAATATAATTACTGCAGTAAAAGTGTATTATCAGGAAAAGTATGTCTTGACAAGAGACTTGTGAGTTTATCAATAGGTCTTGAACAACTAATCCCCTTCTGTCCCACTGGTTTTAGAACTTGCTTTTTAATGTGACCTTAAATTTGATATGCATATATGTATATATATTTGCATATTTATGCATATACCTAGCCCAGAATCCTGGAGTATCTTTTCGAATTTGTTTTCCAATGGTGGCACTCTCAGAGTATTTGCAGGATTTTATTTTAGCTGCAAAATGGTTAAGAAAGGTTTAGCAGTGAAGAAATTAATAAGTAGGGTAAGGCAGTGTGAGATTTTACACCAGCTGAAGTGAAAGTTGACCCTTTGGGAGAATTCAGGAAAGCCAGAGAGTTATTTTTTCACAGAGCTTGTATGTGGAGGAGCAGCAGTGATGAGTTCCAGCTGTCTCTCTCACTAGAGGCAATTACAGGTGTACTTCCCCACACTTGACATCTCATTTTCTGGATCTGTACAGCTAGGATAACACTTAGTTCATTAGCTCCCAGCGGTAGTGTATATATATAATTTTTTAGGTTTTACTGAAAGCTAACCATAAAGCCATAATACATTCTGAGCTTCTACAGTGCAAGGAAACAGGAATTGTTTCTGACAGATCTCATGCCTGCTATATTTTAATATACTGGGTAAACACTGCTGTAGCCTCAACGAGCACTAAGAGGGAGAGAAAAGTTGGTATCTATGTGGGGAAGTAAAGGATAATTCGGCTTTATAAGTTATAACAGTCATTCATGAAGGAACCTGTCGGGATTGGTGTCTTGTTGTGCTAGACATGGTATGCAAAGAATGTCAAGAAGGAGGAATGTCTTGGAGAGAAGTGATCATCTTGTCTGGGTCACACTGGCAAGAAAGAGGAGACACAAAGACAACTCCCTCAGTACATGCTATTCAGTCTTTCTTTTTTCCCCCCCTTTTATTAAGTCTGCTCTTTCCTATTACACGGTGGTTTTCCCCAAAGAGTAAAAAAATTACGACATACTCACACATTATTTTCCTGGAAATTATATGATATTATTCAAAATACATGGAAAAAAATCTGAAGGGTGTTATTTTCTAATTTTCTTTTATGTCCTCAACTGTTTTTTGGTTTTTTTTTATTGTTGTTGTTTTGGGATCTTGTTTTTTTCTTCTGCAACCTAGAAAAACTGAATAAATCATAATTTTAGTATACCTTTCTACAAAGCTCACCTAGTCCCAGAAGAAAACCTGGGAAAAGGCATGTATAGGAAGATAGGTGGAAAATAGACTAAAAATTAGAATAAAGAAAAGTAACTTAAATCCAGTTGGGACCTTCTTATACCTTCTCTCAAACACAAAGTTTTCACTAGATTACAAAAAAGTTCAGTTTGGTAAGGATTTTAAAGCTTCTTTTGTGGCAAGTGATTTATGGATGTCAAGGCTTCTTCCCAGTCAGAGCAATTGCAAACATGTTAATAGAACCAGTTTAATATAACACAGTTCAAATTGCCTCCAAAATTAGCAGTTAATTCTCATATATGTTAAATAAATCCTCTGTATCATGATGAACTTTTTATCAACCTGAAATGTTAAATTGTAAAAACGGTGGGAAATTAGAATACAATAACGTAGCTGAGACTAAGGAAACACGTTTTTCAATTAGTGTACTCATGCGTGTCCTGCTTTCCTACTGAAATGCTATTGATTGAAAAATACTCTTCTCTGGAGGTTATTCTACAGCTCAGTGAAGTTGTTCATGAGTCAGAGATTAAAACCTTAAAGGATGAGAGAGCAGCACAGTTCAAACCACTGCTGATGGATAGGTCAGTCACTGGGAATGCAGTTTGGTCTCTATCAATAACACCACTTTAAGTAGTGTGAAAATTGCATGTTACCCCAGTAGGTACAGGTGAAACAAACAACTTCAATGAATGTACAGCTGGGTTTCTTTGCTGAAAAACATGGAAGAGATTACACAGCCAAAAATGTAACATCCTCCTGAAATTCCAGCAGCACTGCCTGCTCGCCAGCTGGCTCTAGTTGTTCTGTATCAGGAGTGGGTCTAGTGCAGGCAGTAGATCATCGAATATTAGGTACCAGACTTTTCACAGTGTGCTCTCTGCTGGCATGGATGTCAGGTATGAAAATGAGAAAATCACAGCAGCAACCACAGCCTAGGGCATCTGTGACTTGGTCACACAGGCCAGGTAAATCCTTGGTAGGGAATATGTTCTGCACTGAGCTGTTTGCCACTAAACAACACACAAAGTCTGGAAAAGTCAGCTACCTTTCTTTAGAGATTCATGTCTTCTCAGTGCTCAACACTGGTCTTATTCTCCAGATCACTTTTCTAGTTTTCACCTGGGCTGTGCCTGAGCTCTCTCCTACCTCTTCTGTTCCCATCTTTTTCTGCCACTCCTCTGCAGGACACACTGCTCTCATCCCACATCCTCCACCCTGGCTTTAGTACTGGCCAGGGTTTTTGATCTGTGTGATATGTGAGAGGTTGTTCTGTGTCTCCCCAAAAAATCTAGTTACTTCACTAGGAGAGTTGTAACCCCTTCACAGGATATTTTCTCTTCATAGCTAAGAAAGGCATGTGTTATTTCTACATCTGAAGAAGTGTCCCCAGACCCCCATGTCCCAGAACTTCTCCAGAAACACGAGGAACAGCAGTTTTCTAGACATTTAGAGAGTTCATTTTCCTGTGGGCAGATTTTACTGTGCTACGTGCCATGATACCTGACAAACTTCACACAACAACTGCCTGAACATTCTTAAAATTTTATTTTATCTACAGCAGAAAACTCACTTGTATTGATTTCAGATTTCATCTTTACAGCTTCTCCAAAAGTCTGGATGTACCTGTTAAATTCAGACAGCTTGGAGTGAGGTGCCCAGTGCTGAGCACAAGCAGTGCTCAGTGGTGTGTGCCTGGCTGGCCAGCGGGGATAACCAGTGGCTGCTCTTCCCAGAGGGGCGCCGCTGTCTCGAAGAATGTGAGGCACTGAGATTCACTGGGAAGGAGGAGCATGGAAACCAGTAACACTGAAAAGACGAGCTAGGAATAACCAGCAGTAAAATAGATCTGATTTTGTTGGATCTGATTTTTGTTGGGGTGGGGGTGGGGTGTAAACGCAGCAGGATTTTATGCTTCAAATGTAGGCTTCTTAACACACAGCTGTGACATACTTACTCCTCTTTCTCTAGCTCTAGGCCTGGCAGTACCTATAATATTCTACTGTCTTCCAACAATGGAATATACATTCACCCCCAAAGGAAAAACCAGACAGCCCTAAAGAGATCAGGCATGGAGAAGCGTATTGCTCAGACAGTCTGCAAATAAAAGGCTGACAGAAGTCTATGAATTTGTAGTGGAATTACTAATGGACAGAAAAAGGCTAAGGCATGAAAAGCTAATTTTATGTCAGAAAGATGTGAACATGTCTAGTAAGGAAAGTGAGTAGAATAAAGTAAAGTTGTTGATCCAATGGGGCAAGGTCTTCTCAGAGTAAGAAGTCAGCAGTCTCTCAGTGAAATTATTAGAAGTCTCCAACACATTTAAAGATTGGAAAAATCTTTAATGTAGAGGAATAAAGAGATAGACAAGCTACCAAAACACAAGCAAAGTAGAGATAAAAGTATGATGTGCAGTTCCTTTGTTTGCCTTTGTCTGGTAAAGCAGTAAGGTGCAGTGATGCTTTGTTTTTCAAACATATTCCAGAAGTGTCATATCATGGAGCAGTGCAGTAGCTCAGACCTCTGTGCCCAAGTTCACAAACAACTATGCCTGGCTCCTGAACTTTGCCAAGTAAGCTAATTTTCTCCTAAAGTATAGAAGTCGTTATAGCTGAGACTTAATAGTCCATGAGCTACCACTAAAAGAAGAACTGTGAGATATACTTAGAGTTCAATCATCCAAATAATCATTGCAAAGATGGTATTGCCCTGTCTGTACACAGATACGGTTCTTTTCTTCTGTGAATGTTGAAATGACCAAGTTAAGGATGACGCCTGTTAAATGTAATCAAATGGAACAATTCAATGGCTGACAGATTATTGAATAATTTAGATTGAATAGGTTTTCAGAAGGGCATCTTGTCCGTTTTCTTGTGTGAGATATGGTCAACATTAAATTCAGACCATACCAAGTTTTTTTTTGTTTTTTTTTTACAAATGCTTAAGTATAAACTATCCAGACTACCAAGTACAAATACCTTTGAAAACAATGGAGCAACAAGTCTCTCTAAAACACACTGAGAAATCTGATCTTAATAAAAATGTTCTCCTAAACTCACAACTATTTGACTTTACGTAGAAAGAGAAAACATTTCTAAAGACTGTTAGCACTCACCTTCACCTTCTGCTGAAAATGCATCTTTTCCTAAACCAACACTGTGAGATACTATGCTTAGATAAGAAGTTACTACAGCTTCCCTTGTGTTCAGACAAGTCTTTTTTTCCTGAGACGGAAGAATTTTGACCTCAGTTAAACATGGCAAGGACTGCCCTTCATCTCTTCTAAAGAGTGTATAAAACCACAATTCAAGTTGTCGTACAGGAGTGTGCAAACATCAGAGTTTGTAGGAACAGAATCCAGGGAGTTTGTGGTTTGCCTGATGTCTCTGCACCAATAACCTGCACATCAATATGTTCCTACTATAAAGCTTTAAGACCTTCTCCTGTGTCCCCAGATGCACTCCTTTTGGGTTTTCTGTATTGTTTGCCTTTTCTCTACCAGTTTTCTTCTTTCACTTTTCTTCTTGTCTTCTTACCCCTTTTGTCCCTCAAGGCACAGCATTGCAGCCGCCAGCAGAGCCTGATTTAAGGCTACCACAGTACAGTGAACTGTTTAATTCTCCTAGACATTTCCCTATGGCAACTATCCATAAAAATTTGTTTTGCTGAGGGCAATTCATATCATCTAATATAGAACCAAAACAGGAAATCTTATTTAAGGTAAGAAGGCTGTACACTTCCTATATCATAAGCATGATGCTAAACTCACTTTGACTATTACAGATTTTCAGTTTTTCTCTGATATTATTTCTCCTTCTTGGTCCTTATTTAAACAGAAATAAATTCTCATATTCTCCCACCTATGAAGTGAGGTAGTCAGTTTAAAGGAACTTTCATTCCTCCTGAGCAATGCTCAATAGTGATGTTCCCCTTCTCCTTGAACTGGGCCCATCAGGAAAACAGTTTGGACAATAGCCTGTAAGACAGCTGCCTCAGTAAGAGAGAGCAGAGCAAGGGCTTGAGTTAATATTGTGAATGGATCTCAGAAACCTTCCAAAATAAGGAAGTCTAGTGTTAATGAATTTGCAAGGCCATGAAATCAGGATTTTTTTGCAACTGATCAAGCTGCAGGAAAACCATTCTCAATTTTCCTGCATGTGATTTTTTTTGCTTTTATTTTTGTTTGGGGTTTTTTCCCCCCTTAGAATATTCAGTAGTTCCCGGGAGTATTGTCTGCAGAAAGCAAGGGCCACTCTATCATTTACTAGCATAACTCCATGCACCTACTGTGTATCTCAGCTACCCATGCAGACTTTTATTTATATCTATTTAAAATCAATATTTCCAAAGCATAATGTAGCCAATTCTATACAGAGAGCTTTGGCATCTGCTCTTGTGGGACACTCTTTGCTCAGGAGGTGCCATTTTAGCTCAGAAGGTAAAGAATCCACTCTTATGGATGCATGCCTGCTTTGAATCCTGCCCTGTGCAACTTAAAGCTGGCAATTTCCTTCAGTCTTAGGGTTAAAAAAAACAAAACAAAAAACCAAATAAACAAAAAACAACAAACAAACAAAAAAAAAAAAACCCCAGGCCATTAATTGCTTTTAAAATCTCATTTCTGCTTCACTTCCTGAGTCACATGATGAGTACCAGCACGACGTCATGCTGAACTTTATGCATTTCAGTGCCTCTCAGAGCTCTGTGAAGAACTGCTTGGTTTGTGCAGTTAAGGAACCATAGCACTGGACAGGTTGCTTTTTACAGTTTGTGTTTGGAAAAAATTCACTTGTGAGTTGGGATACCACAGGAATGACTGCTACAATGTTTATTGCATAACAAATTCATCTCCTTTATAAGCTGATATTCTTCTACATGGAGAGATCACAGGCATTTTCTCCAGCTGGATAAAAGGGGAAAAAATATAAAACAGTTTCTTTCCTTCTTGTGAGAGGGTAATCTTGAAACAAATCTGGTATCATAGGATCATATGGCTGTACCTCAAACACATTATAATAACCTCATGGTCTTTTCTTAGATTTTTATGGAGAATTGGACCAGAAAGCCAGGAATGAATGATTTCAGATCTTCTAGTCTGTACATAAAATATATTCCAGCTGGCACTGCTTCCCTTACTTGCAGCCTAAGCTTTTGAAATTGGGTGGTTATCTTGAACTCTGGATCTGTTTGCCTTTATTTAAACAACACCCCTTGATCCCCCATACATATTCTTTTAACTTTTGCAAGTTTAAAGAGAGGCTTGGAAATGTAAACCAGGCACAGTGGAAAGCAGCTGCCTGAGCTTACAGAGGACTGAAATGCAGCTTTTGAATATGCAGCAGGCTTCCCAGGCAAGACAACCAGTGCAGAGTACTTGGGAGAGCAAGCTACTTAGGAGCAGTTCAGGCCTATATCTAGTTATGTATGTATGGCCCTACTATCTTCAAGATTTCCCCTCAAATCAGATATTTGGTTCACCATAGCATGCTCTTCTAGATTGTTACTGAGGCAGCAGCTACATGACCAGTGTGAAGATGTGAGAATTATTCAAACTGAGTACATTTTTCCAATAGATAATGGATTTGATTAATGTAGCCTCTTCATCTTTGAATTGAATATAATGTCCATCTGCAGATCACTGTCTGATTAAGTTCTTACATTACTACCTATCATACAGCACATATACACATCATTTTCTCATTGCTAAAATTTACTTGGCAATTTTTGTTAATATATTTTCCCATTTCCTTTGGCCTCATTATGAAGGAGTTATTGACTACACATAGCTTGTCTAGCCATGAGGTCTATTAGAAGCTACTGAAGCTTTTTCAGAGAATATTTATAACCAAACAAAATAACATAATCTTATAACATGTCTTCTTTTAATTCCTATACTCATGGATCTTGCAAAATAGTGACCTGTACCACAGATGCAGCTATATGTTAAGTGTATACATATATATTTATATTGTCCTTGATTCATTAGGTTTTTGATTGCTCTAAGGAAATTTTATTCAATAATTTAACATGAAGTTTAGTAATAACATCTCTTTTAAATTAAACAGACATCAAACAGTGTCAAATATGCCATCACTTTCATTGCTCTGAAATAGCTGTAATCATTAAACACTCTAACAATATCATGTATCTACCAGCACTCAAAAACATCTTTATCAGAGTGTTGCTGTGTTTGCCCAAGCTGATGGGTATTTAGAAAGGAATAAAGAAATAACCCAAATGGTGATATTAGGTGTTATATAACTGCTCGCCCACACATCATCCTGCTCTCAAAAGCAACGCTCTGTCTCTTTTTGTCATGCCTGATGTTTCATTTACAACTGACTTTCTGAAAATGCTTCCATCGACAATTTTGGAGTTTTCTCTCTACTGATCATCATGCAGTCAATAATCATGCAGAGCCAGTGTGGATAGAGGGCACACACAGCAGAATATAATTGTGCATCCCTGTGGAGAAGCACTCCCCAAGAACTAGTCACCTGGCACAGGGAGCCTGGCAGGCACTGCTCAGATGTGTCCACTAGAACACACCTCCAATTTGTTTTGGGTTGGTTAACAGACATCTGTTACAATCTTCTGTATCTTTAGAGCTCCTTTTCAAGTGCCATCTCCTGCTTATAACTCCTTACATATGTAATTTATCTATTTTAAGCACAGAAAAATGTGATTTGGCTTACTTTTTTATGAGGCAGGTGCATATATTCTGTAATATTTCCCATTAATCCATGTCTCCTATCATAAAGCATGAAGTGACAACTTTATTTCTGTCTTAGAATTAAAGATGTTTGTGCATCTCTTAATGTTGACTAGAAGGTGAAGGGTGTTATTTGTGTGCTTTTCCTTTAAAGTAGAAGGTAACATTAGTAAATACCCCTTGTGCTCTGTGACTTCTTTAAAGTTCTCCATTTATGCAAAGTTGGGGGGGCATGAATAACTTGGGATTTCCTAGATGGGACATTGTTTTTAATGGTCTCTTTCATTTTAGTAATCTCATTAAAAGGAAAATGATGGTCAAAACCAGATTCTCTTGAAGTGCTAAGCCTTGTCAGATTATAATTTCTTTCACAATGATGTAGTCTGTTAGCGCCTTACAATTAATGGTATGTAGGCAAATTTTAAAAAAAGGTATAAATTTAATCAGTTTTTGGAAAATATTTAAGTATCACAGAAAGTATCCACTTCTGAAGAAATACAGTTTACATAACCAGTCCTCCAAAAGCTTTGTTGGAACTTTTCCAGAGGGGCAAAAGTACATATTTAATGACACAATAAGAAAGTGAGAGAATATTGCATTAAAAAAATTAAATTCCCCTTTTCTTCTGTACCTTTCTTGACCTACAAGTCAGCAACTTGTCTTCTCAAGAAATATCTGAAAGCACTATGCAGTTAAATTGCTGAGGTACTGCATATAAAACTCAATAAATAGGTCTTGATAGTCACTGCTCTTGCTTTATAGAATATATAGCAGGAATTCTTAGGAAATCTTGCATTAGCTGAACAAAGAAAAATGGTAAGTGATTTTATCCAATGCTACAAGGCCATTAAAATATTCTTGTATTGGCTTATATTTGTGACACAGTAAAACTATTGGTGTTCCTCTTAATTTTTCTCCTTTGCTTTTCCCTGCTCCTTATCAAATTTAAATCTAGGTGTAACAGCATGGCATTTGCATATCTGTACTTCAAGCACAAGCATGTATAAACATTGTCCTTGCTCCTGTTCCAGGAAGGATTTCTCAGTCTCTGGGGTATGATTACACTTTGTTGTGTGTGTCAGTTAAATTTGTCAAACCTCGAAAACAATGGCAACATCCCTATTCATGTCTCCTTGGCAATCCTGTGCGGGAATAAACAGATCCTGCAGCTTAGCTCACAGGGATCAGCGCCATGCCCTGCCAGGCCGAGGCTGCTCCAGTGGAGCCCTGAGTGATACCTTCAGTGCAGGGACTGCACCCATCTCAGGCAGTCTCGCTGTCTCCTGGGGAGCTCTGCAGCCCAGCTCCTCAGCCCTTGCTTTGGGCACTGAGCGTGGCAGGGTCCTGAGGATGAAATCACAGGAAGGAAGCAGCCCCTCCCCATAGCATCCCAGGGCCTGTGCCTTGAGCTCCAGCTCCTCTGGGTGTGTTTCCAAGGAGCTCCATCCCTCTATTGGCAGCAGCTGGAGCCTCTAGCGCTGAGTGCCCCTGCAGTGCCTCGCTCTATAAACAGAGCAAGCCCTCTCACCTTCTCCACTTGCCTTTTGGCCAAGGTCAAACAACAACTCGATGAGCACAGGGTGTGCTGCTGGCTTTCCTCTCACACGGCTGATGGAAACATTTATCCAAACCCCAACAGGAGGTTTCTCACTTAGATCACTACAGCAATGGCTTTAATCCAAGGCTTTTAAAGTCCATCGCTAACAAAGGGTTTACAAAGACCTCCATCTTCCCAACAAACTTCCTGCCCTCAGGCTGCTAAAAATGCTGTCAGTCTGCCAATAAATTCAGTTCTCCTCATTTTCACTATTCTCTGTTGTTATTTTTATGACATTTAAAGACATTTAAGACACTCCTCCAGTGGGAGTGCTTCTTTGTATTTTTACTTTTTTGTGTTTTATTTTAGTTGAAAGGCTTGATAGCTTTAGGGCAGATGTCTTCAATATTTTTGATTAAAAATGTGACCTCTAGTAGATAGCTTTTGCTATTTTTCCCCTACTTGACTCAGCTACTGCAAAGATGTCATACTGCACCTAAAGAAAACTGTCCATGTTATCTATTAACTAGACTCATGGTAATCCTGAGACTTTACTATTACAGAGTTTCTGCTACAGATCTCAAATGGAATTTGGTTTGTCCAGGGTCCAAGCATGCCTGGTTAATGCATATACTTTTTCTTTGAGCATGGTTAATAATTTTCATGTCATGTGTGGTCTTTAATTCAAACTGGGATTGGAAACAGAACTGCTGTGATGCACAGAATGTAATTTAAATCTTGACGTTTCAGGGTGTACCAGGTGGTCATATTTAGCTCTTGGAGCAATCACCATGAACAATGGTGTTTTTGTACTGAGTCTCTTGGCCTGCAGAGCTCATGACCTGCTGGAACAGACCACATGGAGTGAGCAGCCCCCCTCTGCCCTATTGAAAAAGCACCTGCAAACCAAAGTCAATTCTACTCTCAGTCCTCTCAGCTGAGGACAGCCGGTTAAGAAGAGCCAAATCTCTGCAGAAAACAACTGTGTTATGTGAAATAACTTCTGGAAAAGAAGTAGAAGCAGAGGACAAACCCCTCAGCTGTTCAGCCCACCCCGTCTTGTCTCTGTGCTGCTGCTTTTTACAGTTGTGTTTAGTCAAAGTATGTTCAGTCACAGAGTATGTGAAAACTAAATTTCTGGGAGCTAGATGTGCAGCTCTTGAGGCCAGAGCTAAGCAGCTCAGAGGAAGTTCAGAAACCTAGTTCCTACTGTTTGAGGGTGGTGAGGTCAGAGGAAAGGTCTTGGTGAGTTTTGTTCTTACAGAATTGAGTAGTCCTGGGACAGATGTTTTGAGGTCTCTTTTTGGGTTGTACATTAAAAGTCCTCAGCAGTTTTTTATTTGTGTGTCAATGCTCCTTTTTGAATTCTGGAGTCACAACTGGGAATTTGGGCACAAGCAGCACTGTCTGTATTAAATACTTGGCAACAAGTTAGCACTTTCTGTGCAAGAATACTCTAGTGCTTTACAAATATTAATTTCATTTTACAGATCCTCTGAGGAAAGATGGAAAGATAACTCTGCTTTTGGAAGACATGCTGATTTTGTTGATTGACTGTAGGCTAAAAGAAATGTAAAATCAACCTTTATGTTGCCCAAATATATAACCTATGTAAAGTTAAAAGAAAAAGCAGCAAGATTCCAAATCCTGCTGCTTCAGTGCCAGAGAGGAAGAAATGAAAATCAGTTTGGGACTAGAAAGGAGTACTTTGATAACTGGGGATATCACTTTACATATGCTACCTGATGGGTCTCTTTTTTTGTCAGTATGTGTGACACTGTTTTGTCTAATTATCCCTGACATTTCTTTTGAGCTTTATTTTTGTTTTGTATATACATACTGGAGAAGAAATGTCTGTCAGTCCCTGGGAATCATGTATAATTCAGAATAACTATTAGCCCTTTGATGGATCGAAAGCATTTTTAAAACGTAAGTACAGAGCAGCAAACAAAACAAGTGGGTGGAAAAAAAAAAAAAAGAAATGCAATTAATATCTCAGATATCAAATACAGATCCACATTCTCACGTTCGATAACTGTCTGAAAGCATTAAATACTGCCCTGGGGTATTGGCCAGCATGAAGGAAAAGAGCAAGCTCATAGGAATGGCTTCAGGAAAGTGTGAGATATCACAGGATCTTGTCCAAACCCGTTCTCACAGCCATCCTCTGTTCAGTTCGTGGTGTGCAAGTCAGCCCTGGGCACCTGCCATGCTTCCCTGTAAGCCTGAGCCTGCAGCAGCTCATTCCTTCCCTGCTGTCATGCCCCCATTCCCAGCCTGCCCAAGCGAGAGATACTTTGATCTTTAGTTTCTAAACACAACAGAGGAATTGGCAGATGTTATTAAGACAGAAACAGCTTTTAAATGATGTGTCTGTTTAGTTGTTCTTTTAATACAGTCCCTTTTGTAATACACTGTTCTCTTATTATAACTTAGACATTTCTTCTAATGATAATGGCATCCTTTTGGGTTTCCAACACCTGTGCAAAGGATGGGATTACTAATTTGCAATGAGAGTCAAGCTGCTGGAAAACATCTCACTTGAGGTTAGATCCATGTTGTGTTTTAACAGAAAGAAACAGCCCTTGGTACTTTTATGCTTTTTACTTACAGGAAAAAGATATTACAGAATTAATGTACTATGATTTTACTCATTTAATTAGAGATGGAATAGTGCATTGGACCTACTAAAATCGATAAACTCTGAGTTAGTGAAACAGGTACTTCAGATGCTACAAGCACCAGTGTAACACAATAGGTGATCAGTCTAAATGGGGAGCCTGATAAACAAAATTATGTTGAAGTTGGTTGTGGAATGAGAAGGATATAAGAGAATGGCATTTTTGCTCAGTTTGTGATCACATTTTCATCAAGGAAGGATGATTAAACTTTGGTTGAACCAAAAATATATGTGTGGCACTGGGCATCTGTGGAGGCACTTGCTTTATGCTGGGAAGCATTAAAGTGGTCATAACTGACAAATGTATTCATGTTGGTCTGAATGCTGACAATTCCTGCATGGCACTCAGAGATTTTGGCATTAATAGCCTAAGCAAGCACTAGCATTATAGCATTTGAAGCAAGCAGTTCTTTGTGAAATACAAGGTGGGTATAATAATATATGATAAATTATTGCATCACCTTTCTTGGGAATTTCACCATTTCTAAATTGCTAAATTGCAATGAGATCCTGTGTTATTGTGTTTGTAAGCAATGAAGCTGGGAGTCCTTGCCCGTTCAGGCTGGACTTGTGAACTTCTCACACCCTGCCAGCACTGGCATGATCCAAGTTGAGTTCCATGCAGATTTTATTGTGCCTTTATGTAGGTCCCAGAAGGAAGGGAAAACATCTTCACTAATTAAGGTTAAAGCAGTGAGATGTTATTGCTTTATAAGGAACAGTATGAGTTCATGCAGTGTCTGTACAGCCCTGATATTTTGCTGTGGGCTTAGCTGTCCTATCACCAGTTTTGTGAATCCTCATCCCATGGCCTCCAATTGCACTGCTGTTCACTGTAGCTCATAATACCTCCTGAAACCAGAACTCTGATTTAATTTGTTGAAGAGTTTTGAGCATTTGTGGATCATGGAATGGAGTGGTTGTGAAGCTGAGAGTGCAAACTGTGGGTTCCTCCTGCTGTAATCTCTGTTATTGAAGCACAGAACCTCGCCACGGTTTTCTCAAAGTCAAAGCAGGTGGGGGATAGTTCTACAGAATGTTCTACAGAACAGCAGTCTCTCCCAACTTATTTGTAAGGCTTGAGATGATAATTAATGAAGAGAGTAACACTGAATTTTAATTGGATTGTAATTAAAATACAGAATTTATAAAGTGAGACTTTCAAGACTGTTCATCCCCTACAGCATTTTGTTCCTCAGTTAATCTAACTATAAAAGTTAGAGGGAGATAAATAATTGGTTCTGAAACATACTTATCATAAGTGGGTCAATTGTATTTGTGTGTGGGCACAATTTATTATGATTTATGTAGAGAAGCACCTCTGTGTCAGATCTGATAGCCTGGAGACCAGACATTTGCTCATAAACAGGCAGAGCTGACACTGGAGCTGCACTGGACTTATCAGAAATGAGGACACTCCCAGCTGGATTCAGTCCATGCCCCGAGACTCACAGAGAATCTCAAATATGACCCCCAAAACTGCCAAGGATATGAGTGGGATAGATGCAGGAATTTCCCTCCCCAAAATGTTACACGTTCCATCTTAGGGAAACTTCAGTCTACATAAATTTGAATTAGCCAAGAGAGAAAGCAATGAAGTTGATGTAGTTCCACAGATAGAGGTCTCTTATTATGGGCTTTAGATGTGAAGGAGATGCAGATCAAATCTCTTCCCCTTATTTAGATTTTTGTGTTAGCAGCATGAACAGTGGTGGATTTTTGCTGCTGCGAAAAGGTGTCAGAACTTATAAAAGGGAAAATCTCAAAAATGTCCACTGCTGGGTTGGCTCAAGAGAAGTTTATTTCAAATACCCAACCATTTGAAGACCTTGATCTCAGCTGCTCCTGCGAGATCTCTAATTTTTCTTGCCTCTAGCTGGGCTGGAAATGTTAGAAGGTGGATTTTACTGTGGTGTGGAAGAAAGATGAAGGAATGGTGTTATTGTTTGCTTTTGTCTTTATTTGTAAAATTCCATCTGCAAATGCTGCTTTTGCTCAAGTAAAGGCAGTCTCTAGGAGAAAAAAATGGAAAGATGGACAGCTGGCCGCAGTAGGGGTCAGCATTAAGGGTTCCTGCAGGAGGAAGGTAAAAACAATTACCTGTCCTCAGGTAGAAAATATCTCAAGAAAAATAATAATGGCAAGGTCCATAATCCAAGTTGAATTATGAAATAGGTCAGGTCTAGAAGGCTGTAAAGTGCCCTGCCTTCAGCTAGCTCATTAACAAACCTCCCATCTCCCACAGGAAATTTCTCTTGTTTACTGAGTTTTCAAACCTGAGATTACAAATAATGGAGAAAAGTAAATATTTAAATATGTTGGAGCAGGCTTTTACACTGGAGCTTGTAAAAGGAAGTTGAGGAGTTGGAATCCCATCACTGTAGATTTTCAGGAGAAGTTTAGAAAAAAAAGTCTGGAATGGAATAGCAGCTATCCCTTGGGAGACACCTAACTTGTAACAAAGGACATTGACAGACCTACTTTTCTATCACTTGTGGTTAATCAAAATTTTGCCATTTCATGGGCTATATTTTAAGATGCAATGATTATTTTCCAGCAATTGCTAATAAAGGGACTTCTGACCAAGTTTTTCTGGAAACTGCTGTGGACTAATTTTGGTAATTTCTCAAAAGGAGTGAGAAGAAAAAAGGAAATATTTACAAAATGTCATTTTAATATGTTGTTCTGGTAGGAATACAAGTGACCTTCATGAAAGACCTCCCTCTCTCGTCACTCACACACAAACTTCCACCACAAATCCTGCGTTAGCCATTTCTGCTTCACACAAGGAAATGTTCCACTGGGAATCTTAGCATATACCAAAAGATAGAACTTCACACACACAGAAAGCAATCTAGGTGGTTATTGCAACTGGAATTTTGTACAGTTGCATTTTTTTGTTACTCCCATAGAAATTAATAATTTCAGTATAATGTGGAGTCAGGGGCATATTTTCTGTGCAGGAATTGAAAATATCTGAAATGACTGACATTTGGTGTAAGAAAAAAATAACAGAACATAAATCTCTCAGAGCTGAAGCTTTCTACTCAATAAAGTAAATAGTTTTTAGGAAAGAAAAACATATTTCTTTTGTGATGCTTGATTATGATTCTCTTTATTGTCTGCTGGCAGAGGGGGGTTGATGTGTATTGTTTTGTCTGGAAAGGGGTTCTGCCTCTTCTGTACCGGCTACATCAAAATTGAGAATTATCTCAATTTACCATGTAGAATTTAATGAATTCAGATGGCATGAACGTGTCATTTCCAGCAAGGACTCGTGTTTATTTGCTTGGTTCATGGTGTCATGAAGCTGTGTCTATTCTGGAAACTATCAAGGCTATGAAATTTGGCTGCTGATAGAAAAATTCCCTTCCATTATGTTTCCTTTCTCTCATGCAGAAGCATTCAAAGTTATTGAAATTAGTAAAAATACTTCAGTTTGTTTCTTCAGATGTGTCAGTTAGCAACAACTCAATTTTGAGCTGCCAGTCGTGTTTAACCAAGCAAATGAACAAGTGAGCCAAGAAAACAAAATTGTGGTTGTATGTGCTGACTGGTTAAAATTTGTATTCTTGGTACTGTTTCCATTCTTTCAACTTCTACAGGAATTAATCAGGCATGGTTTCTGAGATATCTAGATGGGTTTTATACCAAGAGGAATAGCTTAATTAGGCTGCAAGTAGCAGCAGCATGTATTCCACAGTGCTCCACAGTGAGGGACAGTGTCCTGATCAGCTCTGAGGCTCTGAGTGAAAATTAGCAAAGATTTGAGCTCACACTATATTTTATGGTGACTGTAAGCACTTAACAAGTACACACTAAACACCACCTCCTTTACTGGGACTTCCAGTAAAGATATCCAAGAACTGGACTAGGTTGGATACTCTGATCTCAGGTAGTGCTGGGTAAAGCATCAGCTCACTGAAATGCCCTAGGCCAGGCCTAAATGCAGTCAGGTTCAGGGGTGCACTGTGGGTCTGTAGCCCCTGGAGACAAAAGCCATGACTAGCATGATAAAACAAGATAACAGGATTGCCAGGAGACATGACTGAGAAATCCAAACATACTGCTTGCAGGTGGTGAAAAATTAAGCCTTAGAAAATGCTGGACTACAGTTGAGTCAGACTGATGAGGATAAAGATTCTTTGTACAGAGGGAAAGCTAGGACAGGAACTACAAAAATGATCTGGAGTTGGAGAGTCGATATCTGATGTCAGACCACTGCTAACACAGCCTTGAACTTTCAGCTCTCTATATCCCTGTGCTTTTGATCACCTCTAGCATAAAAAGGCCAAAATGTTGCACTATTAAAGTCTGCGGTGCCTATAAACATGGTAAAGCCATTACTTGTAAGCAATAATCGTTTTGGTTATTGCAGAATAATACTTAACACCTTTCAAAATGCATATACACATAAATCTGGCGTGTACATGCATATTTGAAACGGTTACTAATCAGCTTTAATTGCTCAGGTCTGTGGTTTTAGGGTGTTTCTTAATGTTGCTTCTTATTCCTTAAAATTCTACAACAATTTGCTGGAATATTATCGTCATCTTTGACTAGTTTAATAGACATAGCCCATATGGAGAATCTAATATGCTGCACGTTCATGCAGGAGATGAAAGCCAGCAGTAAAACCCAACACCATGGCAACTTTTTAGCAACAGAATATCAGCAAGAATTTTCCAGGATTTCCTAGGACTCTGAAATAGTTAGTTAAGGAAAAATCTCCTCATGACAATGAGAATTTTTTTTCTGGTTGTTTCCCACAGATGTAATTTCTTTTTAAATTATTGGTTTTGTCTGAAAGGTTTTATTTATTTATTTGACAACTAGGCTATGAGGAAGTGATAGTCTACCTATTCTTACAAAAACAATATGGGATACTGGATTTATTTTAGTATGCAAACTTGAATAAAATTAAATTAATCTCTGGAGTTCTAGTAACAATATTTTAAACATCTTTCTTTTCAATATTATTTCCTCTGGAAATATTGTCATGACAATTTATTGAGGGCTTTTCCATCTCCAATGGAAGTTCTTGTAAAAATGCAAGTAAGGAAGGCTTAGACATAAGAACTGGTTTATCATAGATTGTAGTTAACATAATGAAGCTACTCTATAATCAAAAAGATTGTAATGACCCTGTTAATTTAGAAATTTTAAAAGTTTCCTATTTTTTTTGTTCAGATTGCCACCATGAGGTTTTTCTGTGTGTGCGAGTGTGCTTTTATTTTTACATTTTCTAGTTTCTGTTGATTTTGTAATGAAGTGTAAGATTAATTTGCGGTAATTACTTGACAGTAGTAATTAGTGCTGATACTGGTTGGCCATTGATGTAAAGGAAGGATTTGTGTTTCTAGAATCAGAAACCTTTATATGCAAGATCACATACAGCTTGGAAGTGCTTGAGAAAGGAAATAATCATGTAAAAGTTAGAAAAGAAAAGATACAAAGATATGCATGAGGTAAACAAATTTTGAAGCTTTCCTCAGAGCAATGTTTTTTGTAAGAAGACTTTCTTGCTGTGCCAAGTCATGCTAAAAGTAAAGAAGAATTTGTGTCAAAACCATGGTGGAAAAGTGCTTTGATAATAGAAGATTAGCCTTGTCTTGTTCTTTTGCTGAAGAAGGGCCAAAATGATTTGCAATAATTTGAAGGGCAGGTCAGGATCAAAGTTGGTAGAAAGATCAGAGGCCATGTGATCCACAGTCTGCAAGGCTTTTACAGATTTCCCAGATCTGGCTGTGGGGCTCTGTTTTACTGGAACCTGGAGAGCTTAAGCCTCTTGCATGCTGCTGTTTCACTGGGCTGGCTGATACAGTCTGCAATTTAATTAAAGGTATAACCAGATTGGCACTGAGTTTGTGTCCTCAGCTTCCAAACAGATTGCTTCTGCCCCCAGAAGTTTTTTTCCAGGTACAGCCCAGAAATCAGTATATGCGCTTTAAGAAATGTTTTTATTTTTGAGTAGTTGTCACAAGGAGCTTGCTATAAAATTCTGCTGCAAGTTAATACTCTTGGAATTTGGTTTAAGATACTGGGCTTGGCAGAAACTTGTTATCCAAATAATATCCTCCAGATGTGAAGTGTATTATGGAAAACACTAAAGAATTCATCTCTGTGAGTGCAGCCAGAACGTACAAAGTAATCTATGCAATGTCTTTTTATAACAAAAACCATAAAATAGAAACAAGAATTCAGACCAAAAACTGTATATTATATTTGTCTCACAAAGCTTTGCCAGTGCCCAAATATTAAACAGGGATTTTTTCCAGATACTTTTCCTGGAATAAGTTCCTTATAAAACAACGTAAATTACTCAGGGATGGATTAACATTTAGAATGCATGCACTCTTACTAAGTGGGCACTAGAACTAAGGAAAGACACACCTTGATACTAAAGAGCTCTTAATTTATCATTGGCCCACAGTGAGTCAGAGATGTGTGAAAACCAAAAGTTGAGGAAATAGCAATTAGATCTGTATTTCAAGACAATTTTTATATAATTTGGAAACTGAAAAATGAATCTCTGATTATTTGTTTACACTGAAAGAGCAGTGCATTCCTCAGTGACAGGTTTTGTCTTGAAATAGAGCAGCAAGGACCCTGAAAATATATCCAGCATAGCAATCAGCTTTGAAATCTTCAGAGTTCCTGTTGCAGCATGTGCAAACTTTGACCACTTTTTGCTGCAATTATTATACTTTAGGAAAGCAAATAATTAAAAAATAGCCCTAAACTGTAACAGGACTTCAGGCTCAATCATGCTTCAGGAATCGTGGTGATTTTCGCCCTCTACCATTCCACAAAGCCCCATCTTGAGTCAAGAGGCAGTTGTTTGGCAAGAGGGATAAACGTGGTTCAGGCTGTCAGGATACAGCAGAAGTGAAGTGAGGAGTTCAGTGAGGAATGCTCAGTCCCAGCTCACAACTTGCTTAACAAATACCAGCTCTGCCCCAGCAGGATGGGGATCCTCACCTCCTCTGCAGCTTCAGCTTCAAAGGTCATGACTGAGAAATCTTTTTAAGAAGGTTGATGAGATGATGTCAGAAATAGTCCAAGTCCAAAACTATTTATCATCAATAGTTACTTATTTTACAAAGTTTTGCCACGTCCTTCAATGAACCTTTAAATTGGTCCTAGAATTAATCAGAAGAACTTGTGAGGTACTTTGTACAAAATTCTGGATCCTGACCAAAACTGCTCACAAGACACTACCTGGAATATACCCATGTCTTCTACCATAAGAGGGTTTTGTTGTTCCTCTTCACATCGTCATTGCAAACATCTCCATTTGTTTCAGCCTGCTTTTTTTTTTTTTTTTAATTATTTTAGCAGACAAAGGAAGGTGGTTGTAACTCAGTGAACACATTTTTATGCGAGGCTTTTATATCTATCCTATAAAGCTCTCATTTGTTTCTTTCTTCTGCAGGCATACAAGTTTGTTTATAAAATATAATAATAATAATAAAGTAGGGATAAGCTCTTTCCTAGCTGGCATTACTTCAGATTCCAGTGTATTTTTCCCCAGCCTCACTTCATTATAGCTCTATTTCCCAGTGCGTAACCAGCATGTGTCACACTGAATGAAGGCTGGCTTCAGAATAACACGTCAGTAAGATGATTGCTTTTGGAACACACAGTGACCTTACCCTATAATTAAATGCAAAACCTGCATTGAAAAATTTGATGTTAAAAGTCTTAACTTATGCTCACCAGAGACTGGTAGTGCAGAGACAAATGCTATCACATTAACTTCAGTTGTTTAGTTTTGGCACCAGAGGACTCCTGCCAGGGTTGGGAAACCAGGGGCTGAAGTGGAAGGGGATCTTGTTCAGGAGAATTTGTAATGGATAGAGCTTTAACCGACAAAACTTTTGTAATTTAATTATTGCAAAGGATATCAAACCCTCAGATTCCCAGAATGGCATTTTCAGACGAGTTCATTGATAGAAAATTTGTCTGAGATAAGAAAGGAAAATGAGAGGACTATGCCAGGATTTCTGGGTGCCAGTACTGTCCATCTTGCACTCTACTATAATTCATTTCAGGCATGCTGTAAGATACCCTAACAGAATCAGTCAAATTTCAAGCTAAATGCAGAATATATTGCAATATTTTCAAGAAGTAAAATGGATTTTAGGAAAGTTTGGATATTTTTTTTTGTAATTTCTTTAGATTCACTTGAAAAAGTCTGAAATTAGGTAAATAATTTTAAATAGTAGTTTCTATCCCAACTTCAGTACATCATGAACATTTAGATGAGTGAACTGGCTTTCCACAAGGTGCACAGAATGAAATTATTTTAAAAACCATTAAAAATGTATCATGTTTTTCAATTTCCCTTTGCTGCTCCCTGACCTTCTTAGTAGAAGTGTACAAAGTTTTGTTCACCCAGGACAGTTTGTAATCTTCCAGACCTGAAGTTTCTGCCTTTCTTTCCCTGTAATGATCTATTTTTTTCTTGTAAGGTTACCTTCATCCCTGCCAGCCCTTCCATTTGCTCAGTTCTCGTAAGTCATAGCCACATCACCCTTCAGATCAGCCCAGCATTTCAAGGCTGTGAGGTGCAGGCTCCTGAGACAGCCGACAGGATCTGTTTGTCTGAGACCCTCTGTGTCCTCTCTTGAACTGGCTCTGCCACTTCCACAGCCACATTTTCCTTCTGTCTCCTGAGACAAGACATTCCCTTTTGATCTTGTCTTTGTCTTCTTCACACACTTCAGGTTTTCAGAATGGCCATCTCAGCCACCTGTCATTTGGAGGAGCCCACCTGATGTCCTTCTTGCCCTGGCTTTAGAGTTACACAGTGAAATAGCAAACAGCAAAATGAGTCACCTCAGCACCAACTCAGTCAAGACCAAGGCCCTCTGAGATGTTCAGTGAGCGTTATTGGGCTTTTTCTCACACTACCTTTTAAAATCTTTGATTTCTGCTCTTTGACTGTTTTAAATTGAGGAAGCCTGGTTTTGCAGCAGGTTCAGCTTAGAGTGCTGATGTTGCTGAGCCATGCAGTCAGGAGGAAGTGAATGGCCTTTGCAATTGATATTTTTGGCCAGTGAAAATAACAATGAAAAAATGTGTGAACCTAGAAGCACATTGCTTCTATCAGAGTTAATTTTAGTTTTGACATCAAAATACTCTAAATGACCAAGAAAATTACCCAGGAGACATCAAGAAAATGTTCTGAAATGTTCTGTGACCTTGCGAGCTCCTTTCACTCCCTTCCCTCACATCTCTATAGGAATCTGAAGTTGTATCAATGGATGAACTCTGAGAGTCCTCTAGGACAGTTTAAGTAAACCTTGAGGGTCAGATTCTGTCTGGTCCTTAAACTGCTTTTCACCAGTAGCAAATACTGTGTTTAGTAGTCTTTTAAAACCCTAACAAAGATTTTAAAAATTTTTGTTTTACAGCCACTCCAGGCCATGAGTCAGAGATGTCCTTGTCCTCCCTGCAGGAGGCTGGCTGAATAGAGGAGGTCACCATGAGGGAGTGGCACTGTTGTCACCCTGCCTTGTTCTGTGATATTTGTTTCCTGTTTCCACTGAATCCTCAGGTACTAAAAAGCCTATCTGGTGTAGACTCTATTCCAAAATGTTTTCACTCAGTTTGTAATAAAGGAGCTGGGTATACAGCACAGCCTTGGATTCCGCTGCCTCTGTGTGCTCAAAGCTCTCAGGAATGAGTTTCTCAGCTTACAAGGAGAGTCAGGACTTGATAAGCCACATGAAGTTTCCTTGGGTTAAAACCTTGCCTCTCCCTATCCAGCCAGCAGCCAGTAGAGAGCAATATTGCACACACATGAGAAATTAGTTCACTAAACTGTATTAGTCTAAGGGGAATTAGACGCTATAATTATTGTTTTCCTTCTCAGTACTGCTGTAATAACTAAGCTATACATAAAGGAGTTAAGGCTTCAGTAATCTTTTCATTCTTCTCAATACTTACTTTTTATCTTGTATGTAGTCAATGGCTTGTCAAACCTGAAGCTGACTTATTTGGTATTACATATATGGAATGATTTATTCACTAAGAACCCACTAATGGGATGTAACACATAAAAATTAGATTAAAGAAAAAATCCTTTAATCAGCTAGTTGAATAAGGCTTTTTACTTCTATGACGAATTTATATAGGCTCCTTATTTTGTATAAACTAATATTATTGTCAGAATTCAATTTGGATTAGATTACTACAAAGGAATCGCAGAACTGTAATGTGTGTACATATTACATTAGTGCATTAGTACTTCTGGATCTCCTTCAACTCATTTTTTGCCATCTCCTTTATCAAATTTATTCAAAATTTTTCCTGATACAGTATTTATGGTATAAATATACATAGTGATATATATGTGTGTGTGTGTGTGCGTGTGTGTGTGTGTGTGTGTATGTATGTATATACAAGGTGACTCAATTTCTGAAATAAAATAACTTATACCTTAATACGTGTCCTTAATCATAGTTTTTAATCTGGAGTCTTTCAAGTAAAGAACGGATGATCAAACTTTAATAATTTGTCCAATATATCCTGAAATCTCTGAACATGGTGAAGGAAAAAAAAAAAAAAACAACAACCCTAGATATGCACTAAATATCTATTATAAAACTACATAGATTGTTTTTTAATAGACTCTCTGTTTGAATGAACCTCAATAAAAAATAAAAATCCCAGACCAAAAACCACCACTGGCATTCTTTCGCACATCTATTCTGGATCAGAAATGGTTCTGAACCAGAAATGCCAACATCTCTCCTTGTTTGGGTCCAGACTGTGAAAATGGCCTCTGTCACCCTGCTAAGTACTTCAGGTCTAGCTTTAGGATGTGAGCATCTGCTCCCAGAGGCTGAATGCCCATCCCTTGCCTGACAGGAATATGCCTAATGAAATAAAAGAGCAGTAAGATCAGCTACATTACTCAAGATTATTACTTTCTGCCACATTGTGTATTCATACTATAATTTACCACCACAGGAGTTCCTAGGAGCAAAGTCAGGGTTTTGCAAAGGCCTTTGTCGTGTTGTGGCTCTAATGAGGGCAATCAAATCCCACACCACAGAAGATCTGGGGCCTGCAGAGGGGACTGGAGCGACTTCTCCACCCACCCACCCAGAAGACCGTGCACAGCTAGTGTGAGTTACATGGATTTAGGATTTTATTCATGTGTCAATAGCTAGGGGCTCCTGAATGCTAAGGAAAAGATGAATGGGATAAATGTCCATCCAATCCACGACAAAATTTATTTTGTTTTGGGAATTCTTCACAAATTGTTGAAGATCTATTGATTTAATTGATCATCTGCCCAAGAGAACATAGAAGTGGCTTTTGAAGCAAAGGGAGATACTGTAAAAGGGGAAAAGAAATTGAAATGTGGGAAAGAACAAGTCTTTGTCTGTTAAGAGAAATAGACTTCATCATGGTTTTGCTCTTCCCATGGAAATCTTACTCTGACTTCCAAGACATGAAGTTCTTATCTCCAAACTTTGGGTGACCCCTTTCAGCTTCCACATGCTGCACCTTAACCTTGCTGGAGAGTGCTGCCATCAGCTTTGGGATATCACCATAAAGTTCATATATCAAAAAACGTCTGACTTTCCAGGAGTGGGGGAAGTTGGGTTTCTTTCTTTAGATTCAGTCCACCTTGTCCAAAGACATGCAGGATGACAGATGTGCACAAGTGGCTGAAAAGAGCAGGGTGTCCTTGTTTGAATCCTCAGAGCTCAGCAGCAAAGCTCAGCTCTCTATAATGACCTCCCCTGCTGTCCCAGCGCCTGTTGGCCACCCCCACTGGGTAGCACATCTGGTTGCTGGCCTCTGTTCCCTCAATGTGCCTTGTGGTCAGCAATCTGTACCATATTCTGTGATATTCCTGAAAAAAGGCAGCTCAGTCTTTTGCTCTATTTGCTCTATTATTCAGGGTTTTCTTTTTTAAGCACTGGTCTTTATTAAATTTTAATCTTCCGAGACATGATTGATACAATGGCTGGAGAAAATAAAAGAAGACTGCAGAGCTTCCTCCTTAGGTCAAAAAGCTGTGACAGGATAGCTTGGTAACATGAAGCAGAAAAGAACTAACAAATCTCACTCACTCATTTCTCCTTCTCTCAGATGAAATCTTTTCAAAAGCTCATTACCTAAGCCCAGATTCTTGCTGTCTTCATCAGCCTCTGTAAGTAAAGGCCAGGAAGGACCCCAGGAGCCCATGTTGGACACCAGAATTTGAGATGCAGGGTCAGCTGGAATGAGACTCTGCCATCTGCTAACGCTTGTGATAGCAGCATTTCCCGGGAGGGTGAGGGAGCTGGGAGGTGTCTGAGCAGCGGCTACAAAGGGAAAAAAAGACACCTGAAGTCCCTGCAGTGTTTTATTCTCCAAGTGCACTGTTTTGTAATGAGGGGTCCTGGCTTCTACCTCTTCCTCAACATTTCCTTCTATCAAAAAGAAAGAAATATATCAGAGAAGTATTTTCAATATGCAGCAGGACAAACGTGAATAGGAAAGGAAATAAAGGGGCAACTGGCCAAGTTCTCTCCTACTCCCACTGCAGAATTCTGGCTTTTCTCTCTTTTTAAAATGGTTTCACTATATTGTTCAGGAGAGGGATGATGAACCACTGAAAATAATTTAGGATGGCTTTCTAATAAATCAGATTTATGAAGAGATCTAAGAGTAAATTAGGATGAATTTTTCAGGGAAAATTAATCTTTAAAAAAAAAACTATGGAAAAAATGTATCTTTCAGAACTTTTTGAGATTTTCTTCCAATGACAACCTTTTGTTTGTCCTGGGTTCTATACTGACCATTAGTTAACTTTAAAAAGTAATAAAATAATCATCTTGAAAAATTTCTATGGCCAAACCTGATTTAAGATATGTACATATAGAGATACTTTATTTGAGGAAAGGTCAGGTCCTTTGGTGTACTCAGGTGCTTTGGAGTACTCCCAATTCCAACTTCTTTCAGAGGTAGTGAAGGGTTCTGAGAACCAAACGAAAGCTACCAGCACTCTCTGGAACCTTCCCTCCATTTAACATCATCTCTTGATATTAGCATGGCCTCAGTTTGCAGCCTGGAGAACTCAATTCTTTATTGCAACATGCCTGTTTTCAAACAGGAATTTGCATTCAGTCTGAATTTATTGGGTGTTCCAGATAGATACCCCTGGGACTGAGAGTTTGCTGCTCACGATGAATTCATTGGAGAGGAGATGGATGTTCCCCTGACAGGGTAGGCATCAGCTGTGTTTTCCTGGCCTGCTTGGGATGCCTCCTGTGCTGTGATGTCTCCCAGCAAGCCTTTCCACCCACTTTGTGCTGCTCAGGCACTTTGTGGTAGCTGTGTGCATCCATAAGTGCACAGAATCATGATGCTCAATTTAAAATGAATTGCTGTGCAAAAAGTCAGTCATGCTCTGACCAGAATCCAGGACCTGCTTTGACTAGATGGCAAAGCAAGCAGCAGAAATACACTTGTTTCCTTCATGTTCTTGAGTACTTTTTCCTTTGTATGTTTTTTGAATCATGTTTAACAGCAGAACTGCATCATGCTACAGCTTCTCCTTGCCTCTGAGGAAAGCTCCAGAGGCTTCATCCAGACAAAGGCAAAAGATTTGTACTGTGAAGGTCTAGGGAGAGATTCAGAGGACTGAAGTTGACACTAAGCTCCTACAGAGGTGAAAGAAACAAAGCTTGAGAGGCAGAGAACATCCACAGCATAAAAAGAATGAGGAAAAAAAAAAAAAAGATATGTTGTCCCCAGCAGGGATGATATGGGGATATGCTGGGTCAGGTAGGGAGGCAATTCTGAGCAAATCTCTCCTTTTAGCTCATGTTATTATAAAAGGTTATTTTGAATTCTTATTTCGGATTTACTTATGGTAGTTAATCTAATCAAACTGGTTGAATGAATAGAGCTGTGCTGCTGGCCTCTACTGAACTAAAAAATCTTCCCAGTTTACTGTGGTGATGACCTCCATATCAGTGTGAATAATAAACACTCACAATTAAAATCATAAATCCAATGCTTAATCTATGTTAGCTGAGGTTTATTTTTCTCACTCCCCCCAGGCTTGCCAGTCCTGTGTGACAAACCTGTGTGTCTGTGAGTGTCCCAGAGCACTCAGACTGGCAGGATTCTGTCTAGCAGTACAGCCCAGCTCTGTCCCTGTGCTGTCCCTCGCTGTCAGCATGGGACATTGGTTTCTCTACCTTGTGCATCGTTATTCTCAGGCTGCCACAGTAATTCCACAGTGCCAGCTCAGGACCTTAATGCAATGAGAAGAGAAAGAAAAATAGATATTGCTGCTGTCTGAAAGTTCAGAACAGCCACGTTATTTTAACTTAGTAGCACTGTGATGTCAGAAGCCACTTGGATTGCTAAATAATCTATGGACTGGTACATGCTTCTGATGTACTTCGTGTACAGCCGGTATGTATGGCACAGACACATTATAAAATGACAAAATAGTTCAACACAGTGAATAGGCAAATGTCGTAGAGGAATTTCACATCGATTCAATTCCATTTACAGCTCATAAATTCACTTAACATTTCCACACGCTTCTGACTTTGCCAGTGCACGGCATGAACATTCTGATTCCAAGGAGACGCTCACAGGCTCTCCCCTCAGCCTGTATTTATGGCAGTGGGGATGGGAGTACATAAATGGCTTTAATGCCTTATTTTGGGTCAGCAGAGCACAGAGCTCAGGCAGGGAGCACCCCAGGGACACAACCAGCAGCTGTCTCTGTGTAAATGTTAACAGAGGGAGCTGCAGCCATTGGGCTCTTTTCCTGGGGATGGGCAGTGGCTCCTGCTGGCATTGGCGTGCACCACGTGCTGCAGTGAAGCCTGGACAGCCAAGGAGAGCCCCTGCCCTCCCTGCGAGCCACGGGCAGAATTTCTAACACTCTGAGCTGTCAGGTGTCTCAGTGCACCGCTACACAAGCCTGCCTCTTTTTTTTGGGAATGCCATTATCATTATCAATGCTCTGGAAATGTGTAAGCTGCATGTGTACAACCAGCTCAAAGCCAGATAAAGCAAAGGTTAATTGGATAAAGCTGTTAGTGGTCGTTGTGCAAGGCAGACAGGAATGTCAGTTTTCAGGGCATGTGCATGTTGTCCTCAGCAGATGCGAAGGCAGGTCCTACCATTTCTGGCTAATAGCTCATCTTGTTTCTTGTAGGAAGCATAACCCTGTCTTCCATTTAACAGTGAGGAAGGAAATTGCTAGAGTGAGAGAAAAAAAACACCATTATTTTTATGTTTTCTTTAGGAGGAAATAATAATTGAGTGAATGCACTTATTTATACAGAATTCTGTGAGTAAGGACAGTAGCAAAAATAAGATACATTTTCCTAAGACTAAGGGAACAGCACATTGTGGATTTAATATGGAATAAACCATTGAATAACCTGTGAAAACTCTGTGTTTATTTAAAATGTCTCTTACTTGTTATCATAAAATCCAAATACATCCTATACCACACTGTGAGCATAATAAATTAATATATTTTAATTAGTTAGAAAGACTTACTTTAGAAAAAAATAGTTTGATGAAATAACATATGTGATGGTTTTATATTCCAAATACCTTTTGCGATTTTATTAGGCCTGTTAATTCATCTCAGCAGCAGCTAAAGCAAACAACGGAGAAAAGTTACATGTTTATAGCTGCCAGAGCCAGTAATTAGGAATAAGAAAGTTTTAAGCTACTTATGTGCATGTAGTGAAGGCCATGATATTTCAAGGTGATTTTGAGGGCAAACGCTTTTACAAAGATTTTGAAATGCCTTGATAGGCTAATCAGGCTCAGGGGTGTTGCATATCAAGAATAATCCCTTTCCTTGGAGCTGTCTTCCTCCCACTGCTGGCATCCTTGCTGCACCTTCCTGCTAGGTCACTTTTGCAAAGAACAGATGTGGAGATAAAACTACTTTTTCACCTTCAGAGCTGTTTCTTACAGGTCAAAGCTAAAGGATTTCAGTGAAATGTTATTATGAAAAACACACTACATACTATGTAAATTCTTAGGTGTGGAAGAGCAGAGGTTATCTGCTGCTGCTACTGCTGCTGCTGTGAATCTGGCACCTTTTAAAGGAATAATTATCTTTTAAAAGAAAAAGCAAGAGTTACAGTTAATTCTGTCCTGTACATTGCACTGGGAATGATATATGAATCTTATTAGTATATACAGATTTATGAGCGACCATAGAGCCCTTGAGAAGAAAATTCTCTCAAATTATTGCATTTTACCTTTCTAACCTTTGCTCTTATGCAAGGTCAGACTGCATATTTAAAATGCATACTTGTCACATGCTTTCTTTAAAGATTAAGGCTGCTGAAGCCTGGGCTGAATTTGTCACCCTAAGCACCCTCAACACTGCAAGCAGCCTGACGAATTTGTCAGGTCATGATTCCAATTTGCCTGAGAGACAAGAAATGATTGCATTCTCTGGTACTCAGATCTCCATTCAGGCAAACAGAAACTTTTCCAGAGATGTTATTCAAAGCAAGTAAACCTTTCTTTACCATTTGGTGCTTCTCTCTTGGTGAAACCAACTAAGTATGCATAGAAGTAGCAAAGAAATAGCTAAATAATTGTTATTTGTACTGATGGAGGAAGAAATTAAATGTAGTGCTGCTAAAGAAAAGGAGACAGCAAAGGCAAAAGGGAAGGTAGAAGGCAAGAGGAATGGAACTGAATTTCTTATTTTCATCTCAGTAATTCGTGTATTATAGTAGCCCATTTCAGCACAAAATTTTGCAGTATATTGAAAATATGCTATGGGTGTGGGAAGATTCAATAAAACTAATTTGTCATTGGCAGATAAAGAAAAACTTTCTGAATCTAGAGGAAGGTTGGTAGAGGAGTGTGTCAAAAGGCAGGGTTTACCCAAAGCCCAACCATGAACAAATTTAGGCAACTGGAGGTTTAACAAACATGATTGCTTTTAAAATTTAGCTTTTCAGAATAACTTTCATAAAGAAAAACCAAGCGTCCCCCTCAGCAATGAAAGCTTTCCCAAGCAGTCAGAGGAATGCCAGCAGTGCTGCTGGCTCCTGGGCCAGGCTGGTGCAGGGCTCGCTGCCCACAGGAGGGGTTTGGTAAGGAACCAAACACAGAGGAATCAGTGATTCAGTAGAGATGACTACATGTTGATTTGAAGGAAACAGCAGCTCATTTCAAGGAGTACAAATGAAGAAAGCTATTTCTTGCAAGATTGGATTGCGCTTCTCTTTAATGGTCTGGATAATCAATTCATACTAAGGTTAAAACGAGATGGAAGGAGATTCAAGCTTAATCTCGTTTTGACACAGAGTAATTAGGTGCTCCCCAAGAGCAGATGGTTTTGTATTGTAATTATAGTGTCCCCAAATGATCACTAAAACAATACTCACAATTCATCTGTGATGTGTCTTGACAGATTCATAAATTGAAGGAAGCGTTCCTAGGTCCCTTCTGTATTTGTTAAGTTTCATTTAGAAAAGGCACTCGAGTATATGTTAATGACTTATCCTGCTTGAACTCAGTTACTAGAAGTGCCCTGCAAGAGTAAAATCTTTGACTTGTCCTGTATGCAGGCACCTGGGCCCTGGTTCTGCAGATGCAGCATGGAGAGGATTATCTGCACAGGACAGAGTGCACTGGTTTCCAAGGAGACACACACATCGTGCTTGGGGGAGCAGAGACCCTGGGAGAGTGAGAGTGGGTGGAGCAGTTCTGTTTATCAATTTTCTTACTGATTGGGAGCACAAAGGCAGAGCCTGGTGGCTTTCCAGTGCCTGTCCCCCCCCAGCAGGCATGAACTGTCAGGTGTGGCAGTGACCACTCAGAGCACCAATGCTGAGCTGTTCCACATCTGAGTTATTTCTGTGAAAGAGAGACACCTGTGGGGCTTCCTTGTGTGTTAAAAATCACCGAGGTGTTTGTCACCAATAGTAGGAAGTGATTAAGGTGCTGTTTGCTCTCTCAGCTGGCCCCCCCCAAGGCTGGATGCAGTGACTGCATTGCCAGGCACAGAGCTGCTCCTTGCTCCTGTGCCACCCACCCTTTCCAGGCCGGAATAATCTCCAGCAGGACATGGCAGGGCTCAGATTAGTGGGGCAGCACTGGGCTCTGCCATCAAGAATCAGAATGCCCCAGTGGGGACACTGCCTTTAGAGAAACAAAAGCCCGTGGTGGAAATCCCCTGGATGAGTGCTGGAAGTGGACTTAGAATAATCTCACTGAAAATTAAATAGAAGTGCTGTCTAGACACCTTGTTCTGAAATAATCTTTTATTCTGTGGACAATTTAAGTGGATTTTCTAGTCAAATTGCATTTAGCCTGAGTTTAAATGTGTGCCTGCTAACATATATATGAAATAAGGCACCAAGCTGGAAAAATCGGTGTTTCAAATTGTATCCAGCAGAGATAGAGCATAACAACCCAATGTCGTAATGGCTTTGGTGACAAGTCATACTACGGCTAAGTGGAAGTTTTTTTTATTCCTCCTCAAAAAGTGAAGTTATTTCTAGGTTATTTTGGTAGGTGTTCTGAATGGAGTGCACAAAGCTGCAGTGATGTAGCTGACAGGTAATAGGAGGCAGATATGGACTAAAAGCAATCACATTCCCATCACAAGGTAAGTTGTAAAATCCGGATTTTGCCTTACACTGTGAATCCAAGCAGTGGCACTCTTGGATTCACAGTAGAGCAGATCAGAAAGTTGCTGTAAAATATACATTCACTGTCAGGTGCTGCTTTTAATTCCTTTGATGCAAGATGTCTCTCAGCTTATCCATTCTTGTTGCAGTCCCGAATCCAGCTGAAGTAGATAATGTGGATAGTCATGGGGGTGGTTTTTATTGTCTGTTGATAATAATGTATTTATTAAATGACTTATAAGAAGCCAGACCTTTCTAATACATTATTTTAGTAGAGAAGGTGAGTATAATAACTCAGTTTCTTATTGTGCCCAGGTAAGAGTGCTGTGAATTCTCTTCTCTCTCAGCTTAATTCAAGGATAATTTTCACAGCTTGACTTAGTCTTGTACCTTCTCCAGATGTGTTCATTGAGGTAATAGATAGGCAAAGAAAAACAAATCAATGCTCAGATCTTAGTACATGCTATATTTGGCTCAGGCTAAATTATATATAGTATTCTAAGTATATCTTTCTTGTCCTGAAGAAAAATAAGTGGGAAAGACTACCCTTTTGGGGTTGAATAATTGCATAGAACATTTTCTGTAGGAGATTCTGTAGCTTCTTTTAAAATTCCACAGAAATTACTGTAAAGGAAATCTACCCATGGAGTGAAAGCATGAAAGAGAGAGTGCAAGGGAATGAAAGACTCTTCTAAAACAAAGCCTAATTAATCGGGGCTTATGTTTGAATATTGGTGTGATGTGCTCAGATGCACCAAGTACACCAAGCATAACCTGTCTGCATCAGGGATGGCAGGAGGCAGTCGTGCTGCATTGTTTGTGGTTGATGGTTCCTGCCAAGGGCAGTCAGCCTCATACTGAAAGCATGGGGTATTTCTAATACAGCAAACACCAACCAGCTGGGGTAAATGTCTTCTCAGGGAAGGCAGAGGCAGCGCTGTGAGGGGAGGAGTGTGAGCCATGCAGGAGATGAATGTCTGTGTGGGCACAGGAGGCTGGAGAAGAGCAAAGTGAGCTTCCTGAATGGAGCACACCAGAACAGGATTTTGTTTCGCAGAGCTCGTGTTCCTTTTGCAAACACATCAAGGCAGCTGAGCACGGTCTGAAACCCCATTCTGGTTATTATTATACGTTTTACAAACCTGCTGATTTGGAATGCATATGGTCATTTCAAAACCACGGCTTTGCCAGAGCCCTGTGACCACAGAAGGATGATCATTATTACATTTGCAGTTGTTATCATGCCAGTATGGGGCTTTATGAGACAGAAGTCCCCAATGCAAGGCTTTTATAGCCAGATTTGAACAGTTAAATAAAAGAATTATTTGAACACGCTGAGCATTACTGTCCTGAGGCATTTTGATGGAAAATGTCTTCTGACCACAGGAAACACATCATGACTACAAGTAGATTTCCTCAGAATTTCATTGAGAAAAAAGACAGCATTCCTGCAAGACAAAATATTGCAGTTTAGCATTGCAAAGCAAAACACTTCAAATATAATTTAAAATGGGATAAAAATGAAATATTTATAACAGGGAGGGGAAGAGGGAGGAAAAGCAAAATAAGATGTTTAGACGAGATGCAAACATTCCCTCATCACTGCCCCTGCTCCTTTCATTGGGAAACATCCTCATATCTATCCTGATTTTAGAAGAGAAGGAGATGTTATATCTTCTAGAAAAAAAGGAAAAAAAAAGAAGAAAAGCACACATTTTTATCTTTAACAGGACGATAAAATTACTTTCAGTGTTTTTGAATATGATGTCACTAGTCTAATCTCTGAAGGTGGTTTATAGTGGTCTTTAACAGGATTACTCTCTGTGTTTGTCTCCCATCTCATCCTGACAGGATGAAAGGAAGCAGTGCAGATCAGGTCACAGGGATGCTGCTGCAGCTGGGTATTTACCCTCTCAAGGGAGCTGTCCATGGAGAGCTGGATTTCCTGCCCAGTAAGGCTTTGAAGCAGTATTAGAGAGGTGTCCTGCAATGGAGCAGCTGGGAGGGTGCCAGGCTTTCCTTGCTGCTGGAGCACAGGGACAGTCCCCTGTCATCCCCTGCGGCCAGGGCAGGGCCAGCAGGGCCAGCAGGGCACGGGGCAGACTCCCCCAGAGGGCAGGAACTGCACTGAGCTCTGAGACAGATCCCCAGTGTGCAGAGTTAATCAAGTTCTGGCCTAATTAAACCACATTGCTGCTGTTATGTCTTTCTTCCCGCGGTGCCCAAGACAATGAGCTGCAATAAAGGAGGCCTGGCAGTGTGGTTTTATGCATCTCTTAGCAGGTCAAATAATTGTGGTATATGAGTGCTGATCATACAGGGAGACAAAAGGCTTAGATTTGTTAACTTTATCCCTCCTGCCAAGTTAAATTTGGTACCTATTTGACAGTGCTAATTAAACCATATTTCATTCTTTACTATTCCCTACTACACAAATACTTACAAACAGAACTATTGAACAGCTGAAACCTATTTAAAATTGGTTTTTTGTCACATACAAAATTTTGTGATGTGTTAAATTTTGTGGGTTTTTTTTAAAGTAAAAAAAAAGTTTCTCTTTTAAAGAGACTAGAATGTATTTAAGCTGTCAGTCTCTCTGAGATCTCTAATGATCACCTAAACACACTGAGCTCCACTAAACTAGGCTTTATTTTAACTTCTGGCATTGTGGAGAAATCCAATAGTGTTCAATGACACATGTAAAATTTTCCCTCGATGCTTTCCACAGTACTGTAGAAATAACCATACATAGCTGTAAACAAGAACTATAACAACATTAAAAGTATTTAAGCAAGTGAAGTGGTTTTTGGACAAACATAGAACTGACAGGAAGAAATCATTATTAAATAATGCTTAATTCCTCGTTTATCGCTATTGAAATAAAACTCAGATCTTAATTTAATTTTTCTCTCTATTATGAGACAGTGTAACGGTTTAATGATGGTACATTGTATAATTTCCTTGTGAGTTTTCCACACCTGAGATTTCTTTGTAAATTCAGATTTGATCCAGAACCCCATTTTGGCTTTCTTTTTGGGTTTTTATTTTGTTGTTGTTGTTTTGCTTCTTTTTTCCCCAAGCAAGTTTACAGCTTGATAACATAAAGAACTTTTAAACCAATTCTAGTAATTCAACAGCTATTAAACTAAATATTTAAAAGAACTTGGAATAGATCACTTTTTAGTACTGTACTTCATTTTTTACAAATAATCTTGTTTATGAATTGTTGCTATTTACATTTACCAGTGCAATACATTCAATTCAAGGCTAGATCATCTTTTTTCCATTGGTGGCAGAAGATCCCTCTGCTTGGAATTCTTTTTCAGTTTCGCACACAAAATCATCTTGGAAAAAATAGAAATGCTTTTTAAAATGGACCAAATTATGGTCTTGTAATAAAGCAATTCAGGTACAATTAGTCTAAAAACAAGAGAACAAAAATTTTATTAGCTCTTATGAGATCATAATGTGGCTCTTTTTTTCACTCTGTTGTATGCAAAGTAAGTAATTTCTTATTTCTGTGGTGCATTTTTTTAGTAACCACTATTACCTCTTAATTCATACATCAAACACCAGAATATCTGCTTACTAAAATCTTCCAATTTCCCCTGTAAGCTACTCTCCCCTTTCTTAGGAGAGCATCAAGGAGAAGAAAAAAAAAAACAAAACAGAACTGAATGACCTATTTTTAATTTTTTTTTATCTGAGGGTGTTGAGAATTTATATTTATTCTTCTTAATCACTCAAGGAGCCATGAGCCCCTTTCAATTCTCTTACTGCTGAAACCACAAGCAGAACCAGCTGTCATCACAAAGTGGCAGGAGTTTTCTGGTTCCTTCCACTTCGGGTTTCTGAGCCTTGGAGATTCCTGAGGATCTTGTCCTTCACAGTGCAGCTGCTCAATACTTTGAGGACCTGAAAACCTACAAAGAATCTGAAACCTTGACACCTGAAAATAGGTACCTTCTGAGAAATGGGAACTCAAAACTGAAGGCTACCTAAATCAGAATCTACAGCTCAGAAACCATACAGCTACTTTAAACCTGTTGCCCTATCAAGTGCATCTTTGAGTTGTCTGCAAATTTAGAAACATAGTGCATATGTGAGAGTCTTTTGCAGGGTCACCAAAACTGAAAATTATTATTTCACTGATGAAAACAGTGAAGCCTCCTCCTGGGAGGATCCTGATTGGCTTCCCATGAGCCATTTGGGTGCCAGGGAATGTATAGAATCTCTTTCTTGGTTCTGCAGTATTCTCTTGAATCTGTGTCAGAAAAATGCTGCTCTCCATATCTCAACTCTTAACTGCTCTGGAATCCAGCACCAGAAGCACACCAGGAACCCATATGAGGGAGACAGGGCAGGAAAAGAGATGGAATTTTGTCAATCACCATACAGATTCCCATTTTAAAAATCCCATTTTATGTTTGTTGAAACTACTGGAAGGCTATCGTTCTCTAATGAATAAGTTTTGAATGATTAAACAGAGAAAAAGTGGAATATTTTTTGACCATCTAATTAGGCAGAAGGAGAGGCCACCAAATGTTGAGGAATCAATCTGATAATGGGAATATTTGCATTAAAAGGTGCCTGAGTGTCATGGTGGCAGAGAAACTTCACATGAAAGTCATGATAATTTAGCAGGTTAGCTCTAAGTATTCATGTGACATACATAATTTAGAAAGAAACATTTTATATTCATTATTAACTGGTTTTATGATGATTTGCTGAAGAAATCTGCCATCTCCAGTTATGCCAGAGGTCCATTCATCTGCCCGATGCCTCTATGAACCTGATCAGCCTGACAGACCTCAGAAAACTTTTACACTAAAACATATGCCAAAATAACTGTCCAAACAATTTCACACTGTAATAGAGGCAAGAGCAATATCAGCTCATCACTTCTGGGAGGTTCCAGAGAATCAGCTCCCGAGAAACCTGTGGACAAGTAGCCTGTGTAAATGCTGCTAATTGTGCTAAACCTGCCTGTTTCTTGTCCAGATTGCTATCACTGACTAGCAGAAATACATTCATCTCAGACTTGGGCATTTTGCTGAGAAAGGGAGAAGGTTGTTATGTGGAAGGAAAATCTAAATCAACTGGCCAAGTGCTGCAGGACCCCTCTGCTATTTAGGTTATGACATCAAAACGTTTCTGAGGCTTGTCACGTTTGCCCTGCCAGCTGTAGGCACATTTGATCAGATTGGTGGCTATCCTGACAAGTCATGCAAACCTTGAATGACACAAGGGACTGGATATGTGTTGTCAGATGCTATTTTCTGTTCTATTTTCTCCCCGCTTACCCTGGTCCCTTCTCGTGCTTCCAGGATTTTACAACATCTGAAATGACAATGTCAGAAATGACACAAAACTGCATCACACAGGATGTTGGCACCGCAGGAAAAGATGACTGAGGCAAACTCAGGCAGTCTGAACATCTACAAGAGCAATGTCGTGTCTCATTCATTCCCTGATCACAGCTGCAGGACCAATGATTTTTCCTAGTGCTGTGCTTTATTTTTTGAGAGGAGGCTTATTTGAATGAAAATACTAATACAAGCAAATTAGTTTTGGGCATGCTGAACTGAGATGGAACCATTTGGCTTTCTGATTTATTTTCTGTTCAGTAATTCAGGAGATATATATGCATTCTGACTCTGAGTGATTTTTTCTTCTGAGGGGACTCACAGAAGTGTGCATTTAGTGTGGGCAGCCTCCTGTAGCCCTGGAACTCAGTTTCTCACATCAGGGTGCTGATACACTGAAACCAGACACAATGGGGTTCCTCTGCTCTCTCCTTTCCTCTGCAGAGTCTCTGGTGTGGGTCAGAAGCCAGGAATTACCTTTCTGACCATACAACCTGACCTCAGGCATCCCACAAAACTCTTGCCTTATAACACATAACACATCCTTTCTCTCCCATGAGCTGTATTTGCTGCATTGTCACTTTTTTCTGTAAC
This sequence comes from Petroica traversi, assembly GCA_025920805.1. Lineage (NCBI taxonomy): Eukaryota > Metazoa > Chordata > Aves > Passeriformes > Petroicidae > Petroica > Petroica traversi. The sequence continues at coordinate 7,185,904 of JAHLSL010000047.1, forward strand.
ACATTTTCTCTCTGTCCTTTATCAGCTCTGGTTGTTGTGGCCTTTCATGGACTGCAAGGAAAAGAACATAATAGACACTAAGAGAGATGTCATGGAGCTTCCACAATTCATTCTCAGCACGCTTTTGGGCCAGAAATGGGGAAAGGGCCATGATCTGTATAGAAAATGCATATGGCAGGGGAGTATTATTGCAGCTGCCAGGTTCAATAGCCTTCACTCAGGGAACACCTATGAATCAAAAGGATCACAGCATGCAAGCTATAAGGATATACATCTCAGGGGTGAAAGAAAAACTGCTGTTAGGGTTGTGTTGGTTTTCTTATCGAGGAAAGAGATAGCAAGTGTACAGTGTTGAAGGGGATGGAGAAAGTTCAGTAAATGAGGAATAATAGGTGTCTTGAAGTATTAGATCAAGTCAACCCACTGGACAAGTTTTAAAGATGCTATTTCTTATTCCTTGAGTTTACTGCTTCTGAAAATAATTCAAGTCCTGTATCCCACAAGGCAAGAGGCTGCTGTCATCTTCAATAGCCCGAGGAAATGTGAGAATTACAAAAATAAAAATTAAAGTAGAAAGACTAAGTAAGACAAGCTTGCATTCAGATCAGGGGCCTTTGCTTCCTCTTACTGGGGAATAGCTCCAAGTAAAGTCAAGATGTTGATAAAATTAAAGCAAGAAGGGGAGATTGAGTAATTTAATATCATTTTCTAATTAAATACATCCTTCTTTGGAGGTAAAATATGTTAGTGGTTAAAGGAATAACAAGAAACTAACTATGAGGTTGTAGAAAAATGTTGAAGACCACCTCATGATTCCAGCAAGCCTGGACAGTGGGTGACAAGGCCAGGAGTCTGTTGTGGGAGCTGGAACACAGGAGTACTCCTGCTGCTCTTCACTGTCCACAAAGATGCAGTCAGAGCCAGATTCTGGCCCACCCTTTGTCTACCAATGCTTCTCTTTCTTCCTCCATCCACCAGACTTCGTCTGGTGAAGTTTCCATGGTTTCATTGTTGAAGACTGAAGGCTGCTATATGATTGGCATGAATCATAAGAAAATGTGTTTACAGTGCTGCTGCAGAAGCTTTAGTGGGTGCTTCTGTAGACAGGACTCCAGAGATACAGAAAAAAAAATTATATAAGACTTAAATATTATTTTAGAGGAGTTTATAAGAAGACTTGAATGAAAAATTTTAAACAACCATTCCTTAAAAAGAAGATATTCTGTAATCTAGTGGCATATGGTTTCCTATGTGCTCATACTTGTTGCACTTCTAATCCTGATTTGTGTTCTCCCCTTGCTTTTTTAGCTAATGCTCCATTGGCTATGAGGGAATATTGTGGGACTTCCTGGCTCATTCCTGACTTCTGTAGGGTAAATCTACACTGAGTTGTAGCTGACTTTCCTCCAGAAAGAAATTTTTTCTATTTGGCACAGTTGCTAACTGATGTTTTTGGGGACTGGATATATTTGGAAGTTACCTCTGTCAAATTCGAATTTGAAATTGCACAATTGTCTGAAATTGTTAGTATATGGACTGGAACAGACACGCCTAGATAAACAGTGCAAGTCCTGGTTTAGCTGGAAACCAGAATACAAATGAAGTAAAGAAGATATCATTTCACAGAAGGGTCATCTTGGGAACTGCTGACTGTCTTCTCCCATGTGTTGCAAATCAGGGCTTGCTTGTCCAAAAAAAGAGAGACAGGTTGTTAGAGAATTTGCTTTATCTTGCTCATCACATATCTGTTCTAGTCAGAGATTAAGATGAAATATTTAAGGTACCAGGAAAGCGGGATGACTTGCAGCGGCGGTTCCCCAGCAGAGCTCGGTGAGACGGAGCAGAGCAGCTGCTGGAGCACAGAGAGTCGGTGCCAGAGGCCTGCAGGACACGCTGCTGCCTCCCAGAAGGCTGCAGGTACCTGCTGCAAGATGTGTTCGTCATTTTGCTATCCCTTTCCTTAAATAATAGATGTGATCTCTGTTTTTTCCTGGCCTACATGGCTGGGAATCCTGGGCTTTCCTGTGAGTTGGGGTTTTGAGCCGGCTGAGTTGGGTTCATTTGCAGTGAGAGCTTTGTGAGCACCTGCTATGCTTATTCATGGGATCTGACATCATCCAAGGCCTATATTTTAAATAAAATCATGATACACATTTTGTCTTCAAGGACAAAATATATGCTTTCAGGAATATTTTTTTAAAATCCAATTTATAATTTTTCTCCTTTTTTTTTTTTGCCAATCGTGTAATTACTTTGAAATGAATGCGATATAGTTATTCTAGCTATTGGCTGAGTTGCTTTCATGAATAATTCTTGTCTTAGGGTTTTTTTCTTTTGTGAAATTCAAACAGACCAGGTAACTGTCTGTTCTCTGTCCAGCTAAACTCTTCAGAATGATCCTTCAGGTAAATCCAGGAAAAAATTCAAACACCTCTCTCTTTGAGTTCCTGATGCATTTAATTCATTCAGAAAAGATATACAAGTTCACACAGGAGAACTAAACACACACAGTAGAAATAAACGAAAATCTGAGTGCCGTAGGCAACTATTAGAATGTAAATGACTGCTAAAATAGTCAAATCTAGAACTGGATGGTTTGGGGGAGATATTGCTGAGCTAAATAGGAGGTACTGGGGTCACTAATAGATTAACTTGGCTAAATTAGGTCAGATCATTAGCTGATCCAGTGGTGTCTCCTTATTTAAAATCTCTTGATACGGCTGTGGCATGTGAATTACAGACACCTGTATATCTGAGTTGTGACCCACACTTAAGTTACCAAAGTTACTTAGCATTAAGGGGGGAAAAGCAACTACATTTTGAAGTGGCTTCTGCTATAAGGAGTGGAAATAAATATTCAGGCTTGCAGGATGTCTATAAAAGGAGTACCTGTATGTAGTACATAACAAAATACCTTATGTATTGAAGGTAAGAGAATAATTTCATGGCATGATAAGGGAAAAAAAATGGAAATTTGAAGAAACTTCAAGATATGGAGCATTAGCTTTAGTCCTGGGAGAGAAGGATTGCAATAAGGCAATTATAGATGCATACTAAATTAATTAATCCCACAGCTTTATCACACAGCTGATATTTTTAAGAAATAATTTGCAGAAAAATGTTTCTTCGTGATCAACCACGTATGGAATTTTCTGTTCAGCAGCACGGCTGAACTGTAGGGTTCTGGGTGTGCTCAATACCAAGAGAGGTACACACCAGAGATGGAAAACCACACAAATAGCCAGCCTGGTATTCTACAATTCCATGCTATGTTTTCCCTAACGTCATGGATACAGAAGATTAAATTCTGGGGTAAAATCTTATCTATTTCTACACTGTAGCTTTTATTGTATTTTATAACTCTAAATTACAAAAAGCAAATTTTTTTGTGTTCAATGGACCTAATACTTTCTTCTGCTTGAAAATTACCAGGGAAAATAGACTTTAAAATTGACAGTTCTTTCTCTATATAAAACTATCATGTTCAGATATATTTGTGGTTCTTTGCTGTGGAGTTTTACAAAACTTCCACTCAAATGACACTAGGCATCCAAATAGCAGGCATTTAATGCAGCCAAGTGTAAGATGTGTAAGTTTGCCACAGGGGGAGGTGAGCCCCTTCTGTGATACTTCACTGTGTTCTTCACTGGCTTGGAGGGCAGCTTAGAGAAACTCCCTCAGGTAGAAATCTGCCCTAGCCAAGGGAAATGGATAGTTCACATTAAGGCTTTTAACTCACTTCCATCAGAGAGAAAAAGAAACCCCCAGGATCGTTTATGAGTCCAGTAAATGCATATTTGCAGAGAGGCACATGCTGCCTCTGATAGGTTTGCCAGGCTCTGAACCAATTAGCAATGATTGTACTTTACGGAGTGGAGGGGCAGGGCTGCTACTTGGGGTTATGGCATATTGGCACTTCTCCCAGTCTGTCAACATGTACAATTGAATCTTATTTTTCATTCCTGCTCCTGCTGTGAAAAATAAGCCTTAAAAACATTTATTGAAGTGCAGAGTGATGCAGCAGTGTCCGCCCACATCTGCAACCTGAGCCAGAGCCAGTGAGAGATGTGAGCTGGCCCTTCCATTTCCATGCTTTTGTGGGGGTTATATGACAGCAGTGAAAAGTCAATATTAAGTGCTACTTTGCAAAAGAGTGGGGAGGAATCACATCAGGAAGATTTACACGTCTATCTCTGAGTGGCCCTTCATTGCCATGCAGATAGAGCTGGGTAACAGTACATCTCCCTCTTCCTGAAGTCATAAATAGCATCCCTGCATGCGAGTGCATATCCCACTCATCTTACACTTAATTTTTAGGCTACAAATAGATGAAAAACCCAGGTTGCTGATTTCTTACACTGTTAATATTATTTCTGCATCTGCTTAATATGAACAACATTTTTACTACCTTTTGTGTTAGATTTTCTTGTAGCAAAAACTGTGTTCTAAATTAAACTTTCATTCCTTTTCAGCCTGCATACATTTTCTTTTTTTTAGTCAAGGGTGATACTGGAAATATTAAGGAGTTATTAAAAATAATGATTAATCAATTTTGTTACAATAGCACTTAGAAGTCCCTGCTGAGACAGGAGACCTATTGCACTGGGCACTGTAGGGACACATAAAAGACTGAGTTTCTGCTTCAAAGAGCTGAAAATTGAACCAGAAAAGACATGTTTCTCTTGGCTTCAAGGGAAACTGAATAAGGGCTTTTGTGAAATTCTTGAGCAAGCTGGAAGCCCCATGTTTCATTGAAGCCGTTTCTTTTTAATTTCACTGTTTCATAAAAAATATATAATGAATGAAGCTGTATTGAATTTTCAATTAAAAGAATCTCAGACTATCTCTGTTCTGTCTCCCCACAGCCTGCTCCTTTTGCTCTCTTCCTTCTTCCTGTGCAGAAGCTGTACAACAGTCCTTGGTTCTCTGTTCAGCAAACCTTTTCAAACAGCTGCATTTGTGTCTTCTCATCACATTTCTAATATTGAATTTTCACTTCAAAAGCCATTTTACTTCTCATTTTTGTTAGCTCTGTAGTTATGAGAAAATAGTGAAAACTTTCAAAGTAGTGAAGAAAAGGAGCAAGAAGGGAATGTCCTCCCCCCTGCCATTCTCCTCTCTATCAGCTCTGTTAGCAGAGGAGTTATCAAAATGCTGCATGAGAGCGACAATGGTTAAAGATTGTGCTCTCTCTTACCACTAACCTGAGTCAGTTTTTCTTCATTGTACAACAAGAGGAGAAAAAAGGAAGGGAGCTGAGCTGAAGGTTATTGCCTCTGTTGATGCAAAGGCAGAGAGAAATCTACCTTGGGAGACAAAGTAGAATAGCAAGCTACCAAGTTCACAAAGTAAATCTTCCTTTGTGCTTGGGTTTAGCCTTATGCTTCTGAGGTTCCTACTCTGCATCTGGAGAGTTGTCCCTCTAAGCTCTATCCCACCAGTCTCAGACGTTGGGAAGGAGTTGAAATGAGAGGGTAAGGAGAGGCTCTGTGTGGGGGGCAGCCCCAGACGGTGCCAGGCAAACTTTGAAGTGACTGATTAGTGCAGACAGTGACAGAACAAGTTCCAGCCAAGCGTGATTGCTGCTAAGAAGAAACGGCCTTGTTTTAAGTTGACTATTGTTCCCTAGCAATCTGTGAAACTGCAGTGGAATTCAAAGCAGCACTGGTCTGAGCATTAATCTAATGCATAGTCGTTCCCTGCAACTTGCTCTGATCTCCAGTGCCTTTAATCCTGCAGTAAATTTTGATTTGATTTCTCACTGTGATAAACCTCCCCATGGAGATGGTGGAAGGAGAGCTGAGGGAAACTGCCCAGGCCAGTTAAGTACTGGAGGACCTGCTTGAAGCCATTGTGAACTAAAAAATACAGCTTCTCAGGCTCTGTAATCCATGAATAGCAGGCTGACGGTTTTAAAGTGAGTGAAACAAGTGGCTAAATCACCTTCTGAAAATGAACTACTGAACAGGAACAAAATCTCTCCCATGAATTTCTGAAGATGAAAACCAAACTCCCTGCAGTCTCTCCCTGACACAAAAACATGCTATTTAATTTTCCACCAGGACTCCTTATGTCTCTTCAAGACACCTTTCAGGGTGTGACCAACATCTCCCTGTGTAAGCAGGAGGTGTTGCAGTCCCAAGCCACCTGCCCACCATACTCTCAGGCAGCGTAGGACTGGCTGGTCCAAACCAAGGCAGCAGGACTTGGAGCCAGCTCCTTCCCCACATTCCTTGCTGGCAACGTTTTCCTGCTTCTCCTGGGGAAGGACGGCTTCAGCCTTCCATGTAGAGCTGTGCCAGGCTCTGGCAGATCTTTGTTCCAGGAGGGGGAGCCTCAGTGTGCCCTCAGCTGGGTAATGCTGCTTAGGGGCAGAATTGTGGTTGTGCCCCTTTTCCCTTCGATCCAGCACATGCTGTTAACTGCCCTGTCTTTTATTCAGTTTGGTGAAAACTTGGGATCAGTTGGGTTCTACCACTTCAGCGCTCTCTTGGAAAATACAACCAGGCAGCCTCTAGCCAACCGCTCAACTAAAGAGCCAAATGGAGCCTCTGAAAATATTTCAGACTGTGTACATTTCTTCCCCATCCACAAATGCTGGGAAGGTAAAAAAATAATAAAAAATATTTGTAAATTGAATTATGCTGCTGTGATAATTTTGTAACCTTCTATTCTCATTCTGTACAATTTCAAAACAATGATGAATTCTTTAATGGAAAATTAATTGGAATCTTTCAACACCTTTAAAATTCTTCCACTGTTTCTCTCCCTCCTGTATCAGGAATTTTATTCTAATTTATATTTCCCACTTGTGTTGGGTAAATTTACATATCTTTTTCAAAAAGAAAAAACACAAAAATGAGTGGAAATATTTCTTACTGATAATCACACCTGGGGTGAACCTGTCACTGTTATGCTTGTGGATTATTTAGGAAATAGCACAACAGCAAGGTGATCTGCTCTTAGCTACTTACTCAATCTGGCAGCAGCTGAAGCTCACACAGGAGCCCTTGGTGCCACACTCCTGGGCAGGGGCTGGAGATCCATTTCTGTGCCCTGAGCACCTACTGCAGCTCTGCTCCTCTGTCCTGGGCCCATCAAGGCACTCCAGGTAGCTGAACTGTCAGTAATGGTATACTCAACAGCAAGTTGTAATAAACAGGGTAGTTCAAGACAGATGTCTGGATTACACCTGAAGCAAAGGTGAAAGCAGGAGGTGCTTTCAGGCCCAGGCGTAGGAGATTTACAGAGGAAGAATGGGCAGTAAGGATAATAGGAGTGGATTATTTTGTTCATTTATTTGATGCCTTAGAGTCTCCGTGCTCTGCTGTTTCCAGGTTCTTGGTGCACGTCTCCAGTTGAATTTTCATAGTATTCCTCTCCCCACTTAGCCCTGCTGTGTTGCCTTGCCCTGTAGCACCAGGCATCAAAACTTAATAGTGGAACAAACACAGCAATCACTTTAAACTAATGCTGCCTTCTTTCATTATTCAGTGAGTTACATCCTGGGCTGTTGACAAGGATGATCTTAGAAGTAAATTTAAATGCCTATTTACATAAAAACTCCGTTGTGTATGTAAGTTAGTTCATTTCAGTGCTCTTTTTCTGTGTAATCAGTTCTCCTCTTAGGAGGAAAAAAGTCCTCATTCAGTGAGGGCATGAAAAAAGGAAGAGGGAAAAGGCACAAACATGAATTTTTGAAGAAGAACTTTAAGCATAATACACATATTTAAGCTCAGCTTCTTGCATTTTTGGAAGGTATGCATCAGCCTTATGCTTAATATTGCCTTAATTTACAACTGCAATTTGTAATATTATCCTGCCTTCAAAAACAAAGCGTCTTAAGGATGAGTTAAATCAAGATTATGCTATTATTGTTTTGTGAAATATTTATAATTAGCTGGTGTCGTGACTTAAGAAAATAGCAAGACACTCCTAGTGGGTTTTTCTTTCTTCACACAGATGCTGGGAGAACGAGTGTGAATGGCAGAATTGGCAAAATATTGAGCTTTCAAATGAACACAGTAATGAAATAAACAGGCAAGTTGATCACAGTATGAAGACATACTGATCATTCACTTGGCATTTGTGGGTTTAGTACTAATTATTTATGATACTTCATGCTGTGATAATGTTCTTTGGCACGCTTTGGAAAGCTAATGAAGTTCTACTGCCAGATTCTGACACCTTTATTTTTAATTATCTCTCGGTTGTCATGCACATGGCCTCCATGATTTAAGGAGGACTACCATGTCTCTCAACATGGAAAAGAGGAACAGACTTTGGCTGTTCAAAAAATTGGACAAATACAAGACATAGGACAATCTGGTTTGAAGGAAGGTTTCGCACTGGTGTTCTATGAAAGCAAGAAATATATCTGTTTTGATTCAAGAGAAGTCTTGCTGGAAGAGTTAATCAAAAAGAGCACCAGCAGAGGACACAAAAGCATTTGGAAGAGGCATAGTGAATTTTGACTGCCTTTGAATCTATTTATCAAAGCCATAGCTTTTCCCATTTCAACACAGGTGGAACAATAATAAATATCGAACAAAGCAACTCAATCTGTATTCAGAGCATTTCAATACATGGAAAGTTAACTGCAAAAAGAAAGAAAGCTTGCAGAGTCAGACCTATTGACTCCTGCTACTTCTATTCCTCATTGAAAATGAGTGGTGAATGGCGCACATAGATCTGCAAGATATTTACATTATTGCGATTAACATATAACAAGAAGCACATTCAGTAATGTGACTTTATTATTTAACAGAATCAATAATCTTTTGCATCACGGGAACATAATTCAGCTGTAAACCTTGTAGCTTTATTTCATTTTAAGTGACTAACTTTACATGTCAAATTTCAGGCTCAGTAGGGCCATGGTATTTTCCTACCTGCTGCTTATCCCTCAGGAGGGACTTTTTTGCCATGAACCCTGTATGATGAGAAACTGCTTCTTCTATGGAGGACAGGCAGCAGGAAGACTCCAGTTTCAAGCACTGAGTTCTGGCTGACACAGATACCATCCCCTGTGAGCAGGCAAAGGTGGCACCAGTGACTCTTTGTGGCATCCTCATTCACAATCTTTTTAAGACCATTGTGCCTGCACACCCTTCTTCCCTTGGATTTTTCTGCCACTGTCACTATAGTGTATACTTAAAGAAAATCATTGGAGGGAATCCTGCATGTCTCAGGCAGGGCACAGCTGAGGCTGATGCCTGCCAAGCACTCAGAAGAGGTTGTCCTGAAGAACTCTCTCCTTCAGAGGCAGCCTGGGGTCTGCGTAATTCCTACTCCAGCCAAAGATCAAAAGCAGGTCCTTGATGACATTAGGGGGAAAAAATGAAGAAAACCTAGATATATTGGGTCATTATAAAATGCGGTTAAAGGACATCTTCAGATCACTGACAAAAATAACTAATATTCAATTCACTACTGCTGCTGTCTTGACAAAAACTAAACCACTACAGCTCTCACCCCAAAAAAAGCCCAAACCAAAATACACTACCTCCCCCTCAAGATGGCTTAATCCAAAATTGTAGTGTATATGTCTTCTGGCCAGATCTAAAGTGCTCTGACACCAATGTCAGAAACCTCATTGCCTTCAATGCCTGCTCTGGCTTTTGGGTCAAGTCAGCCAGTCTAAATGAGTCTTTTATCTCCATGATTAGTGCCTTGCAGCAGATGATAAAAATTCAGTGTCTCTCCTTTGTCTTGAAATTTCCAAGGCTTATGGATTTTGTCTGATTTCACCTGAGTATTCAGCTAACAGCCTGGCACATCACTGTTTGGTTTTGGTGATTTGATCTGTCCTTTGGGCAGCCATTCAGGCATTTTTTCATTTCAGAGGTCCTCATTCACTATGCACTGCAGCACTTCCTCAAAGCTGGTTCAGACCCTGAGAGCAAAGCAAAACATCAGATTTTAATTTTGAGTTGCAGCTGCTGTTGTCAAAGTTCAGTGCATTAAGCATGGATTTCATTTTCATTGCTCTCTCACAACACCAGGAACTACATTAACTACAAAACACATGTGCTTAAAGTAAGTAAAGTAAAGGAGAAATATATTGATCTTGTTATTTGAAATCTTGCGCAAGATCTTGGGCTCATTTCAGTAGCACAATGAAACCAAGCTGCAGTTTACACAAAGGCATAGTTAGAGATGTTTAAAGTGAATACATGAAATGTTCTTTTTTTTCTTTTGCTGTTGCTTCACAGCAACACAGCAAACAACTGCCTCCATGTTGTAGTTATGAAGTTATGAAGCATTTTTCTCACTGTCTTCCATTTCATAGGAGTTCAGAGGAGAGAATCTGATGATCCCCTGCCTTGTTTGCAGCCATATCCCCTCTCTTCTGACTGACCAGCTTTTGCCCATTTATTTTCTCAGCTCAAAATTCATTACACTGCAACTAATAACCATATTAAACTGCAACTTGAATAAAATGGGAAATAGGAAATGGAATGGGTTGGAGAAGTGCCCACAGTCTCTGTAAAGGATGGCTTGACCATCAATGTACAAATGTTAAGATGTAAGTTCCCCAGCTGTCTAACTCAGAAGAAAAGTTGGTGCTGCACACCTTGTGAGGTTGTCATGAGTAAAGTTCTCTAGGTCTCTGCTCACTACCCACATTCCCCCAAATGATTCTGTTCCCATTGGTAACATTTTTCATCTTTCCTACTCTACTTTTGGAGTGTTTTTCTCACCCTTTTCATTTCCTAGCTGTGTCATTGAATGGGTGAGACAATGCCCAAGACACCCTCACTGCCTGGCTGGCAGAAAGGAGGAGGGAAGGTTGGGGCTGCTATGGAGTAATGCAAAGGTTACTTCAATCCCTTTAGTATCGTTTTGGCTGCAAAGGTGTTGCAGGGGAAAGCAATAATAGTCCTATTATTTCTTCTATTTTTTTTCCACCCTTGACTTTAAAAAACTAGTTCTTTAGAAAAAAAACCAAAAAACAAACAAAAAAAACCAAACCACATTACAGAACAATAACGTATTGTAAAGCTCATCCTGTATATCTGATTGCTCTATTCCACAGACTTTCTCAGTACATCTCTTTCTGTGGCCATCTCTATGACTAGAGCTGTAATATAAATCAAAAGTTGTTCAGCTCCACCCATCTCTAGGCTCCATATTTAAGAAATTAATATTATGGAAACCATTTTCAAGTTTAAAATGTCATCCTGAGCATTTCAGCCCTGGGATCTCATGTGATTACTTAGCTAAATCTTGTTAGTGGTGGATTACTTTGTTGCCAAAGAAAACCCCCAAACAAACACTATTTGAACCGCTGGCTGTAAATGATGAATTGATATTATTGTATTACCAAGCAGAGATAAGTAAGACAATTAAAGTTCTTTTTATGGCTTGTTAAAGAGGATTGTAAGGCATCAAAACAGTTCCCAATATGCAGATGTTCAGGATGCAAAGGAGAAAGCATTTTTGTTCTTGTCACCCTTACTGGAAGTCTCAGTCCAAAAGGGAAGATATGAATACAGAAGGCAGACCATACAAATAAATTTTCAACCTAAGCTGCCTCTGCAAGAAGTTTCCTTGACTGAGGTGGAGGGTTCACCACTGTGCCTTGTGCAGATGCTCAGGACTTAGGTAGAGTGCTGTCAATCAGGCAACCTAAACTGGCTTGACAGATCACTCACAAATCAATTAACTCAGTGATAAGTTAAATAAGATATAAAGGTTGGCCAAATAAGAAACAGCCCTGTGTTCGTTTACTGACTGCTTATCTCCTCTTTCTGACATGATTGCATGAAATACAGAAACCACCCTTCAGATTTCAGCGAACTGAAGAGTTCCTCCCTTGTAGAAGGTTTTGAAGACCCTTGTCATGGGGTGGAGTTCTTGACATTTCCATGTATATATTTTCCAAGTATGAAGCTTAATTCTCTCCTTAAGGGTTTGAAATTTTTTTTTGCTTTGAAGGCTCCAATTTCATATTGTTGTTGAGCTTTTTTTTTTTTTTCTTTTCTTTTTTTCTCTCTAAAACACTTCAGAATTCCTATAAACCAAAAAGCACTTGAAAGTTGTAAGTGACTATAAACTAAAACCCCCCCTCAGCACTGTATGGTCTTTCCATGAGCTGACTGCAAGAGAGCTTTCAAGGAATAATCTCATCACCATTTAGTAGCCTTTACATTTTTTTCCAGAGATGGAATTCTGAATGTCATTCTTTTAATCTGTTTCTGGGATTTCCTTTACTTCTGTCTCTGTGCATCCTGTGGGAGTCTGTCAGTGTACAGTTTTCCACTCTCCTGTCACCTATTACAGACAATCCCAACTGGAAACTCATTTGGGTGAAACTGCAGAGATGTGAGTAGAAACTGAGACGTGTCCCATATTTGCTGTGAACTGGTCTGCCTGAAATGCAGATGCAAGCAATTAGAAAAATATACACAGGTTTAACATCCTGCTTTGCTGGGTTAGACAGCACAGACAGGCACATATGAAATATGAAGGATGTCTCTTTGCCAGCTTCTGAATAAATTATTAGTTACTCATCCGAATGATTGGTTTGATGCAGTTTTGGATTAGTGTCTCATGACATGTTAGGTCAAAACTGAAAGTCTGATGCCCCTAAGTACTGATGTTCAGTTTTCAATACAGCCCAAGGCAGAAGTTTATAGACTTCTCAAACTGAAATTTGGTACCTTGGGATTGAGAGATTTGTTTTATACAGACAAGCTTTGGAAGCCTGAATTCAAAAATAATGAGATACCCAGAAATGCCAGGGAATTAAACTATTACAGAGAAGGTTTTCCATAGAATTAATAGCAGAAAATCACATTTGTGGTATGATGCAATTGTCTCAACTAGAATCCCTCAGCATGAGACAAATGATGCATGGAGAGAGTTTGGAACTGCATAATGCATGAGTTTAGAAAGAGTAGTTTTTGCTTAAATGTAAGGTTGAGAAAAACTGCACAAAATTTAAGAAAGAATGAAGCAAGTCAAAGCTATTTTTAAGGCTTTACTTTTTAGATATTACCTAACCAAATTAATACACAGGCACAAGTAAAAACAACATAACATGAAACCACTGTGCATTACGAAGCCTGGCAAAAATGGTGGCATTTCTTTCCCAGCTCAGACTGACATTTCACATCACTGATAGAAACTGCTGCTCTCTCTGCCTGAAATATCTGGAGCACTGTCTCCATAGATGAAGAACTTTTGCTGCAGCTGCACACGTAACATGAGCATGTAGAGTCAAGTTGTGCCTACCAAGTAACAGTTATATCTCATGGAAAGATAATCCAGGCCATACAATGAAGTATAAGCACTGCTTTTTTTTGTTTGTTTTTCCCCCCCTCACATTTAGGGTCATTGTTGTATTCTTGAACCTTTCCTTTTCACTGCGATAAATGACATCACTAGTAACAAGTTGAATGTGCAGCTGTTGTCATAAATGGGTCACTATATTGCTACTAGGAAAATATGACAGACTTAAAAGCTGAGGGTGGGGAAATACAAAATAAAACATCAGATGATTCCAAAGGCTTTTGCAATGTTGGCCACTCTTTCAAACACCATATGTTCAATATCATCTGTACCCACAAAAAAATTCTGATCTTTCAAAAGCTGTCTGCAAGCTTTGCAGCACAGATGCTGTACTTTCATTTGGTATTGCCATGGAAATGGGTAAGTTTGGAGGCAGAGTAGCAGCTCAAAATCTCAGCAAACTTGGACAGTCTTTTCCCTTCCCCTTTTTTCTCTTTCCCACTAAAGAATTGGAATTTGCTCTCCAACCTGTGGCACCTGTGACAAAGGAAACCTTAGACAAAGACCAAAAGAATGTATCTGCTTGACAAGGACAAAGATAGACCCGATCTTATTGCCATAAAATCTCAAAAACCTCATGAGTTAATCATATTACTGTCATGATATATTTAACTTGCAGTCCACGGAGCTTATTCATTATCCCAGAAATAGTCAGGTTACTATTCATGTGTTTGAATTTTGGGACAGTCCTGTGCTGTTATAATTTATTTTGACCTGGTGAGTCAGTGCTGCACAATGATAACAAATAGGCAGTAGCAACCTTGGTAACACAATTTGTAAAAGCACATCTTCCAATAATGATTGTGGGCATGCATGTATGAAGAAAGAAACTTTGGGGTGAAGGGAAGATGTCAGGGAGTTAATAAACACTTTTCCAATTCAAGTAAAAAGACAGTAATTCTAGGCATGGATGATAAACAGGTTTCCACAGCAATAAGTAAAGTTATCCCCTTCTTACTCTTTCATCACCTGAACTCTGCAAAACTGCAAGTGGCACAGGAGGTTTATATGGTAATATATGTGAGAAAAATCCTGACTGAGCAGTCTGCCCTGAGTGGAGCCATAAATGCTCTGTTGCTGTGCCATAATAATTCAACATTTTTTCTTCACAGTTATGACTGTTCCTTTAGCAATGCAATAATTTTTTATTCCATCATAAATGCAGTTTTGATAAGGCAGAATACTGAAAGTGTATTCATATTTATTCTATATCTTACAAGCTCTTTTGGAATTATTTTGGTTTTAGATTCATCTCTTGCTCATGTATCCCAAAGCTTTCTTTATAGCACCAAACTTAGAAGTGAGTTTTTACTTGGGTTTCTTCCTGCTTTATGCTGCTCACCATAATCATCAAAATTGAGCATGAATGTCTATGAATCCCCCCACCCCATCCCATATGGCTCAAAATGTCTTAAAAATGAGTAGAATCTTTATGAATCCTTAACAACTGGGAAAACAGAAAACGAAGAAGAAATACTTAGCCTTTGGTCACCAAGTGAATGACAGAGTTTAAAATAAAACTCCAATTTTTTAAACCACCAAGAGAACTTAATGAGTTCAGGGCTGGGCTGTGTAGACACAACCATAATGCTGGAGCTGGCGTGGGCACTTCTTGCAGGGCAGGCTTTCATCAGTGTTAGACTTCCTTTCTAATGCACAATCTCTGTGCTTGACCCAGTATTGGATAGCAAACATCATAACTCATCCCCCTTGTCTTGCCCACTTTTATGAATTTTACATCAATAATATTTGCAGAGCTGGTTACAGAATAGGCAACATTAAAATATGCCAGGTAAAATAGAGGGATAAATATGGGGGTGAAAAGGAAAGAAAATTAAATTATTCAGAAAAGGTTATTATTTTGAAAGAAATTCAAATATTTTATTTACATTTGTTTTTGTTAGACTGTTATTTATTGTGTCACACTTAGTCTTGACCAACATAGATATTGATACACACTTCATGCCTAGAACTGAGAACACTGTTGCCCCTCTCCGTGATGATTTAAGATTTGCCAATGTTTGCCTTCATGCATGAACTTTCTTACCAAAAATGGGCTATCTGGAAGAGAATGTTTAATCTCGCTTGAGATATTATCTTTGGGAAAGCAGGAAAGGAAAAGGATGGCTCAGCTGAGGCAGATCTGATAGAGACATGGAAGGAAATAATGGAGTGTGTCTTTATTCAGGGCTTTCTCACAATGGCATACATTAAAAACTAACAGTAATAATAACAAAAAAGGAGAGGGAGATTGGTCCAAAACAAGAGGGAGCAATGGAAGAGGAGGTAGTCCAGTGCTTTGCACTAAAATCCTGCTATGGTCAGGATTCATAAGAAGTATATCCTTGGTCATTAACTTTTATGAAGTGCTGATTTCCCTTTCGGCTTCCACCCGTCCATAAGCCCTGAAGCAAGGGCTGCCTTTCTCACCCAGCTGAGCCCAGCAATTGTTAAATTCGATCCTCCAGTTCAACGTTTTCTCACTACCAACCTCTCCCCATCTACCTAATAGCTCTGAGACAGCCGTGCTCTGTCTGACTGAATGGCCGCTAATGGCCCAACTGCTCTTGGGAAGACACAGCAGTTTTTTGTGCCAAAACTTTAAATGTTGCTGTTATGTTTAGTACTCGTTGGGTATTTGGTGCAGTGGAAAGCCAGCACAAAGCAGCTGGGTGCTCTCAAAGACAACCTTCTTTCCCTTCCTTGTGTGTGTAGCTTCTTTACTTGCTATAAATCACCTGAGGCTTGTGTCTACAGCACTCTGAAAAGGGCAAATCAGGGCTGGTGGGGCTCTCTAGGGCCATTCAGAACAGTTACTGTGTTTGTGTTCAGAAAACAAAACAGTCCTGAGATGAGAAAACTTTGACCATCCCATGTTAGGTGATTTCTGCTTTTTACAAAAGAGCACAGGTGGGTCTGAAGCCTGAGTTGCAGTAGTATAAATCACAATTTCCTTCGTAACCTCAAAATTTTTCCACAATTCACATGATTTAAATTAACAAACCAAAAAAGCTTCATGCTATGCACTTTGTCGCTTTATAAACAGTCAGGGAAAGAAAAGGATATCCCTGTAAACTGTATTCTATACAGAAGGGATTTTGACACTCCTTCTAAATTACTAAGGAACAGGGAAACAAAATTTTTAATAGTAGTCAAGGGATCATCTGATGGAGGGAATGTGGGTCCATGCGTGGGACCTCATTATCACAAACTGGTCATGCAAGGGGGTATCCAAAAGGAAGTCTGGGATTGTTCAAAGTACCTGTATATCCTTAAATGCCTCTGAGGCAGTCACAAGATCTTTTACTGTCTTTGGTTTTGTCACACTAGAATGTTTAAAATCACACTTGCGTGGCAACCAGAACGATAATGGGTAGAGTTGAAACTAAAGCAGCCATCCTTAATGGCCAGAGTGCACACAAGTGCTGCTAATGTTCAGCAACTTAAAATGGAACTTTTACTGAACAATCTCCTCTCAGGAAAACAGTCAGTCGTTTTTCAACAAACGTTGTAAAGAAACACGGATTTAAAAATAGGTTGAGCAAATAGAGAGATAGTTTTATAAAAAGGCATTTTTACTAAAGTGTCTGCCCTAGAACAAACTGGGAGAAACAAGAGGAGGATGTGTTTTGATACTATGGAAATCAAATTAAACCCATGGAGGAGATTAAATTTTTAAAGGTTTAAATACATGTAGTCTCTCATAAATTTTTCTTTCAAAAAAACCCAAAGAAAACATTTTAATTAGGTATTCTTTTTCAGATTCTCCTTCTTAAATAAGAAAGTCTCCCTTTTTAGACAGAACTATTTTTTCATCTCAAGTGATAAATTGGCTTCTGTAGCCTGAATTCTAAATCTCTGCACTGAAAATCAAGGGGGGGGGGTTATGGATCCAAGAAACAAGTAAAGAAAAACCGTAGTGCATTAAGACTTAAATAAACTAAATACTTTTTCCAGCAATATATTATGTGGAGCCTTTTGCAATACTTAAGACATAATATGAGCCAATTCTACACCATTTGAGTGTGTCATTTCTGCGTCACTTCATTGCTGGATGCCACTGTATATGACCATCACATCATCCTCACTTTTCCCCTTTAACAGTGCTGTGCCTCTGTCTCTGTTTGTACACAGTTACACACTGTGTGAAATGCAGCAGTAAACATGCCTTTCTTTCTGAGAAGATATTTCTCCAGGCTTTACCAGACTGATTCTTAGAAAGAAAATAACTAACCTTGTGCCTCTACTGAGGAAAGGGGTGTTCTTCTGTCACCTACCTCATCAGGAAATTCAGCACTCTTTTTTCCCTCTTTGCAGCACTATTCTTACCCAAAGGATAAACTTCGC
Organism: Petroica traversi; assembly: GCA_025920805.1. Taxonomy (NCBI): domain Eukaryota; kingdom Metazoa; phylum Chordata; class Aves; order Passeriformes; family Petroicidae; genus Petroica; species Petroica traversi. Next base: position 7,203,547 of record JAHLSL010000047.1, read on the forward strand.
AGACGCTCACTGTCAAGGAGCAGTAACCACACCAGTCCTTCCCCGAGAAACCTGGCAACAGATTGTTGGAACAGAGAAGGAAGTCAGTGATGCTAATAATCCTCCTGCAACAGGGGGAAGCTGATATTTTAATAAACATTGCCTTTTAATATGAACTTTTTCCTTCTCGTGTTAGGAGAATTGTTTATATATAATAAGGGAAAAAATTCAATTCCAATGTCTCAAAAAAAAAATAAAATCCTTCTGTGGGTCATCGGAGCTCAAAATAAACCAAGCTGGTTGCCCCTGGGGATTTATTGAACTTCAAGTGCCCATGACTCATTCCATGATTACAAAAAGGAGAATAACTTTCAAATTTGCTACATGAGAGACTGAAACAAGGCTCTCAAGGAAAAATGGAAAGACCATATCAACTCTAGTACAAAATGTGACTCTGTTTTACTTCCCTAGCTTGCAGTGCCCACTGGAGCCAGTGGGACAAAAGCTTTTAAGAATTATATCTGATTTAAGATAAGAGCAATATGTTTGTCTGTGGGACAGCCCATATTCCACAGCAGGGGGAGATGTCTGATGATCAAGGCCTGCCACTTCTCTTGTGAATTTATCTGTAGTTGCCTACACATTAGGTGGTCCCTGTAAAAATTTCTGTCTCAAAATCGATGCACTGGTAAAAAGGATAAGTAAGGCTGCTTACTTCCAGTCCTTGTTCCACCAATCTTATTTTGTTTGTTGCAGCAGGAGGCACCTTACAGAGAAAGATGAGAGAGTTAAGTGAAAAAAAATTTGAGGGCATCAGACTTGAAGAAATAGAATAGCTGATATTTATACACTTTTTAAGCATTTTTGCCTTTCTGGGAGAATAATGAAGATTGATTACTCAACAATCAGTTCTTAAGGGAATTAATAAGTAATTAGCAGTATGATGTCCATCTGTTTCTGTACTTGATGCCTACATGCCTCAGTCCAATCTCTGCAATGGTGCCCTACAATCCACAGCAGTGAATTTGAGGTCGCTGGTCCTGGAGAAGCAGAGTGGGGTCAGTGGGGAAGGTGCTGATAACATCTTGGTCTGGTCAGGTGTGGGGGCTCAAGGGTGGCTGCAGTTCAGTCACTGGCTTTGGGGGCACAGGTGAATATGGGTCTCTTCAAAGGACTTCAAGTGACCCCTCTTCTGTACAGTCACAGATGTAAAGTGATTTGGCCTCCCTGTGAAGCCCTGGACTTGTTAAAAAAATAGACAGAGAGGCCAATGGAGCATTTATGGAATAGGAAGAGCTGTTAGTGATAATGACCTGAACTTCTTTTCCTTTTTTTTTTTTAAGTGTCCTTGATTGCTAAATTGCTGCGCTTGATGGCAGAAGGAGTAGAATTTACTCTCTTCTTCTGCTAAAGAGAATTTAGAGGGATGGGAAAGGAGACAGGAGCTGGGAGCCAAATCTTCTGTCTAGTGAAGGTGATAGGGTCCATGATTGTGGATATCATCTATAAGAGACTGTCCAAGGAAGATGGGAAGGACTGAAAGAAAAAAGAAAGAGATGTTAGAACTGAAGTATCTTCTTTCTCATTTCAGCTTATTTACTGAAAATCTGACTTTTAAGTTTACCTTGTCTATTGTGTCTTTATTTTGGACACCTCACCTCTAAGAGACAATATGATACAGTTTGCTAATGGTTGATCCAATAGGAATGTTTCTTCATGAAGTCACATCTCCCACATGTGCCAGTCTGCACTGGACACAGCATCTTTGGGAAAAGCAGTCCCCAGAAAGCAGTCTGGCTTTCATCTGAAGGCATTAGGAGCTGTCTATTCATTCTCTGAGTGATTTCATTTCTAACCTGAAAAAGATCTGTAGAATTGGCTACGTAAGATACTATGCATCTGGTGTTTGCAAAAAATCCCAGTTTCTGTATAATTTCAGAGTAAAATGCAAAGTAGTCATGTGAAGAGTAGACTGAAAAAAAAATAATTAAATTAAATTAAGATTCAGGTCTAGCTTCTTCCACACTTATTTCAAAGTCTGTTGTCATAGCTACTGCAGCATAATGCTGGCTTAGTTTGTTCACTTTTTCTTTAAAGACATGTTCACCTTTTTAAGAAAATTGAAGTAACTAAGCAAATACCTGCAGGGAAAAAAATCAAAGTTGTCCTTTGCACAACCATAATTTTATCATGATTTATTATTTGGATCAGGGATATTCAGCCTTTATCAGCTAGGAGCCCTTTGTTCCTCATGCCACAAAACAATAGTTCAATGAATATTAAAGTACACTATACAGCAAAACAGTTGCAAACTTCAAAAGGATCAAAATTCAGCATGACTATGTCCCCTCAGTCTCACTTGTTAGCAAAAGTTATCTAAACATATCTCTTTGGCCTCAAACTTTTGGCTTCTAGGAACAAAATAACATTTCTATTTCTGAGCTCAGGAGGTACCCAAGGTTTGGTACGTACCTGAAAACAACCTTTTAAACTTGGCTTAAAGTTATGACAAATACATGGTATTACTTAGCTCTTTATTTATCCTGCTCATCTTATAATATCAATGTTTTACTGTAGAATTAGTTTTTACATCCCATTTTTGGACAATTAAGATGAAATATTTTGCTTAGGTAAAACTGTAGCCTTTAGATTGGACTGGAAGTTGAAAGTTAATTATTATTTTATCACATGCGTGTCTGTCCTGTGAGCTTGCTCCTGTGTCCCTCAACTCTCTCTTGGTCCTGCCCCTATTCATGGCTCATTTTTTTCATGTGAGTTTCCTTACATCTGAGGGCGCTTTGGCCCTCAACCCAGCTGTATCCTGGTTTACCATATTAGGGGAATTCCCTCTGGCCCAGAATTGCTTTTTATATACAATATGTCAAATAATAGGCACTGGCAGTGATCTTATCTATCATTGCTGTAATGATCTGGCAGATGGGTGTCTTATCTCAAGAAAAGATGGAGAAAGGCATGCTTTGCTGTACAGATAGGAAATATCGCTAAACCCCATGTGTCATCTACAACTTAATAACATACCTTGTTTCTGCTTTGTTTGGTGGCAAGCAGTTTATTCCTTGCCCAGAGTTTTTCACCTATCATGACTCTGAATCATAATTTAGTCCGATTTTTAAATGTTCCTAAATCTATAATTTCATATCTGTAGTTTCCTGAAGTCTGCAGTGCCAATAGCTGTTTTACTCCTTTACAGGGAAGCCTTTTTTCTATAAAAGTGAGTGAGAAATGAGGAGAAATGAAATGGGGTGTTAATCAGCTTCAAGACAGTTTTCTGCAGCTTTCAGCTAGGCAATTCTCTGACAAGAGGCAAAGCAATGATTGTGCAAAATGCTTGAGCTTGCAGATAATCCTGAACTTCTGAGATACCATTTGTAAAAACTGAAATCCATGCCATATTTAGCTTTCTGCTCTCTTTCAACATGGTTATTTTAACTTGTTTGCTGTCCATAGGCTCTCTTACTGGCTTAGAGATATGTATCTACTTCACTGGATCTGGACCTAATTAAGCAAATTCCATCTGGTTTTGCCCTTGGCTTTTTTGGCTGATAGTGATGCAGTAATTCATGGGGATTGCATTTTCCTAGTTTTTACTCAGCTCTAAAAAATGAGATCACTAATTGTGTTTTCTTGTGTACTCTTTCAAGGCACTCAGAGTGGTTCTTCCTATAATCTACAGAGAAATAAATTAATGTTTAATGCAGTATTTTACATATGACAATAGTTATATGCTATATATTGCCATATATATGTATATTGAAATAACTGTCTACAAACAAAAGTTCTTTAATTTTCTTAATTATAATGCTCTCCTGTACTGGAGCCTGGCTTTCCTTAAGCACAATCCTAGAAACAAACACAGAGTTGGATAACTGGCTAGGCTGTGCTCCTGCTGCTTTGGGATTTTTTATGTCCAGAATAAAGCTGAACATGGCCTGCTGCTCAATAGTTTATGTTTAAAACGATTAAGATTCCTATGGCAATAACAATAAGCATAGGTGGATTTGTGTGTTTAGGTGTAAGAGTTGATTGCTAAAATGCTGAATGATCAAGCTTTAAGAGAGTTGTGTGCTGTGGTGAGGCTGCAAGGGGGATATGCAAAAGCAGGTAAGCAAACATGCAAATACCCACTGATGTCAAAGTAAACTTTTATAGAAAAATCAGAGGTTTTGTTGAGCAATCACTTTTTAAAGACACTGACTGAGCCACATTTTGATATAAAACTAAAAATACTGGATGTACACCTGTTCTTTCTTCCTCCTAGACACTTTTTGTGCCCAGCATAGCATGGATGGATTGGTTTCCCTTACATCTGGCTTCCTGAGGGGCGGGCAGGGAGATGGATTTAGAACCTCCTATCCCCATGCCCACTTCATGTTAGGCAACATCTCTTTTGTATTTAAAGAGCTGTTTCAGCTTGTCCTGAGCTCCCTTAGGCTGGCTGGAAGGCTCTGGTGGCAGACTCAGCTGCAGCGTGGCTGAGAGGCCATGGTGTGCTCTCAGGAGGATGGGGTTAATGGCAATTCAGCCAGCCCCGAGGGGAGCTGGATGTGAACCACTCGTACAGCACAAAATGCTTTCACCTCAGCTGCACGTGGGGCTGTGGGAGTGCACGCTTGGCTGGTGCAGATGACACTGGGAAGGAAGACAACTCTGCACCAGGGGCCCCCAAGGCACAACACAAGCAGCCTCCTCTCTTTCTGCAAACAAGCAGGGCCAGGCCATAGTCAGCAATACTGGTGCATTTTAAGTGTCTTAATTTAGCATGTCATACCAGTGTGCACTTAAAAAAACTGTAGTTTCACTGAAAAAGCTTTGAAGCCAATTGTAACGAGAAGTTTTGCTTCTCAGCTGTTTTTGTGTTGCAATGAAGTTAATATAGCCAGATATGAAACACTGCTAGGCAGCTGATCAGATCTGGAAATACAAATTTTGGATCTGTCTCCCTTTTCTTTCTCTAAGGAGACAGCAATCCCCATCCTCCAGAAGATTGGTCCATGAGGTGAAGAAATTCCTCTTGAGAGTGAACATCTTAATGGTGATATGACACTAGGACAGATTTTTACTATCTCAGCTTTGCCCTCTCCCACATAACGAGATGACCAGAGAAAATTTGGGCTGCAGCATCATGGCCAATATTTTGCTCAAGCTGTCCTTTAGCAAAATAGAATTGCTGCAATAACCTCTGTGCCCTTCTGATTTATTATGACTAAGACTGCATGGCTTTAGGAGCATAAGTGAGTAATCTGGAGTAGATTTGGAAGGAACAAGAAAAAACTCTCTTTGCTAGTAACAGAACTGGAGGAAACATGCTACATTTGAACAGTCAGGTGATTTTTGGAGTTCTGGCAAAGACACTTTATGCAGTTGAACTGCATTTTTCTGGTCAGATCTCTAGATATTGAAGTTTTAATGTTTGAGTTGATCATTTAGCTTTTAAAAAAATCTACCTCCCAATGATCATGTTTTTTCTTTGGCAGCAAATTATCTTCCTCCTCACTTTGAAAGCTCAGTCATGTTGTACCATTCATGAGGAAAATTCTTAGCTGGCCCAGGTAGGAGTGGGGCTCTAAAAAAACTATACTGTAGCAAGAAGGAGGAACAAAGAAATTTCAAACTCTTTTCTAAATATCTAATTAAAATTAGAAAAGATAATAATTTCAGAGTCTTAAACTGAGATCATATTTCTGATTTAGAACTTTTATTAAGATGTTGAAAACAAAATACCTTTATGTGACTAGTTGTAACTGGTTTTTATAGGCAGCTATGCCTTCTTGGAGGGGGAAAAAGGTGGCAAATTTAGGTAGACATAACACTGATTAATCTACCAGTAATTTAATAGTATCAGTCATTATGAAGATGGTTCATGATGAACTTTTGCCGAGTAAAACTCAAACTTTCTGGTTAGTCAGTGCAAAAGACTCAGCTTTTATCTGAGGAGTTCTGAATCACCACTTGGCAAACATCCCTGAGAGCACAGAGTGTAGACTGGTAGTTTAGGTGCATAAGTTAAACAGCAACAGCTCAGTGAGTGCTCTTTGAGTTTTTTCAGCAATAAAATATTTGGATGGTTTTATGTGGGATATTTTTTAGGTAAAGTGATTTTTTCTGTCACAGAAATATCCCAGTAGGTGTTCATCAATTTTAAGAGATATTTCTAACTTTATTAATATTTCATGTGGTTGTTCCCCATAAATTCATTTTTTCCCCCTAAATGAAATGCCTGAACCCTTTCATTTTTAATCCTTTAATATTTTGTCAAGTCATCGTGTTCTTTGACCTTGTGCACCCATTAAACACTGAGAGCAGTTATCACATATGGGAATCTTCACCTCCTGTGATCCCTGAGCAGTGTAAAGCAGTTGTTCAGGGCCACTGTTCATTTGTTCTATTTCATTTGCATGTGTAAGCACACCTAATTTTTATTTTTGAAATAGAGAAATAGTGCTCCATTTGCAACTTAGCAAAGACCATCCCTCTGCACCCCCAAGCTGATTTCTCTTCAGCAGCTCCCATATGAAGGTGCCCAAGGATGGGCACTGCAGGCAACCCAATCAACCATCCCAATGACATAAATTCTGTATCACATTGCTCAGTCTCTGCACAGGTATTTTGCTTCTTTAACAGAAAAAAAGATTTCACAGCTTGGGCATTCTCAAGGTATGCAGTGAGCAGCACAGATGACACAATTCTTTAAGGCGGCTGTAATAAAAGTCAGCTTAGATCCTCCTATCTTCTGTTAATTTCTATACTGGCAGGTATCTAAATCAAAAGTGTGGTATGGGAAGGAAGAGGAGACTGTGGTATTTGTGTAAATAAGGCAAAGAAGGGCACGCTGTGGGTGTTTAACCAAAAGCACTGCAGAGAACAGAGCTATGCAGAAGGGCTCCATCCTGAGGCAGCTGGGTAGGCTCCTGAAGAAATCTGCTCAGTTTTTAAACTAATTGGAAGAGAGGAAAAGGGTAGATACAGAACACAGTGCTTTGTGGCTGTCTCATGTGAACAGGAGAAATCCAGTTAAGTTGTTGATTACTTGAGGTTATTTTTTTCCTAAAGAATAATAGCTTCACAGAAAATCAATTTTCCCAAGGAAGCAGCCAAGGGATATCCAAGACAACAAATAAGTGTATTGCCATAAAAAAATGTCTTTTACAGGTAGAATTAGTACACTGGGGGATGGAATCTTAAAGGGAAATTTAACATCAGAAAAAACCCAACCCCATCAGAGCGGCTGAGGAAAATACGTGAAGAAGACAGATAAAGAAGTTCTATAAGAAGCCGTTTTGACATATGTGGTAATCCCAAAGACCTGCAAATAGGAAACCAACCAAACTCAGTGCACCCCACTGCTGCTGGGTGCAGGGAAAGCCAGGTATGTTGTTCAGGCAAGCTCAAAGAGATAAAAAGTGAAAATAAATTTCTAACTGGTCTACGAAATCCTCAGGTAATGTCAAGACAAAAGTAAATTGTGTGGCAGAGGTGAAAGAGAGGGGAAATTCAGCTGAATTGCAGCACAAATATCTGTTTGAGATGTGGCAGAAAAGCTGATTCCTCTGCACAGCAGGGAACGGCACAGATATGCACAAGAGAAAATGTTGCCAGCTAGGTGTTGTGTGGCACATGCACCACAAAAAAAGGCAGTGGGGGAAAAAGAGTGATTTTTCTAGATATGTGTTTACTTAGGGTAGTCTAGCTGCTCACTGCAAAAGCTTCAAGCACAAAACTGACTCTCATTAAGAGTAATGTCAAAAGTGATGGATGATAACGAAATGAAGGAATTTTTGTGAGATGATGTGTGGCTATTTTAAGAAATGATGTGACCCAGACATGTGAAAATCATCAAAAGGAAGATGAGGAAATTACTCAATTTATCCAAACAAATGGAAACTCTTTCGTGCTGACTTTGGGTGGTATACAGTTGGTCCTTCTCTGTAACCAGTACAAAGCTGGGCTTTGGATTTATGCTGGAAACAGTGTTGATAAGACAGGGGTCTTTTCATCAATCCAGCACTTACTCAGAGCCAGGGTCTTTTTGCTCCTCACCCCGCCAGTGAGGGGCTGGGGGTACACAAGGAGCTGGGAGGGGACACAGCCAGGACAGCTTACCCCATATGGCCCAAAGGATATCTCATATACCATACCTCATAAAGCTGGAGGAAGAAGAACGAATGGGGCTGGGATATTTGGAGTGATGGTATTTGTCTTTTCAAGTAACCATTGTGCAAGATGGAGCCCTGCTTTCCTGGGGATGGCTGAACCTCTACCTGCCCACGGGAAGTGGAAAATGAATTCCTTGATTTCCTTTGCTTGCATGCATGGCTTGTGCTTGTCCTGTTAAACTGCCTTTGACTCAACCCATGTATTTTCTTCCTTTAACCCATTGGATTCCCTTCCCCTTCCCATCCAGGGGAGAGTGAATGAATGGCTGGGATGCGCTTAGTTGCTGGCTTGGATTAAACCATGACATTTGTAGAGAATGGTAAAAATATATTTGTTCCAGACCTGGTTAGATAACTGGGAGTCTACTATTTCATTTGGTTCAGCTGGGCTAAATAGAAAGAGAATTTATTGCTTTCAGAACTCCATTTCGTAGATGATATTTCAAGGCCTGTCTGTTCAGCAAAAGAGAGATTCCAGAGATGATAACATGTAGATTTTGCATATGGCAGGATCTGGGAGAAGCACAGGATAAAACTAGTTGCATGGCTACATATGAAAGGAGCTTGAATGTTAAAAGCAATTAGAAGCAAGAGTTCTTTCTACCTCTTCTTTCTGACCTTTGGAAATCAGGTTAGGAATGATTAGACAGCATTGATGTTACTCTAGATAAGAAGAAAACAAAGTATTTCTGTAACACATTGGGGACAAGGATGTGGGTGTCTCTCTAAGGAGCAGCTGAGACAGAGAAGGCTTTCTGAAGATAACTAGGTTTAGAAAACAGAATGCTAAAATTCAGGTATCGTAGCTGGAGAAGTATTGTTGCAAAAGACCTCTCTGGTGGGATTTGGCTCATGAGTGCAGAAGTCAGATCTGCTGCCCTTAGCTTGTGTCATTGGCTGTAAGAAACATGTCAGGCTGCTGCAGAAGAAGTGTGCATTGTGGGGCTGTATGGTTAAAGAATACAACAAAATACAAAGAAAGGTGTTCTCAGCATAGCAGTAGCTTTTACACTGCTGAGGTTGCTGTGTTTGATCTCGAGCCCACAAAGGTGAAGCCTAAGGTGCAATATTGTTCTGGGAAGAATTTCCAGTGGCCATCAGTTCCTGCACTGTTTCAGAGAGACTGAGATAAAACCAACAAGAACAAAAGATAAAATGTAGAAGACTCAAAGGAACAAGGGAATTAAATACAGTAACTCTTCTGTATAAAGCTGTTGTCAGACATAACAAAAGAAATGGGTAAGTATTTATGTAATTGTCCTAAAAACAGGCAAGATTTCCTGTAATGAGTTCAGGCAAGGTAATATTCACCTGATGTCATGCCATCTTCATTGTGATTAGTGGATCTGAATGTGCTCCTGAAAAATTTCAGTGGTTTTCAGTTCATCCTTCTACGGGCAGGAAGAAAATTAATGGCCCAGTAAAGCCAGCAAACTAGGCTGGAAGAAAAGCTCAAACCTTTTTTGTTTTGCAGAGCATTCAAATGTCACCTTTGCACCCATGCAATTTGACATCCAGAGCATGATCTGCAGTCAATAACACCTGCAGGCACCTCTCCTGATCCCCAGCATTACTAGTCATGCTTCAAAAGGAAGATGCTTATAGGGAAGAAGACGGTAAAGGTCCTGTTATAATAAAATGCCATAGGTTGGGAACCTCTGAAGAGAAACTTCCTAGCAGGAATGGGAAGCTGATTTCTCTGGAATTCAGTAGCAAAGCCGTTGGGTCCATGTGAAGTTAGGGAATAAGCATCTGTCCAAGTGACACGTCAGACTCCTGAGGGCTGCTCCTGTTAGTGCAGCCATGATGAAAACCCTGCCTGAGGTGCTGAAGCAGCTGGTGAGGAGAGCCCTCACTGGGATCATGAGAAACCCTTAACAAGCACCCACTGGGCAGAGAGGGCACTCTGCAATTACAGCTGCCACCACACAGTCCTTGGGTGCCACTAATGGCCACCTGCTCAAAGAGGGAAAGCCTCATGATGCTTCCACATAAGATTAACACCCAGCTCCGTTAGTAATGCCACCTCCTCCCTGCCTGTGTGCCTAAAGTGGATATACTCTATTATGCCCACAGTGGTGACTTCAAATTAATGTAATCAGGTCCTTGTTTTTCAGTCCCTGCTTTAGATCTGCCTGATTGTGTTCAGTAATCTGACATCAGCTCACTAACAGTGCTTAAGAATCATGTGAGTTGCCACACAGCTATTTTACAAAAAAAAAAAAAAAAAAAAAATCAAAATTGATCCTTGCCTGCAGACAACAATGGTTGATTACATGGGAGGAAGGAAATCCATGGCCCAGACAATGACCAAAACCTCTACATCTCATTGTTAACAGGTTCAGTGCCTTGAGTATCCTTCCCAGTCGCTTGTAAATTCCTGGAAAGCATTTCTGCGATGCTTTCAAGTCAGTAAAAATTGCAGGGCAAATTTGGTAAAATGGGAAGAAAATTAAAATAATGTTGAAGAAAGCATAGTGATTGGAATAGGGAAAATGCCACTATTGAAAAGAATAAGAAAATATGATTTTTTTTTAGAAGTTGAAGAAATTTTGTTCAAAAGGTGGTTGCATATACAAATGTTTGCATGATATTTCACAACACACTAATATAGGTTTCCAGTAGTGATGGCCAGGAAAACAATTGCTGTCATTAGAGACAGTTTTAAGAGGTTAGGTGTGAAGAGTAGATAAAAATAGTCAATTATGAAAATCTAGAATTTTTGAAGATCTGAGGGATTAAATTAAAAGGCTTATGAATATTTGTTCATAACCTAATAGATAAAATCAAAATTTAGCTGCTACTCTATTGGTAAATTTAATTTGAAAGATTCTCCTCCTCCTCTCCTGCAGGCGTTCATTTACATGTACTGAAATCAACTTCCCCACCCCATAAATAAGCAAGCTTTCACATAAACAGAGTGGGGTCTTGGCAGAAGTGTGCAAAGGGGAAATGACACTTCAGAGACAAAAACCAACCTCTCTGAGTCTGACTGCAGGGAGAGAGGACTTCTGAGTACTCCTTCTCTTGTGTTCAGCCAGGTCATGCTGAGAAGTTTGAAAACAAGGTTGAAAGGAGAAGGGAAATGTTGAGAAGTTAGTGGGGAAGTGGATTGGAGTGGCTGAGGGGTAACAGCTGGATCCACATGAGAGAGGTCAGCCCCAGCTGTTTTGCCTACAGACTCAGGGTGTCTCTACACTGTGATCAAGTGCTTCCCCTTTGTTCCTAATGAGGTGTCCTGCTGAGACGTGTCAGACTCACGCTGTCCTTTGCCCTGCCTCCCTTTGAAGTGAGCCCTCATCACCTACTAAAATACCTCTGCACAGAGAAGCCCCCGTTTTCAAGTTAGTGCCTACAAAATTTTCCAGACTGTGTGCTCTGTAAACAGCAAGGTGATTTGGGCATGGAAATTAAGGAATCTCTATTACACACAGGAGTAGATTGCTGCTCTGACTTGGAGTGTTATAAGTTGGTTTTGTCTTTTCTCTGTACCTAATGTACTTATTTCTTTCTCATATTTGTTTCACCTTCTCCATTTTTCTGCTGGAAAAATATTTGTTGTCTCAGTTGCTGCTCTGCAATTCTCCAATGCTATGGAAGTTTTTTCCTTCAGTGCCTGCTTCTATCCAGCCCATGATGGGTATCTGAGCTATTAAATGGCCCAGAAGCTGAGTTAATTGTTTTCTGTCACTTTATTTAAACTCTAATATTTTATACACAAACTAATATTAGAGGTGATCAACCTGAAGATAATACCTGTAGTTTCAAATAAACACCCTATTAAAAACAGTTTTTGGCAGTGTCCTGGGACTTGTGTTCTGAGATCAGGACAGGGGACCCTTGGGCAACAGAGTTATTGTTAGAAAGCGATTATCAATTTCTGTCATTTTTCTGTTCCAATTCTGTTATTTTTGAGGGCTTGGTTGTCTTAGTTTTTTTTTAAGTTTTTGGTTTTGTTGGTTGTTTCTCTATTGTTTTTCTTCCAGTGTTTTTTCCATTCCAGTGTTTTAACTTCCAGCTCATTACCTGCACATGCTTCTCTTTTGAAACGTGTTGTGTGAGGTAGCAAAGGCAGAACTCACATCTGATGTCACAAGTACTTTCAACCATTGTTTCCCCTTAGCACCACCCTGGAATCCTTTTCATTGAGTCTCTGGGCTGGTTGTGTTGTTCACTGCACAGGCTACGGCCATTTCTGCAGTTCTACTTTGAACTTTGCACTTGACTTCCTGCAATCTCTTTGTAAAGATGTAAATGAGTCATGTGGTCATGGCCAAGAAGAAAGTTCTAATTCTAACATTACAGACAAGTATTTTATTAGGGATTTGTGTAGGCTTCCAAATTCATAGGATGGTTTTCTGAACTCTCAATCAACTACATGTTTAAAAATCCCAAAATAACCAAATATTTCCCCCTCTTCACCGCCCCCCCCCCAAAAAAAAAAATCTCTCTTTTTCTCTTTTGTATGGACAGTCAGTAGTCCCCGAAGTGTGGTAGTAACAATGTGTTGGGCTCCTAAACACCATCAGAAGTTAAATCCTTCCATATGGCAGGATCTGGGAGAAGCACAGGATAAAAGTGTATTAATGTATACATTAATATACATATTTAATGTATATGTACCTTTTCTCTGATGTGAAGTCTGCACTTCAGGCCTTGTTAAAGGGCTTTAGCCTTCTCTACTCATGGTTCTCACTGATTAAAGTCTTGCTGATTCTTTGGTTTTGAGCGTTCTTTGTGTTCCTTCCACCCTCTCCTTTCCCCCCAGAGCTGTTGGCTTTTCTGAGGGGTTTTTAGTGTTTGTTTCCATTTGGAATGCTTTCCTCTGTCCCACTCCCAGTACCAGAGCCAAGGTTCCTACAGGGTCTGCCTCATCCAGTGCCTGCTCAGCAATGTCTGACACCAACCTCCCTGTTGTAGAACACCAGCATTCCCAACTGCCTTTTGCCAGAGCTGTTTAAAGCACAGCTCTCTACAGCTGGCATGGAGAGTTTGGTAAAGAGATAAAGCTGAGCCTTAAGGTTTTTAGGGGAACAGGGAGCTTTTACACAGAGAAGTAGCAGTTTTGCTTGGAAAACTTGGAGCTGATGGACTCTGTGGGAAGTTTTGGGCCCTGCAGCAGTTAGCGGCCATACAGACTCATCACTTTTTGGTGACCTGAAGTCATTTATCAGCTTAGCATTTCTTTGCAGCCTTTATAGGCTGACAGCGATTTAGCTCGATAACTAAAATTAGCCAATGTCGCTGTCACAAATATCTTGATACGTGCAGCCTAGCAGAATTTAAAAAGACACCTTTCCTTCCCTGTCAGGAAGGCCTTCCTCTCCTGAGTTTCTGAGAACCAGGATCCCAAGCCTGACATGAAGCCCAAGCAGTCCATTATATCTCAAGTGAGCAGAACTTAGGTGCCTCCTCTAAAGGTTCCTTTGTCTTTTGATCTTGAGTACAGGTCTCAGATCTAGACTCAAAGTACTGAAAAAAATTTGCTTTATGATGGGAAGTAAAAAATACCAGCAGCTTTAGCCAAAGAGCCAAGGGTTGAATTACCACCAATATGATTTGCCTTCCAGAGAAGGGCTGAGGCACATTGGCAAGAGAGCGTGCAGAGACCTGGCTTGCAGTCTCACAGCTTGGCTTGTGCAGTGCTTGTAGTGCATGGCCACTTCACATTTAGCATTCTCTCATCTGCCAAATGCCACTATTAGATTTTTTTATTTATCTTTTTTTTTCTTTTAAAGCTGTTATCGGTTTATATATTCCCATCTGTAGCCTGAACATTAGTTGATCACACTACAGATTGCCTCTTGTTGGCAGTATCTACTGCACCTTCCCTAACTCATAACCTGGAAAGGGTTGGAACCAGTGCCCTCAGGCCAACCCTTAGAGTGCAAGTGTTTTACAAGAGAGTTTAACTGGATTCTTCTAACAAAGAATGCTTTTATTGCCACAAGGATCCCTTAGTTAGGGCTAAAAGTTTTATTCTCTCTCTTTGCATTGTTTTGTTTCACTCTGATGGAAAAAAAGGAAATGTATATTTTCTTTGTTAGGAAACGAGAAGTGACAAACATTAAAAATTATTTTATTGTATAGCATCATAAAATATTTGACATTTAAGAATGCTTATAAGGAATATTATCAACCAAATATTTTTGAAGAGCACAATTACTTGTGCATGTTTGATGAAAAATCAAACAGCAATATATTGTTATTTAAACAAATAAGTATTCAAGCATCATTGGCTGCACATAGGATTCATAATAACATAGAAAAATATTTCCCTTAGGGAAAGTATGGAAAGCTGAAACATTGTTCCTTCTTCCTATTTTTACTTCCTGAAATACGAAATTCTTCCAGTTCTACTTTGCAAGAAGACTCATGACACTTGGAATCTGCATGTAGTCAGAGGGAAAACCCTGATGGGAGACAAGCACTTGCCATAAATTAGCAGCTTTATGAATATTTGAGCTGATTGCACTCCTGGTCCATCCTAGTGGGTCAGCTCTGCTGTGGCTGCACAAATGTGCTTCTCTGTGGTGTGCAAGTACTGTGAGAAATGCACCCAGGCTGACTGGAGGCAAACTCTCTGTACCCTGATTAACATCTGAGCATGATGTAAGAGAAGATTAAAACAAGGATAAAGGATATTTTCTATTAAATTATAAAAGAAGAACATGCTGTATGAATTTTCCTCATGTAATTTTCACTGTGTATGTATGTAATGAGATAATGTGTATTAATCCTCATGAATCAACCTGGAATATGTTAAAGATGTTTAACTCATTTCCTCACCTTGTGGGTGGCATTTGCAAGGATTCCAAATACCCTCAACATATTCCTTCAAAGGGGTAAGACTTGAAAGGGTCCTAAGAAGCTCTGAGTAATTTACAAGCAGCCTATTCTAAGGTGTGACAGTGTTACTACATCACCTGGGACTATATGAGGAACCAGCAAAGCACACTGGTCACTATATAATTTTTTGGTTGTTTTTTTGTTTTTTTCCTATTGTGTAGATGGAAATTTTGGGCTTTAGAATGAGATGACCTGAGAAAGTCAGTGTAAGAAGTCAGTGGCAAGTTCTAGGGATAAAAGGGTAATTAAGAGAAGATTGATTAAGTAATGAAGGGCTAAAGTTCTGTGCAAAGGGGCTTGGATGACACCATGAACTTGAAATGCAGAACAGCAGAGATTCTTTCATTGTTACTAGATGCAAGAGCCCTAAAAGACAATTTTCCTTTTCCTGAACGTTGAATTTTTGCTAATAAAATGTAAGAGTGTGTAGACTGCATATTCCTGTCTCCATTGCTATGACGTGCTGAAAATACAGTAAGTCTCTGGACTGATGTTGTCAGTGAAAGAAACTGTTGGGAGAGAATTGTGTATCCTTTGGTTTCACTTTTAACAAAATAACTGCTACCTTCAAAAGTATTTTTAAGTCTGGCAGAATTTTTTACCCTTCCTCCCTAGAATTACTTCTGTTGCATCCTCTTTATTAGGTAGGGACTACATAATTCAAATGACATAATTTGAATATAGAATATAAACACTTTGTGGTACCTGTATTTTGAATGCTGGGGCTGTTATTGTATCAATATGAAACTGTGTTTAGTCGGCTTTATAATAATGCTACTGGTTTAAACAAGAGAAATGGGCTGCCTAGCTTGGAAAACTAGTCAGAGCTGGGATCAGATCAGCCTGAAAGCAGTGTTGCAGCCTACTTCTGACAGACCTTTCCAGGAAACTTTCTAAAGAAGGAGGGGAAAAAATCAAAATACACAGAATTGCTGCTGTGATTTGTCTTCAAAAGAAATGTGTGCATGAAAGTGTATGAAGTACACAGGTATTTGCTTTTTGGAAGAGATTTTCTTGTTAGACACTCTTTACACCCTTTAAAGCTTTCAGATTAATCCTGATGCAAAATAGGAAAACTTATTGATTATCAAAAAACCTCTTCACAGGATGAAAAACCCATTTTACATACATCCTTATTAGCCATATCTTCTCAGTGTAGCAGAACCTTACTTTTCATTTCTCTTGACAGGTCCCAGTTTGACAAAAGAATCTTAGCTTCATTATAAAAAAGAAAATCCATTTTTTTTTGGGATTCCAATTAACACAATGACGTTGTGTTATAGAGCTGGAGATGTACAAAATTATTCCCTGGGAGTTTACCACTGCTGGGAAAGGTGATTGATTCTGCTACCTGGAAGAAGTAATAGATAATGTATTAAGTAACACAGGGATGGTCTGTTTTGTTCCCCCTAAGCAAAAGAAAAATTTCATCTTCATTTTAATTTTTACATGAGAGGCAGCACCACACAGAGGCACAGCTGCAAAGCTCAAACTTCTGCTGCTCCATATTGGGACCCCAGTGAAGCAGAACATTAATCTGTACTGCAAACAAATGACTATCATTTACATAATTACATTTAGTCACAATTTATAACATATTCATAAGTGCATGAGTGAGAATGATGCATTTGCTGTGTAAGGGATAGAAATTGTGGATCAGCCTGGGCTTTGCCAGGACAGGAGGAGTAATAAAAAGAACTAATTTTCCAGTGTGTTAGAAAATTCACACTTGTGATTTTAAGTCCAGCTGTCCTTACCTGTCCTTTCTGGTCTTCTTACACTGATAGGTTTTATTTCTGTGAGGGACTGTGGGCTGAGGCTCTTTTGTGTACACCTATGGTAATTCTTACAGTAATCTTTGGGGGAAAGGGCAAAAATGTGTCCTTCTCCAGAAATGTTTCCATTAACAACTCATGATTTACTTGAAAATTTTAAAAAGTGACTAGAAATCAAAGGGACTTCTAATAAATCTGTCTTTTTTCTTTAACTGTGGCCCTTATGATTATCATCCTTGCACTACTCCAGTGATTAAATAGCAGAGAATAAAGCTTTCACAAAGTTTAGGTAAGTCCTTTTTCCCCAGAAGAGTATCAACTAAAAATCTTAGGCATCACTTTTATCCCTACCAATGTTTGCTTTCTCTGCTCTTTTTTCTGCTCATTCTCTTATCTCTGCTCATTTTTTCTTTTTTTTTTTTTTCTTTTTTGCTTTACTCTCCTATTTATTCTCTTGATTTTTACAGTCATACCACCAAATGATAGAGCTGGTAGAAATACTGTAACAGTTGCTTATATCTGTCTCCATATTTCACCTGTTTTCCTGTAATTCTGCCACTTTTGAGCAACTGGACAACTATTTCTGAGTTTTTTTTATTTAATCTTTAACTTCAATTATTTCTCTGAGTTTTAGAGTTCTCACATGTGTGTCACACTGTAATTCTGAAGAACATCCAACTTCAACTCAGATTTTTGAGAAAACAGAAAATTAGATTATATAAAAAGCATCTCATCTGATACAATAGTTAAAACCAAAAGGCAGCATTCCACTAAAACTAGTCTTTTGTTTTCTGCTGGAAATTAAAGCCCTGTCAGGAAGCTCTCTGACCAGAAAGAATCAGTCTCCTAATCAGTATGTGTGTGTGTGTGGTGGGGTTTTTTGATTGGTTATTTGTTTGGTTTGGGTTTTTTTTTCCACCCAGCTTGCTGAGGGACTATCAGCACTCAGATCAATAACACAGCCAGAAGTAACAGGCTGGAGATCTCACTTCCCTTTTCTGGCTTTGCCAGGACACATGGCTGACAGGTTGCTCAGAGATTGCGTGTTCAGCTCTGGAGGTCTGAGGGGTTCAGTGGCAATAAAAAGGATGGAGTCACAAGAAGGTAACCCTTTAGTGAATGGAACTTCTTAGAAGGCTCTGGGATGAAGAAAATATCTTGGTTTAGGCTGTACATGATTTCACATGTCCACTTTGCACATCAGCAAAGAGCCTTAGAAGCTAATCCATCCCTCGTGGGTAGTGCTGCATTTAAATACGAGGTGAGCAAGAGGGCTGACAGTTTTCCTTTTGAATCTAAATCTCAGTATAAATTCAGCTTTGGGAAGGTTGCCTGCCAGGAGTGCTAATGTTCCTACAGATCCGAGTTACTCATATCTTTTCAGACTCTTGTGTTCGCAGTCAAAGAAATCCCAAAGAGAGCTTTTAAATGCAATAACAATGTTCATTTCCAACTCCCACCCATTTTATAAAAAATTAACTGTAATACTTTCTAGAGTAATTTTCATGCAAATCCATTGCATTCTTCGTAAAATCCAAATAGATGCATCTCAGTTGCACTACACATGACCTTTCTGTTTTCAGAGATTTAAAATCCCCAAATCCCATAACTCTTCATGCATTCCTAAGCACTGGGTTTGGTTGGGTTTTTTTGATTGTGGGGTTTATTTGTTTGTGAATTTTTGTCTTTTTTTTAGTGGGTTTTTTTTGTTTGTTTGGTTTTTTTTTTGGTAGGAAAAGTATATTGTGAAAAGAAAAACTGTTCCCCAATCAATTTTGGTTTGTTTTTGTTTGTTTGTTTGTTTGTTTGTTTTTAACCCTGGAGACTAAACTTAGTAAATTAAAAAGACATGTCTTGTAAATTAATTAACAATTGGTATACATTTCAGGCCGATGATACTGTGGGTTTCTCTTCTTCTAATCCAAGTAGTTAATCTGTGGAGGAACATGAGAAGAGGTCTGTGAACCCTGGACTGCTTCTGGCTTCAACCTTTTTTGCTTAAATAAATATTTTGCCTTTGCAAAACTCTTATTAACTCTCTGGCAGTTCCCATGACATAATATTGCTTTAAGCAAAGTAGGACATTATTTTTTCTTTCGGTGGATGTCTTGTATTGGTTTCTCTTGTGGTTAATCTCTGGCCAAAGGCAAGGAAAGAAGTGGTTGCACACTGAGTTACTGCAGTCTCTGTAAATGAGGTTCTGTTGAAGGACTGGATACTTGCCTCTGGAGTTTTTGTAGGGGTGGTCCTAATTTATCCTTTTGTTTCATTCTGGTCTTGGGAACAGCAGGCATTCATTTCAGCTGGTCACCTGGCTGTATTACTGACCAGGACAGCTGAGTTTGAACCATCAGAGAACAATGAAGACCATGAAAATTCAGACCAAGCTTTGAAGGCATGTTTTCCTTAATTTAATTCTCAATGAGTGGTCAGATTGCTACTGGCTTTCTTTTTTGGAATATTGTCCCAAAAAGCATCAAGCAAATATTTCCAGAAGTCCAAACTTTTTAAAAACTTATAAAGAAATGCATTACAAAACATCTTTTCTCTCTGGAGTCAGTCCTTTCAGTCATATGTGACTGATATAATACTTGATATATAGAAAATAAATGTTACAGAGATATCAGGGGCACCAATGTAAAATGTCAAGTTTTATAAAACAATACCCAAACAAGGAAGAGGAAGAAAATGAGGCATTGAAGGTTAAATAAAGACCATGAAGAAGGCTGAAGGAGTGGGCAAGACATAACATTACAAATATATAAAATTCTCTCTATGGAGAAAAAAAAAAATCTACGGAGAGAAGAGTTATATTGTGGCAATTGCTGTCTGAAGGAATTGGTAGAAACTTTAGCACTGAAAATTCCCTTAAGGAGGGTTAGGTCAGCAACTAACAAGGTTTTTGAATGACAATCCTATAATTCAGTCTGTTATTAACCCATTTATCCCATGATAGCATTTTATTTTCTTTTTTCCTTTGCATCGGGTGCTGCACCTCTGTCTGGGCTGACTTGATTCTCAGAAGTGTGGTGAAAGGGGGAGGGATTACTGTGGCTTTCATAAGCAATGGGAAGGATCTAATGGGAATTATTAAAACTTCTTTGTCTAAAATACCATGAAAGTAAGTTCCCCTCAGCACTGCCCTACTGTGAAATGTTTCTTTCGGAGAATCTTAGAACCATAGATTAAATAATTTATGTCATTTTTTCTCTTACTAAGTTTAAGTAAAATTTAAAAAATCAAACAAACAGGTAAATACTTTTTCGGTGGAGGTAGTAGAAATTAGATATAATAGAGGCATATTCCAAATGATCAGTAACGTTATAGCTTAATACTGGGTGGTGAGCTGTTTTACTACGTGTAATAATGTGTTATTGGAAAATAGAGATGCTTTTCAGCATATGCTTGTGTCAATGAAATTGTATAAAGGAGATCCCTAATGCCAATCAACCTGATCATTTAGTGCTAATAAAAAGCTATCTTCTCACTTTTATTCACTCTGCAATTACTGAACTGTCTTTCAATAGGAAACTGAGAAGCCCCTTGGAAGCAATAAAGTAGACAGGTTCTTGGAGATCACATTCCAACCCAGCTCCTTACGTCTCTATAATCTTTAACAGGTTTTAGAACCTATGGGATTTCGAACTGACTCTCATAAAAATGATCCACAGTTGTGAGGATTAAATAACACTCAGGAAGAAACCTGTGTCAATCCAAAAATGACCAGATCTGAAATGGTGGTGATATCTGTCAAAGAAATGAGAAGAAAAATGTAATGAAAACTTTCTGGCCAATATGAAAGGGATCTCCATGCTGAAGAGACAGCATCTGTTCTGCACAAGAGAAACCCAGACACATCAATTTCTTCTGCACATCAGTACACTCCAGCCCTGCCAAGAGCCAAGTTGTGGCACTTTGGGAGGATAAGAGTGAGAGGAGGAAAGAGAACATAGTTTAAAGGACTGCTTAATAGGATATAGTCTTCATTTCCTGATGACATGATAAATATTGTCTTGGGCAATTCTTAAAAACTAAAGTTTCATAAGGTATCCCAGCACCCTGATAACGAGCTCACAGCTGTAATAAATACTGTGAGATGGCTTTTGGTTTGGTTTATGGAACTTGGGACTTGTCAAAAAATAGATAAAACTCCCAAACATTAGAACAACTAGGAAAGGCTTACAGCTTTCTGTGAAACTACTTTTGTAGATGTGGAGGAGCAGAGAAAAAGAATTAATTTACCACGCAGCAGAGTGATTAATAATACCATGAGTCAGTAATAATTTGTGCTGTGGCAACTTCTTGCCTCTGAGATTTGTGAACACAGTCCAAATTCCGCAAGGGAAGTGAGCTGCTAATCAGCCAATGCAGAGTGGTAGTGTTAGTTTTATCAAATCTCTGGGAATCACGTGGCAATTTTATAATCTAATTCAAGGTGCTGCATGATGGCATCCATGAGGCATTCTAGGAGGTTGCCTAGGCCTCCCTTTCTTGTAACATAGAGGAGGAATAACCTGTTTTTGCACATTTCTCTCCACACTGTTGCAGTTGCACTTTTTGATGTGGTCCCAAAATCCAGGGTCCTTTTACTCCAGTTTGCACAAGTGGTTCAGATCATGCTTATTACAGCATCCCATGCTGATTCCTTGCCACTATTCCACAGTTATATTCCAGCAAATAAAGGGTTACGGAAAATTAGTAGAACTTACAAATTTACCCTGATATTCAAGTACATCTGTCCTACAGTGACCCACGAAGAGAATAGGGCCTGATGGTCGTTCCTTTTTAAAGAGCGTATCTGCTTCCCCTCAGAACACAGTTACAATGTGATTATTGTATTTGATAGCAGTCTAAAATTAATCTGTAAGAAATCCTGACCTGATATGCTGTGCAGCTTCAGCTGAGCCCTGGCCTGGCAGAGCTCGGGCCTCTTTTTATTTGTCCATCCAGTCTGAGCCCACCTCAGACACATCACAAAACATCAATGTGTTCACCCCAGGATCAGTTTCCCTTTTTGTCTTTTGACTTCCGACTCTGCCTATATCCTGCTCTCTATATTGAAATATTTCCCTTTCAGATCCTAGTACTGAGAAGGCATTATTCAAGGAACAGGTTTATGCAGTTGGAGTAATCACAAAAATCTTCAGAAGTGGAACACCTTTTTTATTTTTTTGAGTTTCAGAAAACTCTAAAAAGATCTTTTCTAACAAGCTTGCAAAAATGTAGGTGTCGTTGAAAGAAGGCAGTAATTCAGCAACAGTATGATGATACAAATTAGAAGTTATCTTTCACAGTACATTACTATAAATTATGAACTTTAAAGGTCACATGACAGACGGATGGAAGATGATACAGTAAATTAAGTAGATGTTTACTGCTCTGGAGGCCTGCACCTCTTCTCTGAGGCTTTCTTCAGCCCCAACACACAATAATTACCATTTTCACAAAGTCCAGCTTATTAGAGTATCTGAATGTGTCAGGGCAATGGAGGGCACATTGCAGCTGAAAGATCAGTGAGAAAACAGCTTCCCAGGAAAAGTACCCTATAATTGAAAAGAATGACTAGTTACAAATTAATAATTTGCCTTCCCTGGAAATTACTGGGTGTGATTACACTTCAGGCCTGTAGTCATTCCAGTTGCAGTTGGCCAACATTTAATGTTTGCACACCATGATCCCATTAAACCAGAAAGAAACCTGACAGCAGGCTCCTGTGATGCTCCTTGGTGTACTTTTCTGAAAGGGGATGGCCAGGCTCATATGGAACTCAGTTTTGGATGTTGAAATAGATTGATCTTTGCTTGGCTCACCACCTTATTTTTACATGTGGGCAATAAAAGAAGTCAGTAACAAACAGGTCTGAGGCAGTGAGCCTGTCCAAGTGACAGGATAAGCTGAGCACATTGTAGGTCACTTGAGTTCCACAGAAGTGGTAAAGTGGGCAAGTTTCCTTGGGGCATTGCCTGGAGATTATCAGTGAAAGTTTTGCCAAGTCTCCACAGCACTGGGCAGTTTGAGATGCTGTCTTTAAGGCACTCTTTGACTCTTTTACATTCTGAAGCTCAATATTCATCCATGTTTTGTCGCCAGAGGTCTGGAGACAGACATGGTGCACTTCACTAAGTAACTTTTCAGCCTCAAAGCTGTTATCCTAAGCCCTCCCCCCTTATTCCCAAAACTTCAGTGCCTTTTGTAAGACACTGCTTTGGGCTACAATAAAAATGCTTCACTATTCAGTAGACTTTGTGAAAACTCAGCAGTGAAGATGTAGTTTTTCTGTCCTTGAAGCAGGTGCTGCCTTTAGTAGGGAAAGGATATGGATGCTTCAGCTAGGTATCTGTTTCCTTGCTTTTCCCACAGGGCACCAAGCCCCTGCCAACACAAGGGAGCTGGAAATAGAGAAGGTGGATTAAAGACACCTATACACATACTGCAGGAACTTCTTCAGGACTTAGTTTGCACAATGGGAATACCAGAAGTCCAATGACAGATCAGTATGGCTGCCATATTTTGTTGACATTATGGACTCTCAATATAGAGGTTTTTATGACCAAGAACTGTAATTGCATTTTTAATTTGCTAAAGTACTTTAGGTGTAAAACCAGAGTTTTAAACTTCAGGGCCTGCAAGCTGAGACAAAATTCAAAGTAGAAGCAATTTCAAGTGAAGGGCCTTGTACTTGGGAGTCAGTGCACAAAGGAAGAGGCAACAATTCTCTCTCTTTAGGGTTTTTGAACATGAGAGGAAGAAAACCTTTGTCTGATTAGTGGCTATTCTGCTCACTGTGGGAGGAAAGTGAGATGCCTCACACTGATGTTTAGCTGCAAGGACAGTGTGACCCAGTCTAATCTCAAGTCTATAAATCTTTTATCTGTACAAGAATGCTTGCAGCTGAATCATAGAAAAATAGAATGGTTTGGGTTGGAAGGGACCTTAAAGATCACCTGATTCCAACACTGCTGCCATGGGCAAGGAACCTTCCACAAGCTTCACTGACAAGGGAGTAAAGCAATGTACAGAGAATTGACCAACCAGTGCTGAAGTATGTAGGGCCAGGGAGCCCTCATTTGTCAAGTGAGCTTTCATTGACGGAGCAGAGTCCAAATTCCCCCAGGAATTTTGTCAAAAATGCTTGAAAACATCTTCAAATACAGCAATGTGTTTCCTCAGGAGCTGAGTGCAGAGCCTTTGCCACCAGCAGACTGTGTTGGGAGTACGGCTAGCAAGACAGAGAGGCATTTAGTTTAAAAATTTCTCTGCAAACTAGATTCATTAAAAATGCTTCTCAAAGCACATTCCCCTGATTGCCTTGCTGCTGCTGAAGCCATCAAACTGCTGCATGAATCCAGTGGCATAGCCAAAACTCTCATTCAAAGCTCTGTTGGCCTGGCACAGAGCATGGCTTTGTATTGCTACCTACCCTGTGGCGCTGCCTTACATCCTACCTGCTTCCCAGGAGGATTTTAAATGAACTCTTCACCACCTTCCTGCAGGCATCAGCACAGGAACAGCCTCTGATTTTCCTCAGATGTATATTTTTGAGGAATAAGAGGGGAATATTGCAATGTGGCTTGGGTTCCGGGGCTGTCAACACCCCTGTGCAGACAAATCTCTGAAGGAATGTGTATACCAGTGTGGATACTGCCTGTCTGCTCATCTCCTCTTGGAAAATTGGATAAAAACTGTTGACTGTGACTTGGAGAACATCAGTTAGTCAGAGTTCTCCCTCGGCAGCCTTACCCTTGTGCACACTCAGCTGTACATGAAAAGCATAGATATTGTAGCAGTGCAACCAGCTTCTGTCCCTATCCACCAAAAGGCTTTTGTTTAAGGAACTTGTTGTTTCTCTTTCTTACACTACAAGCAAAGCTCAAGGGGATGGAATAAGGGGGAAACTGTCTGAAGTAATAGCAAGAACCTCTATTGAAGCTGGTCCTATCCTTCATTAGCTTCTGCTAAAGCTGTGATGAGTAAGACTTAACTCCCACTCTATTGAAGTTCTGTATTTTATCATTTTTTCTGTCTCCTCTTTGAACTGAAGCTCTGCTGAAAGTTATTTTGGGGGAAAAGTGTGGAATATTTCTATAGTTTCCACTAAATGTGAAGGGATGCAAAAGGTTAACAAAATAGTGTATTACTTTAGATAATTCCTATTCATAATGGTTTCCTTTTTGTCCTCAGCATCCCAAATTCTATTGCTTTAAAGTCTTTGACTAGATATCCAATTGTATTATGTTTTATAGTACATTAATTTCTCATTTTTAACCAATAACTTGCTAATTAAGTAAACGCATCTTATAAAAAGCATAGAAACGTGTCTGGTATAAAAGTGATAAACAGGCTTATTCTATTCAGCACACTCCCCCCCCCCCATCCCTGTGTACACAGTCCTTCCTTTCAGACCTGGGTAACTTTAAGACTTTGGACCTGTATTGTGATGCAGATTTATAGTAACTTTTGTGTGTTTTTCAGATAATCTTTTTCTCTTGAAAGTCTTTCCCTGCTTCCATGCTTATTCGTTTCCTCTTTTTTTAAAATATTGTATTTATTTAGTTGCCAAGCCATATTTATAATTTTGCTTTTGTTTTCATTATTTACTACATTAGTAACTGCTTGATCAAAATCTTTCCACACATCAAAGTGCAAGTCAAAGTATTCAAGTGAAAATGCAGCTCAGATATTTTCTATTTATGTTATGAAGAATTAAACCTTGAAGGCAGGAGGTAAATTATTTGAGTTGGTTACTGAATCATTGCCTCCTAAATATAATTAACACATGGTAGTTTACTTCTATGGTCAATTTTTAGTGCTAGAAGATCAGTGCTAGCAAAACTGGAGCTTTCTCTTGCAAAATCTCTTCCCTGTTACTGTGTCATAGCTCTGGATTGCATCTTCCCACTATTCTTATGTTCAAGAAAACAAGTTTGATCAAGATCACCAGATAAAATAATACAGACTTTGTTACTGGACACCTTAGAAAGATACAGTGAGTGATTACAAATATTTATTGCTGAAATTTCTCCTGACCTTCTGTTGATCACTCTCTACAATCATTCTAACACAGATAAAATCTCTATTGTCCATGTGCTGTTTGAGTGATAAAGCAGAGTCCTCTTGGCTGCAGGGTATATTATTTCTGGGATTTCTTCCTAATCACATTTCAGTTTCCTTTCACACTATTAGCTTGCATTGTGGTAAACTCAAATTTCTCAAATGGGAAATTCTTTTAAAAAGAAAAAGTCTTCTGCCCTTCTTTACAAATATATATCTATATATCTACATATCTAAATGTATACATACATATTTTAACAGGTGGTTTTCTCTCCCGTCTTGTGGTGTCATGGGGTGACAGCTTTTAGAGGACACTGGGGAGAATCTCACACAGAGACTTCAATGCTTTTTCATTTTCTGGAAGGGTTATAGGCAGGAAATCCACTCATTCTGTGTGGTTATACATTTTTTATAGAGTGTTATATGTCTTCTGTTAATACCAATTAAAAGCTTGATGGTTTGCTTTTGAAAACAAGTACTTTGGATAAACACTTCTCACCCCTGTAAGTTTTCCATTCCTTTGACATACCAGACACAATGAATAGGAAGGAATTTTTTCTGTGAGTGAAGGGGGGGAAAAATATATTCTATACAGTTTTTATCCATAGTTTTTAAAATCGGCAGAAGAGAGTTTGTCAGAACAATAGAACAATTAAAAAAAAAAAAAAGGAAAACAAAGCCCAAAGCTCTATACTCTGCAGTTTTTAATTATAAATAAATCATTAATTCTGTGTTAGAAAACTACGATTTTTTCATACACTTGTCCCTTCAGTGTCATTGCGGATTTTGCCTTATGATTGCACAAAGTGATAGCCCTCTTCCTCGTATTTGCATCGATTTATTTTCACATGTTCTGAGATAACATGTGAAACTTCTCCTACTTTTTTTACTTAGTTAACAAATACAGGGCTCTAGAATTCAAATAAGTAACACCTCTCCTCCAACAGCTTTCCAGTTCACTGCAAATACCCACCACTGCAAAAATGAGAGCACAGGGAGTTGGTTTGTTTGCTTTTACATAAAGCCAAGAGCTCTATGTATATATCCTGTGTATAACCCTGCCAGTTAGGAACTACAACAGCCTGTTTTTCATTTGTCGTTTGTCTGCTTCTCGTAGAAACTGGGTAATGCTAAAATTGTGACCTATTTCCACAGGTCAGAAGGGTGGTGACACCCTTTTCCATGCCCTGACAGTGGCAAGAAAGATGTTTTTGTCTGCCCCTTGGTTGACCTCAGAGCATGTGGGATTTGGGCAGCGAGTTGTCACTTTTCTAGGTGAAGTCTTAGAGATGACACAGGTCTAAGTAAGGCAGCACAGGATTAAATCCACATGAAAATAAGTCTCAGGTACCCACTGGTTGGGGAGAAATCAAATTCCTACAACAAAGCCAATGTTTGTGAATGCAGCAGTCAAGCACTTTTTAATGTGTTGCCTCTGAGTGACTCTTAAGAAGTTCTGCAGGTGTTCATTGGTTAGGGTTGAAAAGAAAAAACAAGAATATATAGATGCAACACTGTCATGTAATGGAGCCTTCTATCTGCTTCCCACAGTTTCCCTCTGGATTGCAATGGGACAGGATGGGTGACTTTGTTCAGCTGGTTCAGGGTGTGCTGCAAAATACCAAAAGTGTGGATATAGCAGCTGCCCCCTCACTTAATTGACCTCTTTATTGTCCAGATGTGCAACCCAGTTGGACAAAAGACAGCTGGAAGGGGTTTTTTTTTTATTTATTTTGTATATACAGGTGTGGAGAGAGAGAGAAGGAAAATTTTGTTTTCAAAGAAAAAAAATGCTTAGGGCAGTGTTTCTCAGCTGGGTGAAATTGTGCATTTACACACACAGCCATGTACGAGGACAAGATATTCCATACTTTACACTTCTTTTTGACACAACCCTGCATCACCTGAGCACCTATAAAATATTTTTTTATTACAGTAAGCTTATTAAAGAGCTTTTTCATTCACTTGGGGAAATGAGGATGGAAACTCTGAGGGCCACAGACGTCCTATGGTATTAAGGCAGTCATGCTACACTGTTTTCATGTACTTTGGTTTTAGCAGCAATTTATTGGGCTTAAGGGGAGGTGGATTTTGCATATTGTTTTTGGCATTTTTTTAAATCATAGTAAGATGTTTGATTTTCAGAGTTTTAAATTGAGAGATTAAACTCCATGCACAGTTGCACTTTACAGATCTATCTACAACTGTAAAACTAATTCTGCAATAAAGGGTGGGTTTTGGTGCATCTCTTATGTTGCTCCATTCTAAGATTTAATTTCTCCGTTTATGGAGCCCAAAGGGAGGTGGAGGTGTGCAATGCAGTGTGAGAGGATAGCTGGTCAGAGTGGAATTCATCCTGGGCTTATACCCTTTCTCCATCTATGTAATTCCTTCGATTGCAGGGGTCATGGCAGCATGTGACTAGAGGAACATGTTTGTATAAATTGGATTATGTAAAGTAAGAATTTTTGGGCATGAATTTGTATGGAATATTGCCAGAGTGAGATCAAGAACTCCCACTCTTGTACCTCCCTCTGTTCTTATAGAAAGTGTAATTTTGGCAGTACTGGATATATAGGATAACAGAAAATGTATATTTTTATAAAAGTACTGTACATTCTTGTGGGTTCAGCATGGCCCTGGCAAACAGATTTGTTTTCAGATTTGTTCTGGAAAGTCTGTTGCTGGAAGAAGGCTCAGCAGTGTGATCTTGGCCCATTTGTCACAGTTCCTCAGGATTAGTGCCACAGCCTCTCGTGGACACCTGCCTGCTGGCTCCTTACCAAGGTCATTCCATGTGTCATTCCAAATAAACCTTTTCCATGATACTGTCATGAGGGAGGGGATGGCACCTAGGACAAGCACTTACATCTGGGATAAAACTCAAAATTTTTGGTTGTAAGTTCATTGACAGGACAATGGATGTCTCTGAATTATGCTAAATGTCTATTCTATTTTTTAAACTATGCACAGCCTACATAAACCCATGGAAAAAAAGATTTTTTAGCTAACAAAGTGGGAGGTTTGCTTTTTTCATTCCATACAGAAGTAGACGTGGGTGGATTTCAATACGTGGGCAGTTTTCAAGAGTAATAGAGGCACAAGAATTGAACCAGGGGAAAACAAGGACACCACCAGTCCATACTCATCCAAGTAATTTTGACCACGCCATGGTGACCACGCACCTGGATTTGAGTAGAGGGCAGTGACCTCCTTGATCATCACATTGCTAATCTTCCCTTACATTTACTGTGTCAGCTTCAGTACCTGATGGATATCAAACTTTTCACTCACAACCATGTTAGAGCACCCTGAATCATATTTTATCATAGCCTTGGGGAATATTAATCACCATTTTATTACATTTGCCTGAAGAAGCTGGAATTCATTATTGTAATTTTCAACTAAACATTATGGAGCAACGATGAGATTGAACTAACATATACTTACTAATTAGCATTAAGGTAATTAGGAGGAGAGAAAAAAAGTTGCCAGTAATAGATTTTCCTGTATGATTCTGAACAGGGCAGCATAGAGCCATCTGAACTACCTTACTTTGAATACTTTCTAAAAATCATTGCTCAGCATTTCAGAAGTGCAAGTTCTTTCCTTGTGAAATACAGGTCAGATTGTATTAGACTGGGATCTAATTTAATGTAGCTCCTACTACTCCCTTAATTTCCCAAAGCACTTTACAAAGCAATAACAGGAACCAGTAGTGTGATACAGAAGCAGGTAAATCTATAACTTATTTGCAGTGGGCCAGTTCCAGGCTTGTTTTTAGCTTGTGTAGCTCTACTACCTGTGGTGTGAGGCTGATTTACACTAGTTAGGATTTGGTCCAAAGCCAAAGGTGTGCACGTAAAATGGCAAAGCACATGAAATGCTATTTTAAAGAAAAATGAAAGGTTAGCCAGGAGAACCCATTTATTCCTATTACTTTTTAGAGCTTTGTGATGCAACACCCATGGAATTTAATAAGAGGTTTTGGCTTGGATCCCATGTGAGCAATAAAACCCTAAATTTTTCTCTGAAGGACACTACCAAAGGAGATTTCATTAAATGTCCCATCCACTACAAGCCACTTTTTAAAATGAAGGTGTGTTGCAGGTAGAGAAAAGCATGTGGAAGGACATGTATCATTATGTGGTCAGAAGAGAAAGAGGAAACCCAGAGTATTGTTTCTAAAATGATTTATTGTTTGTCACTGGCATTTTGCACTCTAAGTGAGGACAAATTTGAGGAGGAGAAGTTGTTCTACCCACTTGCTTGAAGTACCTGCAGAGTATCTGCAGTCTCACTGTCTTTGCAGACCCTCACTGACAGAGATCAAGAGTTGAATGAGGAGTTGCTCTTGACACTACAATTAATTTTATTTTGTTTGCCTCTGTCTTTTTCAAACACCTTTTCCCACAGAGGGCAGCAGTTGCACTTCTTTACATCAGGTGCCATTGGTGTATACAATCCCAGGGATCCAGCTTTTTTTTTTTTTTTTAAGGACTCTCTTACCTTTTTCACTGAATGAAAGGCTCAAAGATCACAACTCTGCCTTCTAATGTTAAAGCAAGTCCAGTGGCCACTGCAGGTAAATTGGAGTTAATAGATTACTTGTACATTCTTTTGGCCATTAGAAATGTCATGCCTGTTTGCTTAACACCTTCTGAAAATCCTGTCCTTGACCCTTGATTCAAATGCCTTCCTATTGTCGTTTGCTCATTTTATTTCTGGGCTGGACATCATGACCATAAGTGTAGCACAGGAAGGAAATGTGGGCTTATTTAGGGATTATGCATGAAATTTGTTTTGTCATGGATTTCTTCAGTATTATATGTACATAACAATCTCCCTTTAGCTGTGCTTGAGTTTGAACTTTCTGGTTTGAAAATAAGATTGTTATTATTTCATTGTATACTACATGTTTTGTTTTTTCATGTTTTAAATTTCTTGGGAAGGGCAATTGTTTTTTTTCTGGTGCTTTTTTCCTTAAAAAGCATTTAATTTTCTACACTGAAGCATTGGTTCATAATATTTTTCTTTTTTAGAAGAACTCCTCTTTTCATCACTTTTCCCTTTCATATATGCAAAATCTGCATAATAGTACTTTGTCCAGCTTTCCAGGAGTGTTCTCTTAGCATCTATCTTTCGTAAATTGGAAAAGCTGACTGTCTCTTCCAACATTTCAGCTGGGGGCTTTGGAGGCTTTGGAAGTACTGATTATTTCAGCCTCAGCTTTATCAAAATATCTATACATTCAGTCAAAAATTATGCAGCACTAGGATCTACTGCACTGTTGGGTCTCCAGAGAAATGGGAAGGGAAGAAATCTCTAGTGGGAATTCTTCATGAGCAGACAACAGCAGCATATAAGCTCTTTTAGCTACTTCTTTGCAGATGGTTTAAAAATCTGTTGCAAATTATACCCCAAAATGCAGTCTTCCTTCTCTGCTTTTCTTCAAGTCATGATGTCTCCAGATATCTAGCTCCGAAAAATATTCCCCTTCGTTCCACTTCAAACGACACTTTCTGTGTGATGAGCTTTCTGCAGATGCCCACTGATCAGCAGGATGGCTCCAAATCCTATTATAATCTGCCAGATAGAAATAGATAAATCTATTAGCCCAGACTGGGCTTGTTTCATCATTGTGACAGCTTCCCATGAGCCTGCATTCATCAGATTCCCTCAAAACAGCTAGCGTCCACATCATCTGACAGTTACATTTCCATGACTGGACTCTAAGTTACTACATCTTTAATCTGCATTTAATAACTCATTAATAATTGAACTACTTATGCATCCCCCAGCCCCCTCCTTTTTATTTTTATTTTTAATTTTAAATTGGTAACTGTATGTTTACTAGGATACCAAACTGATGGTTAAAATTTCTGACATGAATGTTTTTGCATTAATTTCCTGAAAATTTTGTCAATCAAGCTAAAATAAGAAACCAAATTTCTTTCGTTGCCTACTAAAAGATGTTGGGCATATCCAGTTAAGCCCAGCAACAGGTTTCTGTTTAAGAGAGGTGGCAGGAAGATTGCCATGCTGTTGTTCATGCTGCCACAGCCACTCTGGAGATCACATCAAACACATAGATAAGCCCTTTCTCTGCAGACTTACTGTAATTTCACCTCTCTTTGCCTCCTATGTTAAAAGAAGGAAAAATGAAAAGGTCAAAAACCAGTGAGGGAAAAAATACTACTTATAACCATATAATGATATGTTGTCAGAATTGTACTGTGTAAAATACATACATTACATATACCCAAATATGTTGTGAATGGGATATGAAACTTTTGATTCAGTCATGTGAGAGGACAAGTGACACAAATGAGGTTTCTGCCTGGCATCCATGAGAGCTTTCCTGGCACCCAGCACTAGTAGGGCTCTCCTGTGGACTTCTACTGAGATGTGCAGCAGCTTTAACACTGGTAGGCCAATTTCTTATTAGTCCTTCAGAGCTTTCTCTCACCCAAGCCAGAGTCCTGAGCCATTTCTACCTCCTTTTCTACTCTTCAAGTCACTGGGGTTCATTTTCCAATTTCAAATCATGTCCACTTCAAATTTGTTGAATAATAATATAAATATTACATAAAAGCTAAAATAGAATGAGTTCCTTCTGTTCTTTATGGATGGAAAAATGAGAGGCATTTGCTGACCAGAACACTGCTGTGGCTCTTCACTAGAAGTGTTGTTTAGTAAAGTGGCTTTAATCCCACAGCCAATAACAGCCACAGTGGGTTTGGTTACAGCAAAATATCCAGTTGCGCTGCAGTTTTGCAGCTGTCTGTGGTGCAAATCTATTAATAATGTCATGATAAGATTACATCAGGCCAGCTTGAAACTATATCAAGGCAAGATATTTTACCTCCTAGAGAAGAAAACTGTAGATATCTAAGACAGATATAATATTTCCAAGGTATGTTCTTCAAAACTCCTCTGAGTAGCAGCTTATATCTTGAGATGTGTAGAGTGCCTGCATGGAGAAGAATCTCAGTGGGTTTTTTTTTTTCCAGAATGTTACTCCCAGAACTCACATAAACTTTTAGCATCTCCAGCATCCTGTGGTAATGAGCTCCACAGTTTAATTGCATTTGGTGTGAACTTTTTTATATGCTTTCTAAAACCTGTGATCTGTTCATTTAACTCCCCTTAATCCTTGCATTAGAAGAATAGTGAATAATGGTCTTCTGTGCACTTTTCCATTGCTCCATTGATTTTATAGATCTCTGTCATTTCTTCCTCACTTATCTACACACCAATTTGAAAAGTCTTAATCTGCTTAACCCTTCCTCATATAGAATTGCTCCTTACCCTGGTAAGACCGCTGTCTCAGTTAGTTATGTAAAAATAGGCATTGCAGTAAGTCTAAACTGTTCAAAGATTGTAAAAATTTTTTTCTGTGCTGGCTCTAAAGTTATACAAGAGGTAACAACTCTGGCAAATATTTGTCTTGAAAGATTTTTAGTAATCAGTGTCTCTTGAGTTTTCTTCTAGGTGAGGGGAAGTAGAACTCCTAGTTTCAAATGGTTGTGAAAATATTTTTCAGCCCCAGGATCCTGAACTGATTGAAGGTATAGCTTAGTGCCTGTTGCTCTCTATATTAATCCACAGATCTCATTAGCTATCACAGTCCTCAGGCAAGAGGGTTCCATGGAAGGCAGAGGATGTGGAAGAAGCATTGTGGCTAATTAGCTGAATGACAAGAATATCAATTACTTCATTATTAAAGCCCACTGTTTCTTCCTAACAGCAGAGGGAACTGCCTCATGAGCAGCAAAATCTGATTCATGATTTCTGGAGCTCATACTGAGCCTCTGGCCCTTTCCTGCTTTTGGTTTATGTGCCAGTTTGTTCCATCCCAGAGCTGCAGCCTCTGACAGCAGTGTCCTACCCTCCCTTCCACCCTCCCAGGGCAGCAGATCCTTCAGCTGCGCTTGGTCTCCTCAGGGCACCTTCTCAAATGAATTTCATTCTCTCCACAGGTCTCTAGAAATTAATCTGGTCCTTTTGAGCCATGCTGTCTTTAAATGAGGTCTACACACTTTCTAAAATAAAAACTTTGCTTTTTCTGAGTATTTCTTATCTGTTCCAGAGGGACGTGTGATGCTAACACACAACAGCATTCCTCACACTTGTAGCCCACCATAAACACGGGACAATAATTGCAGCTTTTGAACCCAAACTCACAGGCCTGTGTGGGAATTCATCTACTGGGAGCAACAGGATTGCACCACCTTTCTAGGCAGTCGCTACACAGTAAAATCATTGTAAATCTGCATTCAGATTCCACCTCAGGAAGGCACTGTGTGGAAGCAGACATGACACCAAAGCTGTGGCCCTCCAGGAAGGTGCAGAACAATCCTCTCCTGCATGGAGCTCCTGTGCTGGACATCCTCTCCTCCAATGGACAGGAGTTTTTGATTATATATTTCCAAATGTTGGATACACAGGCATCAAGCTGTTAAAGCACAGGGCACTCTCTGATTTATGTTTCTCGAGGAAACAGCCAGTGATCCATCCTTCCTGTACTTGGCATCCAAGGACATTCTGGAGCAGAGAGGGGCAGGGATGAGCAGCATGGCAGGGAAAGGGCAAGTGCAGTTTCACATAGAGTGTAACATATGACAGCTGGCAAGTACATAAACAGAAACTGATTTAAAAAAACATAGCTTTCTCTATTGATCTGAGTCACAGAAGGAGACTCTCCAATATATTCACAGGGCACTTTTTTTTTCTCTTAGTTTCAGTTCTCATCAAAATAAAAGACAGCTAAAAATTAAAATCAGAAAAAAAATAGCCAATGAAAAACCAAACACCAATCAAACAAGACAAACATGAAATTTTATATAGATTTTAAAAAATAAAAAAAAAATAAAGAGGAAGAATGTATATCAGCCTAATAGCAGAGACAGTACTGTGGCAGTACCTTTGAGATATGCTGTCCATATTTGATCACCCTGCACTGAATTTCTTTGTGTCTCCCCAGGTGTCCACCAGAGCACTTCAGTGCTGATGTGAAATGCCAAAGAAGACAGAAGTCCTGGTTCCTCCCTTTCATTGATCATACTTTTGGTGAGGAGCACATTTAGTGATTTAAGTGTCTGCACTCATTTTCACTTGTGACTCAAGTTGAAATATTCAATTCAAATCCTAAAATCTGGCAGTTAAAAGCTGTCAGTAATTGATTCAGTACTCAGAATGGTTTCCCTTTCATTTCCAAGCAAGGGTTCAGATTGATTTTTATTTTTAAATCCACATCATCATGTCTACTGTTATGAATTACAAAGAACCTCCTTGGCTAGTTTCAATCCATTCTAATCTGTCAGTCTTCAGAAGAGACTACAACCAACTATAGGCACTTGAAATTAGATTAATTTCTACTACGGAGAAAAGAAATTACTGTTTTATTGTTAACATCTGTGTCAGAACTTGGCTTTCTGAGCACCTCTGGGGTAAGGAGTAACAATTCCCAAATCTCTTGGCCAATGCTTACCACTGGAGCCAAAAATTTACTCCACCTCAGGTCATATCTGGCTGACAGAAGGGTTAGAGCGATGCATTTTGCATTGTGGTTAATGAATGTGTCAATATTTGTCAGTTACCATCTACAAAAGCAGCAGTGGAGCTACCTGGGGTCCTTGTGGTTCTCGGGGTGCTGCTGCTGTGGGCAGGCTTTGACAGTGCTCCCCAGCCCCTGTCCCTGAGAGCATTCCTTGCGCCAGCCATTGCTGTCTCCTCATAGGTTATGTGGGGTGTGACCCTGAAAGTCTTTGCCTTTTGACACCTGTGGTTTGTGGTGGGATGTATGGCTCTGCTCTGGACCTAAATCACATGGTTTGCGCTCCTTCTTATGCTGTCTGGTAAAGCTCTCGGTTTTAAATCTATGACTGCTCAATCAAGGGAACAAAGGAGAAAATGCTGACTGCATTGTAAAACTCTCTGGGCTGTGAGGCTCATAGATCAGCTTTATTTGAGCAGTAACACTTTTTGGAAAAGCTACCGGCAATATGTCCCTGGGTTAGATGCGTGTTGAATTTCTAATTTCCTTTGTACCTCTTCCAAAAGGATGCAGATAGAATAGCAGCCCAGCACTGTTAATAAGCCCTTTCTTCTGTAAAGACAAGTTGTTCTCTTACTCATGCTGGAGAGTGGCTTTTTTATGTTGGTGTCCCTTTCAGTTTCAAGAGGATTTCTTAGACTGAAAGGCACAAATAGGTAATGAAACACAAATTAGCATAGAGATGGCAAAGGTTATGCACCTGGTCAGAGACCAAATTAATTACCTTCATATTTCACGTTTCACCAGCTTTTCTGCTCACCTTCAGCTTAAGCTGGAATGTCTGGTAAAAAAATTAGAAAAATAAAAGCAGAAAATAAAACTAGAGCATGAAGTTGTGTGCAAACTCAATCATTTGCCTCTGTAGGAGATTCTCACACCTACCTGATGACTGGCAGCCATCAGAAGGAAAATCAATATATCTGAATCTATTTTTTTCGTATGACTGGACTTGTGCAATACAGGGAGGAAAGCTGAGCAGAAAGGTGGCAAGCCAAACTAAATTATTTCTGGATGAAAACTAGTTTTGTGTGAACAAATGAAAATAATCCCTTTAGCACTTTCTCACTGGAAATGATGTCCATTCGGGTTAAGGTACTGTTGTAAATTGGGGCTCCAGTTAATTTTAAGGTAGTAGGAACTAAGAGTCACTAGACCAATGTACATAACCTAGAAAGAAATAGTTCTATCTATATGAGATTTTTGCTTCTATTTAACTTAAATCTCTCAATATCAAGTAGATTTTATATAGTGGGAGAAAATCTTAGGAATAATTTAATGGGGTCTGTTTATGTTTCACTTCTATTTGACATTTCATATCCATAAACATCATCATGTAGAATTCTTTCCATGGTCTAGGATGTGGGAGAATATTTATGGCTCACAGAGTACAGAAAAAAAAATCCCTGCTACCATCTAGTTGTTCTTCTGCATGGGAAATTTGGGATTTATAAGCTAATTGTTTAGGAGCAAAAAGTTTTTACAAGCATTTTATTACTTGCTGAATTTCCCTGCTGCATCCAAATAGTCAATTTAATAAATATTTACTAAACAATAAAATATATTCAGAATGAGTTCAAAATAAGGAGCTACATTGAAATCTGAAGGAGATGAACATGCTAAGGATTGATCCAGTCCTGGATCTGTATAAGAGTTCTCTGTTTAAGCACAGCAGAAGAGAATTTACATTAGGGAAATGCAAAATAGAGAAATTAATCAGGAAAAGTATTTTATGAATAATATTCTACCAGCCCAACTTATGATGGATTTGTTGTTGACAACAATATAAGATTAACATATGCAACAATTCCACCTCCCTGTAACAGATCCATGAAGGGCTTGAGCAGGAGCATCTGGCAGGGAAGAGTTTGTAGCAAATCAGAAGGGTACAATTACTGGGAAGCTGTTTGAGTAGAGGTGGACTTCAAACATGCACATCAATTAGGGAACCCTGGAGAGGAAAACAACATCTTGGGAAAACCCTGAGTGAATCTCAGACAGCATCTTGGATAAAGATGGATTTATAATTTCAGGACTTTGCATCTCCATGAGTTCTATTTCTGTGATACTCACAAAACACAATGGAAAGTTGAAATTATTATTATTTTTTTAGGTACACTGTTAGCAAAAGATTCCTGCTACTCTTTTTGTCTTACCATGACAACACCATTTTTCTCTCCAGATATTGGGCCTTGTAACTCTTTATTCTTTTTAGGCAAAAGTGCCATGCTGAAAATAAATAAGTAAATACCTCTCATTGCTACCTGAAGGTTCAAACACTTTCTAATTATCATTCCTTTTAAGCTGCTGACACCAGTCCACATTTTGCCTACCTGTGGATCAGACTCTAAGTCATTTTGGCTTATTTGATCAGCAATGCTGCAGCTCATGTTCTGCACTCTGCACTCGCCAACTAGAACATTTAGGCAATTAAAAAAAAAAAAAAGAGGATAAAAATACATGATAATGAATTTCCATAGAGAGCCCATGAAAGTGCTCTGCCCAGAGAAAGTACAATAGAAGGATCAGAGCATAATCCCAATTGTTGGTTGTATCAGCAAGGCTGAATTTTTCCAAGCATATCTTGTGCTCTATTTTCCATGCTGGTTTTGTGCTTCGGCCATATTTGATTTGCCATATTTTTTAATTTTGAATATTAGTTGTTTATTTTGCAGATAAGCACCAAAAATACCAATTCTGGGTACTATTGCCAGGTAACACATGTACCAGTGGTGGTCAGCAGTGGGGAAATGCATGTCAACCTTTGGCCGTATGGAAGGCTAAGTCATCTCACCCAAAATAAGTGTTATCCTCTTCCTCAGCAATTCCTGTGCACGGTGGAAGAAGGGAGGTGCCCAGAAGGGAGTTTCATATCCCCAGGGAGTCTGACATCAGGCACTTACTTTGGACAGACATTTATCTTTCCAATAGTTAAGATTAACCCTTCTTCAGGTATGCAAGGGCTGGCACACAGCACCTTTATGTATATTTTCATCCCAGAGAGGGGAGAAATAACATCCTCAAATCCTGCAGCAGAAAGGACTCTTGTTACAAAGCAGCACTATCAGCTGCTGTAATCTTTTCCTAGTGCAATTAATCCCAAAAGAACTCCAGCAAAGCTCTATTCACATCCTGTGCTTTTCTCACATCCTCTCAACAGGATTGAGCAGACATTGAGTGGTGCCCTCTCCAGCAGTTTGGCTGGCATCCTTGGCATGTAAATAATTTCATCAGTAAATTGTGGGAACTTGTGATTTCTTTAGAATCCATAGCACTACGAGCATGTGAAAAGTGGGGAGGTAAGGAGACTGCCCTTAAGAAAGAACCTCTGATATGGAAGAAGTCATTAGTGGTCTGCAGGGAGGTAAGAAGGCCAAATGGTCAAAAGTGCTCCTGGGTTTTTGATGTATCTTCTTGGATTAATTTATCATCATCTTAATGTGGATTAGGTCCATTAAAGGAATGGAAACCTGAGAGGAACACAGCAGCAGTTCCTGACAATCCACAAGGATTGCTGCTTACACAATATCTGGGTTTTTACCTCGCAGTGAATATTCTGAGCAAAACTACAGTGAAAGCGGAATTCCTTTCTTCCTTCCTTCCTTCCTTCCTTCCTTCCTTCCTTCCTTCCTTCCTT
>JAHLSL010000047.1:7242577-7583592 GCA_025920805.1 Petroica traversi
CTTCCTTCCTTCCTTCCTTCCTTCCTTCCTTCCTTCCTTCCTTCCTTTCTCTCTCTCTCTCTCTCTCTTTCTCTCTTTCTCTCTTTCTTTCTCTCTTTCTTTCTCTCTCTCTCTCTCTTTCTTTCTCTCTCTTTCTTACTTTCTCTCTTTCTCACTCTTTCTCTCCTTTCTCTTTGCCTTCCTGTTATATTTTTTCCAGCTACTGTGGTCTCCAAATATCAGACCTCATAAGAAGAGAGGCAGTGGGCATGATAGGGATAAATGAAGCCAATAATTCCAGAGAAAGAGAAACAATCCCACACCAATCAGTCATACGTTCTGAAGCAGCAAATAATTGACTGCAAAAAGACAAAGAGACAATCTAAGATTAATAAATGAAAAGTTATAAATAGAATACAAACACCCAGTTTAAAGATAAAAACATCTGGAGTCAAACCATGTATGTTGATCAGGATGTGTGCAATTTTAGACTTTTTGGTCCAAAAAATAAATATAATTCAGAATTTTATGAAATGTAAAGTAGCCTTCCTACTTTGTCTTACAAAATTCATTAGATCAACTCTCTGGTTCATAAACTGAGACAAAAAAATTGCACTAAAGATAAAGCAAGACAAAGTGAGCCCCCAGCCCATGATGTGCTGTGTCACCCATGACACCAAGGTCTCCAGATAAACATTGCTCATATCATCACTTCCTCTGATGTACCTGAATTTTCTTCAGCTTTTCTGTGAATGCAATGGATATTTCAGTTGATGAAGTATTCTGCACATGATGTAAGTTGGACTGCAATAAGATGACTTTCTTTACCAAAATCATCTGACTGCAAGGTCAAAGCGTAGGCTGCAAAACATTACTTGCTCAACCTGTTACCTAAAGGCCTAAAAAAAGGTCAGAGGCAGTTCAGGTACACATAGAGAAGGTGTATGCCCCAGGCAGCAGCAGAATCTTCTATTTTTCATGCTAGAGAAAAAATAATTACATTACATATATAATTTTTACCATGTAGCGAGGTAGGAGTTTTTTTTTTCTTCTATATCTATTTCTTTTCTATACCTTTAGAAAGTCAATTAAATAATAAAATGCTTTTAAAAGTAAAAGTGACCCTCTATTAGCCAGATATTTTCTAATAAGAACCAAATTATCTCCTACTGAGTATCACACCAATACACCTGCTTTCTCTGGGAAAATTTAATGTAGATAATTCTATCTTGACTTGATGTTAAAAATGAAATAATATTTTTAACTACTGATAACTATCTTTTTCAAATTATAATAGGTAGGAAAAAAAGAAGGTGTCGTTATAAACTCTCTCTTCCCAAAAGAAAAATAAATGAGGCTGCACTGAAATTTGAAATCTTGAAATCTACATGAATAAAATTATTATAGACTATTGAAATCATAATAAAACTTGGATTTTAAGTGCAAATACCAGTAATTTCAATGCAGAAATATTAATACTTAATTCCCAACTGGTGTTAATATTGTCTAAAATGGAATATTCAGAGATTACACAAGCAGAATCTAAGGTGTTTTTTTCCCCTCTCTGGGGACACTGAAGATTTAACAGAAACACATTTTAATAGCAACAAAATAATGAGGAGTGCTTTGGTTTTCATTATGTAGCCTTTTCTCTAACCCTAACTCTTTCTTTCTGTTCTTTCCCTTATGAAGCCACCTAAAAGGTAATTCCAAATTTCTCAAATATTCATAAAGGTTATCCAGAGAAGCTGTGCATGACCCATTCCTGGGAGTGTTCAAGGCCAGGCTGGATGGGTTTCTGAGCAACCTGGGGTAGTGAAAGGTGTCCTTGCCCATGGCAGAGGGGTTGGAACTAAAGGATCTTTAATGTCCCTTCCATCCCAAACATTTCTACAGTTCTATGGTATCACCAGAGTCACTCCATGTTCAGCTGGTGTGCAATATATTCAGTCTTGAGAACAATAAAAGTAGGAAAATTAAAATGAAGTGTGCAATTTTAAAAGGGTTGGCTTGTGGTTCGTGAAATTCAGGGTACACACAGTATATGTGCAGAGATTTCCAGATGAGAGACACCTCTGTGTACTTAACAGTGACATGAATGCAATACACACTTCTTATTTCACCCTGCCTTGTGTAACTGCCCCCCTGCAGTTCAGGGAAATCCTGGTTCTCTAATTACTGATGTTAGCCTTTTGTCAGAAAACTGTGGCTTCCCCTTTAGAAATCCATCTAGATACAGCATTGCAAAAATGCTGAAAAAACTTTGTTTTAAAAACAAGTGATTACGGGAGATTTTTTTTAAGACTGTTCAATAGTTTATATAGCTCTAAACCATAAAAATAGCATTATTTTATGTAAAGAATTTACTAGCAATAAGGCAACAGAAGTTCTAAAATGGACTGAGGGAGGGGGACAGAAGAAATGTGTACTGAGTGACAGGAAGCTGCATACTTTTAATGCTGCCTAACAGATGCCTTCTGTGGCTGTGCAACACTCAAGTTAGAAGCTCAAAGATTGATTAATCATCCACTCAGATGCACCATAAAGTTTTAGAGTTTTTCCCTTGGTAGATGTCTGGAACATTTGGGGAAAAAAAAAAAAAAGTAGGCAATTTACAAACAAGGACAAGGAAACCTGAATAGCTGTTATGATTTAAAACCAAGCATTTACTGATAAAAGCTGCCTACTCACTTTCAAGTACTTTGATCACAAAAAACTGAGGGAGTTGACTGCAGTATGTCCTACCTTACTGAAGACTTCTCAAAACTGGGGCATGCCAGTCCTGTGAGCCATTAAGTGTTTCTTGGCATGATGTGTAATTTCAGAATGTGTTGGTTTAGTAAATGATGTACTTTCATATTCAAGAGTGCTTCTGAAAGTCTAAAAAAAACCAAAAAAATGAAAAAAAAAGCCACAAAAGGGAGAAATTAGGTCTGTGCTAATTCAGACTAGAGCAACACAGCTGAAAAGCTGCAGGAAAGTATTTTGAGGAAGTTATATTCTGTTGTTGTGGTGTCAATGAAGACAATTTTCAGGTGTCAGTGAAGAACTGAAATAGATCTGTGCTCTTGAGTCCAAGACACCACTGTCTTGAAGGCCATCATCTGGGCATTGGTCATAATCATCCTTCTGTATCCTCTTGTTCACTGGGACTCTTGCATGGGAAATCTAATTTTAAGTGTATACTTGACATTTTCTCCCTCAGCAATAATTTGACATTTTCCACATCTTATTACTTATGAAACCTGACATCATGTCAGTCTTCTAGCATGAACCTTCAGCCACTGCAGTTTTCCTCCTACTTAATTACAATCATGATTGAAGGAATGTTGTTAGCTGCTCTTGTACATTTACAAGTGCTAGCTGATCTAATATGTACATTTATAGGTAAATTATGGCATTTCCAAATTATTCTTATAAATTTCTTAGCATATTAGTACAATAATGAAAATATATTTTTATGTCTATTTGGCCATGCATGTATACCCATTTGTCTAAACATTTTATAGCATATGCATATTTGACAGTGAAAAAATGTTCTATTTTCTTTTCATTCGTTTTCAGGTAAACATTTCCAAAACCATCTACATCAGCACTTTGTAAATACCTCTGGTGTTCAGTTACCTGTGGTTTGGTTACTCCCTTGCAGGCAAGGATTTACCCAACAGAAAACTCTGCCTCAAATAGAAGTGAAAGCAGTGCGACTAATTTATAACAGATCCTTTTAACTATTGGGCTTTGATACAGCATTATCAGAAAGACACAAAAAACCCCTCTCTTGTGGTTGTGTGATATCTAGAATTTCAGTCTTTGCACCTGCAGCTTTTGGTATCACTTGTGGCTGTTTGGAAAGCATTAAGTAGTAATGAATTTTAAGACATGTTTTCTGACTTGTTTTTACGCGAAGCAGAACTTACATAATTAGTATGTAAATCGGTCTGATAGTAGAACAGTGATGAGAAAAATGTATAGAGAGAAAATCCCTACTGCTTCTCTGTAGAAAAAGCCAGGAACTCTTCAGCAGCTTCCTGGGGATAAATGTCTGTGGCCAGAGACTCGCTGATGGGGCATGGTGGCTGAGGCACACCCAAGGAAGGGATAGCAAATCCTGTCCTCACCCTGCTGCTCCAGAGGCTGTTGAATCCTGGATGAGATCCCAGAGGCTTTGGGACACCTTGGCTGAACTCCAAGCGTGGCTGAAGAAGCAGCAGCTGTGTCAGCCTCATTTTGTGCCCCTTCCTGTAACTCCAAATTTCCTGCTGCTTCCTAACAATGGTGTGAACCCTCTGACAGATCACAAGTAGCATGCAGCACTGCATGTAG
Organism: Petroica traversi; assembly: GCA_025920805.1. Taxonomy (NCBI): domain Eukaryota; kingdom Metazoa; phylum Chordata; class Aves; order Passeriformes; family Petroicidae; genus Petroica; species Petroica traversi. The sequence goes on from JAHLSL010000047.1 coordinate 7,246,880, forward strand.
CTTATTCTCCTGTTTTGCTTTCACAAAAAATCCAAACCCTGGTGGATTTACCTCCCAGAATAGATATTTTATTCTGCTGATTGAGGAATTTAAAAGTTTACCCATGCTCCATATTCAGGCAGTGACACATCCCAACTAGCCAGAGGTGAAACAATGCATGCTGCTCAGGAATTTTGGGATGGGGAGCTGGCAAGGGAGTCCCAAACTTCAGGGACAGGCTGGTTGGATGGCATGGCTGTATTCTTACCCATCTGATGAAGTGGCGGAGTGCCTGCTTAAAAATTACTTAAAGCTGCAGAAGTAGATTGTGCACTGTAGGTGAAAATGGCAACTTAAACATTCTTATTTGTCTGGGGACAAACAGGTATTTCTCAGGAATTTTCAGCAGAGTTCCTTTACATGTCTGTATGTGTGTGTGTTTATGCTACACATAAATATGTGTATGCATGTGTACACACAGAGATTTATGTCTTGTTTCTTCCAAGGAGAGAACATTTACAACATTTATGTCCTTAAAATTTTAGATCCCTGTTTCTTTACCCTTCACAGGTAAGTCAGTGCAGAGAGTGAGGACACTCTACAGTCAGCAAGGCTCTCACCTTAACTGGGAAAGACACCTCCTCCCCTTCCCTCTTCTCCCAACTGGCCACTGAAATCTCTACAGCACTATTGCTACAGTGTGAAAAACAAATTCTTTGAAGCTGTTGAGCTCCAGAACCCCACTTTCATATGGACATAGGAGTTGAGGAGTTTGGGGGTTTCATGCTGGCTGTTCTGCTTTCCCTGATGACTGAAGCAGCTGACTACCATCACTCACTTTTCATCTGAAAATGTCAGCTGAGTTTCAGGTTGAAGTCTGGATTCATCTGGTCAAATTAACCTTCTCAATAGTTTTAAAGGGAGAACTGACCTTTGCTGAGGTATAATTTATGTCAAATGCTTTAAGGAAATCTTTAGAACTTACAGGTGGTTCTGGGAATGAGCTGCTGACCTGAAATTAGGAGCATTATTTGTTATACACAGAACTTTTGTGAAGATACCAAAAAAAAAAAAAAAAATCCTTAATATTTTTCTTTGCATCCTGAAAGACAACTTTTAAATGGAGCCTTAGTTTCCACTGTAACAAAAAAATTCAAACTGTAAACTAGTTTTTACATCTTATATGATTGATAGGTTATGCAGTAGATTTAAATTTGAAGCACATAATTTTCACCTCTTTCAATGATGAATATTTCTTGAGTATGATCATATTTCTTGACTCAGCATTTTGGGAGGAAAGGGAAAGCTGAGAGGAATCTCTGTGTGTCCCAGAACAGGGAAAGGAGAGAATCCATAACTGACATCCATGGTTTTTGAAGACTCAACTCAATTTGTTGCAAGCTCACTGTTGCATTGTATTTTACACAGAAAAAAAAAGGGGGGGGGAGGTAGGGGAATACTCTTTGAATGGATAGAATAGCTAAATTTGATACAACTGCCTCAGGTCTTAGATTTGGGTTTTTTTTTTTACTCATTACAATACTCATGGCAGTGTATTATGTGTGCCAAATCACCACCTGATCAACAGCAATTTGTTGCTTTGCCCTTTTTGGTTTGGAATCTGACTAAATGTTGACTCTAGACTTACCTTGATCAGTATCTTATAGGAGAGTTGTAAGAAAAACATATTCTGGGTTAGCTGCAAGAATTCATTCAGATTAAACCTTGCACATGACACCTTTTTTAAAAAAATCATGAATTGCAGGAGTTGCAGGTTCTCTGCTACTCACAAACATCCATCCCACTTTTCCTTACTGACTACAACGAACTGTTTAAAAAGATTCAGGAGCCCAGAAATGCATCTCTAAGCCCTTCTCTGAGCTCAAAAGTATTTGTGATATTTTCCTTTTACTGCAAATCTTGAATAGATGGTTATTTCAGCAACTTAAAACTAGAGGGCCGACACTGAAGTTTAACTGTCCCTGCAAAAATCTCAGCTGGGAGCAAAGTCACAAAGTAGAAATTGAAAATAATCTGAGAAAACTAGAAGAATGTCTTTCCATGCATTAATCAAAGAAACTTTAATCCAAGTGCAAAACAGCCTGGGGAAGTGGATAGGGGGAAGAAGGAGTTATCAGTAGCAGGTTTTAGTATCAGCTTGAAATTTAGGTTCCACAAAGACGGACTGAGAATCACAAAGAAATGAGCATCTGTTCAGCTTCCAGTGATGCTAAACAATCTTATTCCTCTGGCACAGATTTATTTATAGAAAGTGAAGCACTGAAACAAAATGTTGGCTTAGTCTCAATCTGTTTCTTATTTTTATTTTTTTTTCAATCCAGTGTCATGAAAACCATTTTGTTTTGCTGCAATTGTAAGTTACGTTTCCATTTTCATTTTTGACGTTGTGGAAAATTGCTCCCCCCCAGGTAAATATTGACAATTTAAAAGGCTCACGTGAAAAGTGAAGGAAACTGTGTGGATACTTGGGGGGCTGTCCTGAATTTATAGACTTTCCTGCCACAGTCTTCTAGAAAAATAATATGGAGCTACACTTGCATTTTCAAGTGCTTCTGTATGTGAGCTCAAAAGCCCAAGGTATATTTCAAATGCATAGTTTTTGGTCAACTTAGAAATTGAAAAGCAACTGTGTTTCATATCAAATAAGCCCCCCAAGGTTAAATACTTAGTTTAGAAGTAGGTTGGTTTGGATCTACCTATAGCCCAAGGATTTCAACAGGAAGTTTCAAAGGTCTTAATGAAAATTTGATCATTGTCTCCTGAGAGAGCAGCATTTTGTGTGAGAATTCGGTCTGTCTGCTTGGGCTGGAACAGCCCTTAGAGCTGTGTTTCAGCACCTAGCCAGAACAAAAATGAACACATAACTTACTTTTTCTGCAGCCTCATTAAAATTGAACTAATTTTTGAGAACATTATGCCGTAGTTCCATTCTTCATAATAAACTGTTTATTTTTTTCCCATATAAATGAGTGTGAACCATTAAGCTTTCAACAACAGCACCTAAATAATGAGGAGGAACACATTTTTATAATGAGGATAATTGTAATTGCAGAACTTTCCAAGTGATGCAGTAAATTTTCTCTCAGCTGTAAGATTTGCCTTTCTGTAAAATAAATGCTTTAGTTTATCTTTAAGTTATTAAGCTCATTACAAAAGCAACTGAATAAAGTTTGGTGGCCTAAATTTTCGAGAACAGACTGACTAAAGTTTATTTTGTGCTTAAAATCTATGAGTCTTTGAAAGTATCATTTACCTCATCACTGAAATTCATTGCATTTTTGCCATTTTCATCACACAGATTTTCCTCTGCTACCTGCCACATAATTGCTAATTAATATACATTAAAATTATTTATAATAATAAACAGGAATCAAAATTTTCTGCACAGGAAAAAAGCCTCTAGTGTCCAGGAAAGGCTAAGCCACTCTCAGTATCTGCTGTCCTTGTCAGGGATTACCGGCTGTGTTCCCTATTGCCAGCCACTAACACGTTAAAACTCAGGTTTCTCTGAGGTGTAGGATGAAAGTCACATAACTGCTATTGAGTAATTACTTGGAATAATGTTTTCTTTCCTGCTTTTTTTTTTTTTTTTTTTACGCAGTAGCCACAAGGTTAGAAGTAGCCAATTAGACAAGTTCTGGTTCTTCGTGAAGATAAGAAAATGGAAAGGCAATTAGTAAGAGCATCTTTCTGCCTGTTACTGCTTCACAGACTGTCACATTCACTCCTTTCTTTAGGGCTGGGTCATGAAGGCTTGAGAAAAGCTCCAGTTCTCCTACAGCCTCCCATTGTCCTTTAAGTTACTCAGCAGAGCCCAACAGAATATGTGGGTGGTTATCCTCAGAGGTGCAATGTGTCTTCTTGTATTTATTTCTAAGGATATATTTGATTTCCCTTTTGAGGTCAAGGCATATGAGTGATCATACTGCATTTGGTGCTTTCAATTAGTAGCCTTTCTGGTCCAAAATCCAATCAAAACCTAATGAATGGCCCTTCAGGATTTAGCTGAACTGCAAAAAAAAGGAACAAATCTTCCTGCACTGTACGAGGAATTTATTTTCTGTCCTCTTCTTTATTCCTCAGATTTCAGGAACACAGATGCATAGGGCTTAGCTGCTCAGAGTAGCAGACAGATTGATTTGTTCATATGTCAACTTAACAAAACAAACAGAACGGACATCTAGAGAAGAAATATCAGAGGGAGCTGAAGAGATGATGAAAAACACTAAGTGATGATACACAAAATGATGTGATTATTTATGTGAGGGCTTCCACCCCCGGCACCCATCTTCCCACTGCAGTTCAAACAGGTTTTTCCTTTGAATCAGTTCAACATATAAAATATGAATCGGGATCCAGCGAAACATTTATTTAATTAACTGTCACCAGGCTGAGACAAAAAGGAAAATCTATCCTATCAAAAATATGCTAAAAATAAAGATGGCAGCACAATAAACTGGTTGTGTCAAGGATCTAAGCTTTTGTGCAGAGCTCTCCTGAATAGTGGTTTGCTTTTTCTGTTTGACTGCTTTACTGTAGTGTTGAACAGTCAAACTGCAGCCCCGAGGCCCGAGGCACTGGATGTTCATTTTCACCAGCCAGCCAGCCCAGCACTCTGTGATTAGCACCTCCAGTCTGAGGCTTTAGCAATTCGGGCTGCTAACACCCTTTGGGGCTGCCAGCTCTGATACGGGCATTAGTCTGTGCATTGTCCCCTTTAATGTCACTTTTAAATGTTTAATAATCTGATTGTGATAAATGGTCTGGATATTTATCTCCTTCCTCTCAGAGAGAGATCCCATTAGTGAATTCAATAATTTCAAGAGGGTCAGGCTCGCTTGCCAGACGCTCAGGTCCAATTTAGCACAGGATTCATTTCTTTCCATGCACCACGCTCCTACCAGAGGTATCGTAAGGGTCCATTTTTTCACCATAAAATAGAGTGCAAGCTGCCAAATGTTAGTGTAAAAACCAGTGCTGCTGAAAGGATGCTCAGCAACCCTGAGGTCCTTCAGCCCAGCTAACCCTCTGTCTCCCCTGGTACTCTGGGTGTTTGAACATTGATTTGGTTATTCCTGGCTAGGAGACAAATTTTCCTTCGGAAGGACACCCATTTCTGCTTGTCTCATGGAAGAGAAATTCTATTTAAACCAAGAGCAAGATTTCAAGTGCAACACAATACAGCTAGTAGATTTTCTTGTCAGGTACCCCTACAAAACCTCAAGAAAAGCTTTGTTGGTACAACAGTAATTTAGTACTGTTTACATAACTATGTGACTCTATCTTCTTGCCTTTCAGCCATTTGTGCCAAAAATAAAATTTGGCATGTGTTTAGATTACAATTAAATCACTCTCAACTATTTATTGCTCATGCCAAAGTAGTAACTCTAGGTTTGAAAAAATTATCCAAGGTAGGCAAGTGTTGAAAGCCCCTCCTGAGACTGCCAGCACACACTTCACTGAGTCACATTGATTTAGCCTAAAGAAATTCCTATTTTCAGATGGTTTTGGGTACACTGGCCTTCTCCAAGTGCTGTTTTAATGAGTTACTGGGATTTGATTATGGTGACTCAGAGATCATTAAGAGGGTGAGGAACTGCCTGGCCATAACCTGGACCAAAACCAAGATATCATGAGGACTATGTGTCCCAGGCTTGTTGTGACGTCTGTCTGCTGCCGTCAGTTTTCTTGTACTGCTAAATTAGTCTTGTAATACTCATCTGTCTTGCAGCTTTTAGTCAGTTGATTTAAGTTTAATATCACTGACTTTTAACTAGGAGGTTTTTATTCTTCTGCACACAGGTTTATGTCCTTGATTTCTCCCTCTGCTGATGATAAGAAAGTACTTGAATGGTCCCCATAATTTTTCTTTTCACAGGCAGGAATGGTATTAAAATGTAATGTAAAAAATTATAGACAAAGCAGGAGAAATGAATGACAGCTGTTGTCTGTTCTGAGATTTACTGTGTGGTTATAAACTCATCAATGAATCACAGACGAGTATTTTGCCCCATGTGCACTCACACATTCACTTGGTTTTTTTGCCTGGTGCCTGTCATGAGAAGCAGCTGTAAATTCCCAGGAAGAGAGAGACTATATGAGGAATGAAATCAGGTGTTTAATGCAGAGAGAACCCTGGGCTTCTCTCCTAAACAAGAAAAGCCTTGCCCAGGACACTGAACACGGTACCTGGTAAAGAAAATAGTCTCACAGAGGAAATACAAGTGTAAGAAGATAGGTTTATTTGTTCCAGTGGTCCTTGTGTTTTTATGAGGCAGATACCTCATTCATATTCCCAATCTTTGTAGTTTGCAAAATTAAGAACATGAATTTGGACAAAAAGCGCAGGGTGGATCTTTCCCGCTGCACCTCCAAACTGCTCCCCTCTGGCAACCTGCTGTGTGCCTGAAACTGGCACTGCTGATGCCTCTCTCCAGAAAGCACATCCCTGGTGCTCTGAGTGCCAGAGGGAGGGAACACTACAGAAAATGGATTTTTGCTGCCTCCTTCCCCGGGCAGAGTGGGCACCACCCTCCCCTCCCCTCCCCTGCCCACCGTGACCTCCTCCCACACACTGGGCACAGGCCAGGGGGCACAAGGCTGCAAACAGCAGAGCTGCTCACTTGGCTCCCTGGCAGCCCCTGCCGCAGCCTGACAGTGGGACAACATTTTAGAAATCACTGTTTGAGAGCACAGACAGGCAGGCAGGGAATCAAGATAGACAACACTAGACACAACTTGATTCCCCTAGGATATTCAGGGTACAAGTTGGATTCACAGAGGCTTTTTTTAGCTGTGACCATCTTTCTATGCTGAAAGTTGCCTAGTTTTTTTTCCTTTCTTTTTTTTTTTTTTTTCCCTACCCTGGAGATAGACACAAGTTCAAAGACATTTACAAAATAGATCTGAACTAGTGTAATGCTTATTATTATGGACAAGTACAATCTTACATCTGGGAAGTGTTTAGCCCGAAGGACTTGCATTTTCCCTCTGCTTTTCCTGAGACTGAAACACATATAGCAATGCAAGTGATCTTTCACTAGCGTGAAAATTCTGATTCAATTTCAACTTAAAGTCTGAGAACTGCTGAAAGCACTGAGCGAGCATCATTACTGGAATTTATCATGCCTATCTTAAGCCATCTTGTTGAGCTGTCTCAATACCTTGGATTCTTTCTCTGGGTGCTGGATCTTAGCTAGAGGAATCACCTTGGTTTCTAGTCCTAGCTTTTCCTTGACTCTTGACATAAAACTGAATGCTTAACTGACTCTTCTTAGCGAAACCTAGGCCTTTTTATATGTTTACTTTTAAATGGTGGATAGAGATTTGCACCATTTTGGAGTGGTTTGTTGTTTTCCTAGTTTGTATTCTGCCAACATCTGTGCTTCTATCTGAGTTTTTTATGTGGCTGTGACCACCCTTGCTTTCTCCTTTTCTATCAGAAAATGATGACTGGGTCTTTAAGAAGCCTCTGCTGAATAGTCACCCCAATGCTCTCACTATGATGAGTTTTTTTTCCTGTTAGAAAGTGTAAGCAACTCCTGCAGTGGAGTTTCCTCTCTTTCTTTTATTTTTTATAAAAAAACCCCAAAAACAAAAACATTTGATGCTTTACTCATACTTTAAAGAGATGTTCAGCTCCAAGTTATCATCATCTACAACACTACATGTCTCACACATACCAAAAAAGTGTGCAGATGCCTTATATAAGGAAAATATTGCTGAGGTGAAGGAAAGATTTCTTGATATCAGGGAAGAATCCTTCAGTTACAATTTTTCTTAAAATAGATGGAGCCTCCTTTATAACCTATTGCTAACTGAAGCAGATGCTTGTAGTATCTTGGTTAGTTAAACCAGCCTGTATTTTTTTCCATGGGAAGGCATTATGGGGTGTAGTGTGAATCCAAGTGCCTTTTCTCAGATATGGATGTTGGTATCCACTACACTCAAATTATCTTGGTCTAGGGAAAAATCATTTCACAAAAAGGAGTTAACAGAAGAGTGTCCTGGCTCTTAGTGTATCCAGTGCCCCAGAGCATGGGCAGGCTAAAGAGTGGGAAGAGCAGGTGACATGTCCCTAAGCAGCCCCTAAAGCTGTGCTGGGGCTTGTCCCTTTGCAGAAGAAACAGTGGCAGAGAATGGGAGTAAATATCCCGTGTGTTAAATGGTGATGGTTTTAGTCAAAAGTACATTTCCTTCATTAACCCATATTTTTCTTTCTTAAACAAGTAGCACTGCCATTCATCTTCTAAACAAATGAATAAATTCCTGGGGAATGGAAACATTTGTGTTAGATGTGTGTGTTCATGAACACACAGGAAGTTACTGAAAGCCTAGAGAAGCCATTTCATGTCAAATTTATGTAGTTTTATAAGTCTGTTTTACTCTCCTGTTTCCCCCAAATGCTTGTTACCTTAGCAACTGCCAAGTTGCATACACACACTTGCAGAGCTTAACAAAGTAAAGTATCAGTGTTTAAGGAGTCACCAGGAGCACAGTGTTTATTGTGAGGCTTTTAACTCTCATGTCTACTCACCTACATAAATGGTGCATTCTTTCATTTTGAGTTTTCCAAAACTTGAAATTAAAAAAAAGAATTTAAAAAACCCAACAGAACAAAACCAACAAAACCTCTTAGCAGCTGGTCAGTCATAGCATCAAGTTTTTCCTTTCTTCTTCTTTCAGCTGCCCCAGCTCTTTTCAAAAGCTAATATTTCATTCACAACAAGGGTGATCAAGCCTTCTAGGTCAGTGATGTGTGTGAGCCAGGTTAGGATTGAGCTGAATTGGGTAAAACAGGAGGCTTTCACTTCTTGTGTCCATCTGATGATCCACACACAGACTATGACATTTAGCATGGAGGAATATGTTTGGATAAATTTAAATTTCGAACTTTTTATCAACCATTTCAATCTAATTATTTTTGTAAGATTTGAAGACAATAAGTAAGAAAACCAACCACTCATCATTTGCTGTCTTATCCTCTGTACTGTTTAATTTAAATGTGCAGGAACTCCAATGTTTTATGCAGTAAATGTTCCAGGGGTATTTTACATCTGTCAAGTTGGGTTATTCTTCCCCTTCCACCACAAGGTACCCATGAAGCAATCCTCCATCTAAAGAAATACATGTCAGTGAGGTCTGTCACAGGAGCACATCTCAGTTTGTTCCAAGCAGCTTGTCAGAGAGGCCAGGCTTTATGCTCATTTTCCAGCTGATTTCCTGGGATGTAATCAGACAAGTGATTTATCCAAGGTTGTACACCAAGTCATTGCCAAAGCCAAGAGTGTAAGATCTTGGGATGCTCCTCTTTCACATGTTTTTGTTTTCTTTACTTCTGCCACAGCACTCCATTCCTGTACTGAAGTCCCAAGACAGTGATTTTAAATTGAATATTATTAATATCAATGAAGTTTTTTCTTCCCAGAGTCTTCAGGGTTGTTTTTTGTTGGTTTATTTGGTTGGTTGTTTTACAGCAATTGTCTTCCGAGATTTGCTTTTAGTGCAACACTTGACTGGAAAAAATCAATTCCTTCAATTTAAATATCCTGCTGAATACACAACTTGGAAGATATTTCTTACTTGATTTTGTTCTAAATCCACTAGAGGCCACTTCTGTGGGACATTATACCTATAATATAAAGCATGAACCACGAAGAATAAATAGACATCAGGAAATTACACCAAGTGTAATCAGTTTAATTTGAAATCTATTTCAAATTGGTTTTCCTATACAATGACGGAAGATCATCAATTCAAGTCAATTTTCTGGAAAAGTCACATTGGTACTCTCAGAGAACCTTCTTGGAATTATTGAGGCTTTTGTGTACAGAGTTACACAGGTAAATAAAGAAGTAGGCAAGGCAAAGCCTTTTAATTTTGTACAAGCCTTTTAATTTTGTATGTGCTTGAGTCATAGTCATCCAATTCTGTGTTAGCCAAGGGAGAGGAGAAAAACATGAAGGGAAAGGAAGAAAAGGAAGAGAGATATTAAAATTCAAAGCCTCACTCCCTTATTACTTTCTCTTACAGATTTCCCTGTCACAGGCAAAAAGTCAAAATCAGCATTTTAATAAAGCACATTAGAAAGAATTTGTTTCTCTTTCCTGCAGCTGAAATAGAGCTGAGTCCTCCATTTATCACCTCTGCATTCCAGCATGGTGTTCAACCAGAGTTTTGTTTTATTGAAACATCATTTTAAAGTTAAGGCATTTCTTTTATATCCTCTTTCAGTGTTCTAGCTCTGGTCTTTTGCAAATATTTATATCAAAATCTTTTGTGTGATTGAACATTCTAATCACGTTTCTTGGGCCTGTGTGGGTTTTTTTTTGAGCAGGCTGTAAAGGAGGGTAGAACCTCAGAGCTCAACATTGAAATGGGCTAGGTGGGAATACAGTCATTCTCTTGAAAAATATTTTATAACAAAAGGAAAAAAAAAATAAGGAAAAATAGATTTAAGTCTGATAACAGTGATGGTTTTCATTGCAGGGTACTGCAATTCTTTCAGCCTGTCATAGGTCTGTTTGGGGTGTCAGGGGGTGAAGTACCTGTGTAAAGATGGCAGAGAACTAAAGCCAAAAGAGAATAAAACAGCAAAGGATTGTGTGTTTCCAATAAATGTGAGGAAAAAAAGTAAAAAAGGCCTAACTTGACAGCTTACAACCAAAGATATTACCAGACTGTGGGCAGAGACCAATAAATTGCAGCTGGAGTCAGTGCAAAACAAGATGTCCGGCCATATTGTTTCAAGGAAAAATGAATGTTTAAATGAAAAATGATGGGGTTTTTCCAGTTACCAAAACCATGGCAGCATAAAACCATTGGAAATTTTCTTTCATTTCTTACCTGTCTTCCCAATTCCAGAAAAGACCGCTAGCATTGCTAAATACATGAATCAACATCATATATTCTTTTCCTGTCTTCACCAATGGTCTTTAAAATGGGGCTTATCAAGTATGGGGTCAAAGGTGAAAGCTGTATCATAATACAAAAAAAAAATCCCCAGGTAATTGAGTTAATTTTTTTGAGTGAATAACAGCAGAAGCTTAGGTAATGAAGAAATTCACTAATGAACTAATTAGCCTTCCTATGCACACTGTGCTGTTTCTCAATGCTGTATCTGATAAAGACATTTGAAAATAAAAGTATTGTCATGGGACAGAAGAGAACCAATCCTCTGTTGCTTGCCAAGCTCCAGTTTAGCTGTAGTTTGCCTCACTTAGATTTTCCTTTTATTCTGCCCCACATAAACAACCTTGGTTTGTATTTTCTACCTCCAGTTTTTAGTTGCTTCTTGAAAGTCTATAAAATATAATGGTTATCAGAAAGGACAATAAGCCAGAAAGTACCAGATATCTCAGTGAGAAACTTCTGAAGAAATTACTATATTTGACATTCACATTCTTCACAGGTATGATAATATTTTCCAGACTTGGAGCTGTGTAAGGGTTAAGCTCTGCAAAACTTTTAAAAATACTTAAATACAGGCTAGGCTGAAGCTGAAGAATAATAATTTTTATTGTTATTAATGTAAATAATGGATGAACTAACCACTGTGACAGTAGCTCTGTGTTAGCAAAATTTGAGTACATATGAGTGGAATATATATTTACTTAAAGTACTTTTAAATAGTAGCTGACAGCTTTACTTTTAAATAGCATCTGAGAGCTTATGAAATGAGAAGTGTTAGTTATAAATTAATAATCTCAGCACTGAAAAACTTCTTTTAGCATACTTTGCTTCTGGAGGGGGTACACAGAAGCTAAATGGTCCAGTCCATAAAGAAGGATCTGTATTAGACTGAATCCAGACAAGCTCAATTGACACCTCTTCATAAGTGCTTCACTGCTAAATCTATTAAACATTCTGGCAAAAGTGCAGCAGCTGTAATTTGGGATGGGTCTCTGTGGAAATGGACGTGAAGAAAGTCTCTGTGGATCTCAAGCATCCTTTTCAATGGTTCTTCCAGAAGAAAGGAAGTAGATCAACTTCTGAAGTGCCATAGGTGATCTTGTTAGCTCACATCTTTGGGGTCATTATGTGGAAGATAAGAGAGTAAAGAAGAAAAATATTTTAGCCCAAGCCCACAGCAAATTCAGACCAGTTGTCATAAATGAAGCCCTTTTTTGAGGTACAGATAAATCATACATTCCTTTGGTTCCACTGCCAAGGCTTCATTGAGGATTTGAGGTGTAAAAGATCTTTCTTCAGCCCAGCTTCACCTCCATTGCCATCCCAACCCTGCCCATTTCTGTGCTCTGGAACACCAGTGCCCAGGGATGTAGATTAACAGCTGTCTGCTATTTAATAGAGTTGGTGCTGCTTTTGAACTGCAATCCTTTGTGCAGCCAAAATGCAACAAAATAATCATCCCAAACAGTGAAAAGGCAGAGGAGTAACTTGACTTTATATTTCTGAAGTGTCAGAGGAGCTGCAGAGTAATAAAGAGGCTCTTTGGGGAGGAAAGCATCTTTAAATTCATTGGTCCTTTTTTCAGTTGAAGGTGCACAGGCTGAGCAGCAGCCACACTATCTCAGACAGGAGAAATCTGCCAATCAATCATTCAATAATAGTGAGTTCAGCAGTAGCAGAACATTTTGTCAGATCAGTGCTAAAGCAAGTGGGGATTAAAAAAGTTAAAAGTAATATTTGGCTTGAGGGCTTTTTCCAGACCCCACTGTTTCAAGAGAAAGACAGGTTTAAGCTGGCTTCAGGATAGTGATGATGTCATATCTCATGCTAGATGTGACTTTTGTATCTGATCTTTTTTATACTGTGCTTTAAAACTTTTTTTTTTTCACTTTCTGGTAGCATACTGAAAGAGAAAAACCCAAGCACTATAAAAATAAGGAAGGGAAAAAGTAAGGAGTAGGAGTGTGATTCAAAGCAAAGAGGACTATCATGTCAGAATGGGATTTATTAACTGAGTCCGCTGATGCAAACAACCATTGGTGGCTTTCTTCCTTCCTAAAGCCTTGACTAAAGAAATTAAGTAAAGGCAACTCAAATGATCTTCCCAGCCTTTACCTGAGGAAGGTGTAAAATTTGAGGTACAAAATTACAGAGCAGTGTGAAACCAAAGTCACTGGAAGCAGTGACGCTGCCCCACAAAATGGGGCCAAATGACCCAACAAGTTCTGCCTCTCCAGAGAGAGTTCTGTCATTCCCAGATCCCTCCCTCTGCTCTCCAACATCTTCCCTGGGCAGCTGAGAGGTGGAGTAAGCAGCTCCTGGAAACACAGACAGAGCAGTGCAACAGTGAAATGGAGGTGATGCTAACATCCCCAGTGTTTCCTTCACTGCCAGAAGTTGGAGTAATGGGCTCCAAAAGGAAAGGGTGACAGAGAAAGGAGCACAGGAGTTATCCCCACCAGTGGCTACAGCAGGAATGGAAACAAACAGAAACACCTTATTAACATCTAAGCTGCTGCTGTGGGCCAACATGGACAGGAATACAGCATGTAAGGCTAAAACAAAGCTATGTAGAATGAAGGAAATCCATATGATAGGCTCTGTGGGGAGGTCAGAAAATCCAGAAAAAATTCCTACTATGCAAATGGATGGAGAAACCTGTGGCAGTTGGGGTGGGGGGAAGGGAATGAGGATTATTAATGCTGATTTGCTTAGAAATCCCCTTGTCTGCACCAGATTTTAACAAAGAAAAGTGAACAAGATTACTTCCTAGCCAAGCGTTTCTTTTGTATATGCACATCCATGCATTGCAATCTTTTAAACATTTCAGGTTTTCTCCTCTTTTTAAATCTTCCAGGTTACATTGTAGTTATGATATGACAAGGTGCGATTATTGTGGTTTTCCTCTATTGCCTTCTCTCAAAAAAGCCTCTGAAATGAAACATTACATAGGTAAGCTACCTGCATGCTTGATAATTTCACTCCATAAATGGAAAAAGGAAAATAAAGCAGAGGAAATTGTAATTCATGGAATCTCTTTGTTCTGCTGATCTTATTCCTTGAGTAGTTCTCTTAGTTCAAGAGGAAAATAACTTCTCATTCCATTTCTTCAAATATACAGATATTTTACTGCAGGAGTGAGACATCACTTAGAACTGCAGATTTATCCAGTTCCCAAATCTAGTCTTGTGTATTGCTGTTAGTGTCTGAGAAATTCTCAAGAACTATACCACCTCTTTTCAAAATTATTTGAGGTTTTCTTTTTTTTCCTTATATGCTGCTATTTAATCATCAATGTTGTAATGGAGAAGAGGAGCAGATAATGTGCTGGAGGGGTGGGATTGGATTGGGTTGCCCAAAACAGAATCATGGAGATGTAGTAACTCTGGGCCCAACCTCAAGTTTTTCTCTTTCAAAATGTTTTCCATGGTAAGTTTTCAGCCACGTATATCCAAGAATTACTACTAAGCTAAGAAACACTGCAGTAAATAGCTTTTTTAGAAAAAACTATATTGATATTTATATTCTTATAATGAAAACTCCTTTCAAAAGTCATACTCTTTCCCTTTAATATTTTTTTGTTCTGGTAATTATTCATTAATGTAACCCTATTTATAAGCAGTACTTGTATCTCTCTGATCTATGCCTCATTTCTGTTCAAGCCTTTTTAAATTAAGACATCCAAAGCTATAAATAATCTACACCAACCTTCTGTGGCAGGTGAGAGTGTGATATCAGGCCTTTGCCTACTTGCCAGGTCATATTCTGGTCACCCAGGTCAATGTGCGATAATCAGGCAGTGAAGGGCTCACGATTTCTTCTTGTGAGAGCTTCCTCTAAATGCCATCCAAACATGTACATATTTAGCAATAAAGTTAAGTTATGAGAGCCCTTGGGGGAATCTTTTTGTCCTATGAGCCTGACAACTATCATTTCTGCCTCATTCTTAAGTGGAATGGGAAACCTTATTTCCCAGGAGCTGCTGGAAGTGTGGAGTGACACTGTAGGTTTTTTGGGGGATTATTCTTACATCAATCTCACTTTCTCTGAGACAGGGCAAGGCCAGTCTTGTCAAGTAGTTCTGCCTGGAAAAGACTTTGTTCCCTCCTTAGGTTTGCTCAGACTTTTACAGAGTTGAGTAACCAGCTCATTTTTCATAAAACTGAACAAAACTACTTTAGTGTTTGCAATATGATAAGGATTGATCAGTGGGTGATGGAAAGTCAACTCTATCCTTTCTTGCACTGTGAGATAAAATCTGCCTTATGTTTATTTTCTGCCTTTTCACCTCTTTAAATCTGCACATTTAAATCTAAACAGTGCTTATTCATGTGTCTTATAAAACTATGTTAATTAAATTTAGGGAAGCAATTCTCCAAGCATTTCTATAAACGGGTAGGATGCCAGTAGATATCTGGGGTACCTGACAAGTTATGGATGTTTAAAGGGACTCAATTACATCATACAGGGCAAAACAAATAGTACTTATAACCAAAAAATTTATCATGAGAGCACTGAAATACTTTCCTAGTCTAGCAGATAATAGTGGGTATTGTAATGACAAACCATGACTGGTTCTGAACCTTTCAAAGTGGCAGACCAAGCAGCTGCAGTATTTCCTATTTTGGAGGATGATAAACTGAGCTGTTTTATGAACCCTTCTCCTTCTGATGGAAAAGAATTTGTTTCTACTAAGGCTGCTGCCTCCATCACCTTAGTAGGAAAAAAACAAAAAGAAATGTTCTCAGTTAATTCTGAAGGATTTCAAGATGAAAGTCAGCAAGATGAATGAGCACAGAAAACCACCATAATATGTGAGCTTACTTTTTCCATACTAAGAAATTAAAATTAATCCCTGCCGTGAGTATTGGGAGATAAGCATGTAAAGGGTGAAAGAGAGGTTAGAAATATGGGGGTTTTGAAAATTTTATTTATATGTGAAATATTCAGATAACCATTTTCCTAATAGGAGAGTCGTGGAAGAATAACTGCAGGTCTTTGTCCAGAACATCATTTTTCTCAGATACATGTAGTTTTCTGAAGAACAAATTCTGAATAAATTCAGCAACAAGTTCTATGCACGGATGTCCTCCCCAGGATGCCTCATGTTTGCTTTTACTGCTAGGCCTTATAATTCTCTTATAAGTATAGCCTCTGGGAGCAGACTAGGCAGTTAAAGAAAAACAAAAACAAAAACAAAAACCCACAAAACCAATCAACCAACCAACCAATAAACAAACAAACAAATAAAACAAAAAACTCCAACCAAACAAAAAAAATTACCCCAAGGAAAATGTTACCATGAATAAGAGGAGCAAAGAGAGAGATCCAAAAGGCTGATGCTGAGATTTACAACCAGAACCCAGGGTGGAGGTCACTTTGCCATTGAACTGTCTATGAGGACAAAAGAGGAAAGTCAAAAAAAAAGAAAGCTGAGACCTGGAAAACACTGCAGGACATTTAGGAAATTGTACTAATCTTTACAAAAAAGAAGTGTATGAAGAAAAAATTGTCTGTGTTGTTGATGTTTAATTTGGTCTTGAGCAAGGTTTCAAAGAAGGGAAGGGATAGAAATGGGAGGTGGAAAGGCATTTTGGAGTCTTGGAGTACCTGGCTGTTGTTCTGGAAGTGGAAAGCGACAAGTGAGAATACCATGAGCTGGAAGGATGGCTCTCCTCTATCCATTTGAGATAGCCTGGATGTATTTTAGAAGCCTAACCTTCAGAAACTTGGTGTGGGTCACAAATTGGTCTTCCTAGGACAAATCACTGGTACAGATCTGCAAGGATATGTTATGTGGGTTGGGAGGAAAATGACAAGACATAAATCTCCTGAAGACAACTATTAGAGATAATTGAGAAATGGATGATACAAGAAATGATGAACTCACAAGCTGATACTGAATTCACATTCATCTGTCTCATCAAGATCTATAATTATACAAAATTACAAATTAAGAGTACTTTCATTAGGCTCACACGTAAAAGGAAATGGCTTTTCTAATGATACAAGTAAATCTGCACTGGGGGCCCCTCAGTGCCAGGGCCAAATCTTTTATGGCAGCTTAGAAGGGCCCCATTACCTTTCTAAGGTGAACTGGAAGAGCTGAACCCCACTCTAAATTTGGAAGTACATTAAGCATAACTAATTACACTGAAACCTCCCCTCAGCCTATCTCCTGTTTTGTCTCTGCTGCTGGGGCTCTCCTGTCTCATTTGTGAAGTAAATTAAGGCTATTGTTCTGAGACCACTTGTTTCAGTGTGTTGAACTTTTGAGTTCAGCCTTGTGTAAAAACATGGAAGACTAAAATTTAAATAAATAAATGGGATAATTTTGTCTCTGTTTTTTCATAATAATATTGTAATTCTCTGTGAAACACTTCTCCTATCCCCACAGTCTCATATTACTTAGCCAAACAGAACAAAGTACATTTGGAGAAGAGAAAGGGGTGAAACAAAAGTATTCCTCTGAGTTACCCGGATGCTTTTCTTTGTGTGAAATAGGTGCAAGACTCTTATCTGGTTGCAAGCCCTGGGGCAAATTCCACTTATTAACATTTAACACAGAACTAATTGCAGTCAGTCTGAGCTCCTGTTTGGCAGCCCAGTGGAAGCAGATATTCTTAGTGGAAAATCCTTTGGAAAACTCTTATCTGGACCTGACTTCTGTCTAAAAAGGCACAAGGACTGAGGTCAGTTGGATTGGCACTGATGGTTATGTTGGAATGGAATCCTGTTAAAACAGTTCTCCTTGGCAACATTAGGAAAACTTCCATGTTGCAGAAATAAACATCTGAATCCAAAGAAGTGACAAAGTTAACAAAGGCAACAGCAACCTCAGGGTGTTGCCTCTGCCTTGTCAGAAGCTTTGCCTTTTGTGTCCCCACAAACTGTAGTTGTGGGGACCTATCAGCAGGACAAGTCCTTCATGGAGAGCTATCCAGTGGGACACCAGACTTCATCTCTTGGCTGTATGTAGAGCATGAGGAAGGCTGAGAAAAAATGCCTGAGTAAGTGCTGAGACTATAAAAGTATTACTTAGGGAGAAGGGAAATTAAGGGATCGTAATTTTCCTGCTGTCTTCACCAGTCAAGATCTCAACCAAGATATCTAAGTCAATTTAAGTATACCTAGAGCCTATAGTGAATTAAAATAATTGTATTAAAACATAAATTATGCCAATGAGATTACGGTAGATTTAAAAGAAACATAAAATACGATAAAATATGTATGTGAGTCTTGTGCATAAGAGAAAGTTTAGCACTTTCTTAGATATTGCAACTGTAGGCTGCAATGATGAGTAAAAAGAAAATAAAAAGAAAGGAGATATTTATAAAACCTTATGATCAGTATTTTCTGATTTCTTGACATCTTTTCACAGCTTTAAAATATCCTACTTTCCCATGGAATTTACCCTGAAATAAAACAAATATCATAGCTGCAGCATCCTTTACAGCTCAGAGTTATCACAGGCAGGCAAGGGTCTCTAAAAGGTTGCTGAAATCAAATATGTATCAGACATCTCTCTAATCCCATTAAAATAGAGCTTTAGAAAAGATGACTTTAAAATAATCCCTTCGGATCAATTTGCCAGCAAGTCCCCTTTTGCCACACCCTCCTCAGGTTGCATTATGCAGCTCATTTTCTTCCTGTAATCCTACCAGCCTCCTGTGTACTGCAGATCAAACAAAATGGAGAATTAGGAAAGCAAGGAGATAAAACTAAATAGACAATTTGCAAATGTGTATTAAATCAGGGACGGCACATTGCTTCAGCGGAGGAAATATTAATTTTCCTTGCTTCTTAAATGGACAGAAGCATGGTGAAGAAAAGAAAAATTCAAGTAGGAAAGGATAAAGGGAGAATAAGGAATGTGTCCCCTCACTCCACATTCAGAACATAAGAAATACTTTCAATATTTAAACCCTCTTTTTCTTATTGCTAGGAACAGAGTGCTATTAACAGGTGATCTGGAAAGAAAGCATTTCATTTTTCAGCAAAACCCAAATTTTCCCCTTCCTAAGTGCCAAAGAAGGTCTGTGCAAATACCCTTTGCTCTCAGCAGAGTGCAGATGAGCAGCAGGCAGCTCCTTGTCTCTGTGCTCCGTGTCTGACAAAGCCATCATTTATTAACAGCTCTGTGGACAGAGCCACCTGGAGCCCCAATTGCCTTAAATCCAGATTTGTCCAATGGTCCCTACAATTAAAGAACAGAATTTGAATTCTAGCCTATTTCTAAGGATTATGCTTAGGCCTCACATTTTTGCAGCTTCTCCACAGCAGCATTACTTTTCTTTTCCCTCATGTCTTTTTCCCATCAGAGGAGAGGAAAGAACAGTCTGTTTTATCAGCAGAGAGCACCTTCCTCTTCTCAGGGCTAGAGCAGCAGGGGATGGACACAGGGTGCAGTGGTCACCTTGTTTTGTGAGAGGTTGCAACTCTGCCTCTGCTGACAGAAATCAGAGATGCTGCGTGGCAGAAAGAGGAGAGAAAAGCCCTACTTACTGCTTCTGTTGGAAAATAATAAAGAGGTAAATTGTGGAAGGGCTTCTCAAGAATTTTTAAGGATTTAGAGGTGTAAATTTCATCAGATAAAGTATATTCAAAGCCAGAACTTTTTTAAAAAACAGCTTAAATTCACATCTAAATTCATAACATACAGGAAACTGATGAGTAATAGCTTTTACATAGATAGAAAACATAACTATAGGCCTCAGCAGGCATATATGTTTTCACTGTTCACAGTTTTATGGGAAGGGAATGTATCATCAAATTTCTTTTCTCTTGTCTGCCAGTGGGTTTGTCCCATATGGATATCAAGGAGACATCAGTCTCAAAAGAATTAGACAACTTTTTCTTTTGCCTTTTTTCTCTAACTAAACCATCTACAATATAGCCAGAGGTTTTAGACATCTTTTTACCATGCAATAACAATGGCAGCACAGTTTTATAACCACACGTGTTTATTTGAATGCTGGCAAGCTGTCCAGGGCTCTTTTCATACCCTGGTGTGGTGTTGGGATCACCACCTTACACTGTGAGACTGCTCCTTCATTACCCAGTATGCCTTTTGTTGTCTTGATATCATCTCATTTATAAATAGAAATGGCACCCCAGATAGGAAAATGTTATAGAAAATGATGTGTTAAGAAATTAATATTACCTTTCCATATTGTCTTCAGAGAGAAATGTCCTTCTGTGTGTACACGAGTGAAGTTTCAGGTCAGTTTTTGGGTGTTGGGCTTACATGCATTTGGATGCAACCAATTGCTGAAAAGTGAATGTGTAAATGTTTGTTTTAAATGAGATTTTTTTTTTTTCTTTGAAACCAAGCTCAGGCTTCCAAAAAGATTTAATTTTACTGCCAATTAATTTTCAAATAGTCTATATTGAATAACACTAAAGGCAAAAAAAAAAGAACTAAGTCCTGGAGATCCTAAGTCAATGAGAAACTGATTTTTCAGGTCTTCTGTTCTGCTGATTCATCCAGCAGCTATTGAGATTTATACAGTATTGGAGAGAGACAGGAAAGAGCATTGATCCATTTGTACATGCATCAGACTCCCCTGCCAAATGCAGTTAACTCCTTCACTCTCTTTTAAAGCCTTAGCCTCATTCATGGCAGTTCTCACCTGGTTAAGTGCACCCACCTCCATGGCTTTCAATCAGACTGAGCAGCAGGCAACATTCCAGTTGTATTCCTTCAGCCAAGTAATACCACATTCCATTATCTCTTCTGGAACTGATGCTTTCCACTGAAGATACTCTGCTCCCTTAATCCCTTCTTACTACTGCCAGGAAGCAATACCTCCTCTGATATCCAAAATCTTCATTGAACTCTGGAGTTTTATAATCTAATGTATCACCAGCACTTGTGCATTGAACTTAACATTATACATCTGCAAAGCATGGCTGGGTTAGCTCACATATTTAATTTCTCCTCTTTGTCTCCATCTCCTTGTCGTGCCTTTTTTAGTTGTGCATTCAAATAAATCAATATCCTGTTTCACAGGAACTATCACAAAATGCAAATAAACTGCAGGGAAAGGATTCAGGAGGAGAATTAAGATGAGATAAACCCTCAGGTTATAACAACATCTTATTTTTATCACAGTCCCCTTTAAAAAAAAAATCATGAACATTCCTGTGTCTGTGGGGAATCTTGTACTTGTCTGTAAGAATTTCCCTGAGATTGTTCCTATCAGGCACATAAATTTCTACTGAGAAAGTTTTGTGACTTCTGTCCTATGCCACTAGCTTCTCAACTGCTTCTGAATTTTCATGTGATACATCAATTTTTAAAACTATCCTTGATGCTGAAAAAAATGAATGCACTGGCTACTGTGCCCTACCCAAAATAGAAGGACAAGAAACAATTCACATATGCTCCTCCTTTGTGCTGACCACTGAAATGAAATGCTGACTGGGCACAGTTGGGCAGAGTTTTTATTTCTGGTTTCCTTTGATATTTGACTTATTCTCCAAATGGAGAAGTCTTCTCCATGCAGAATATTGCAAAGGAATGCTGGTAAGCCTCACAGGGTTTTAATTTGGCCTTGCTGAGATGGGGCTCCTCACGTGTCCCCCTGGATGGGTGGCACACCCAGCAGTGCCACCTGCCCACATCCAGGTGCTCACACATGTTGATATAGCACTGTGAGCACAGGAAGGTGTTATACAGTTCTAATGTGCTCTCAGTGACACCATAATGTTTGGTGATCAATGCCTCCACCTTCCTCAGGTTTTCCTCAAGAAAAAGGAGCTGAATGAAGATATAAAAACATGGCAGTATTATTTCAGGTGAAGCCAAGCGTGTGCTTTCCGTGCTTATGGCAATTGCAACTGGCAATATGAAAGACGGAAGAATTTAAATTAATATTTATGAAGAAGTCTGAATTAAGTTTTGGCTTTCTGTCTCAGTGCTTTATTATTACATACAGCTAAAGCACAGTATATAAAGATACATTGAGAAGAATTATTGGACCATGGATTCTTGAGAATCATTTAAAAAATCTTTAGAGAAAATGTCAAGATACAGAAACTGAAGGATAGTGGTAGTTGGAGAACTAAAGTTTTAGACTGTGGTTAAAAGGAAAGCCAAGTAATCAATCACAATTGTTAAAAGTTGCTGCAAGAAAGCACTGCATATGACAAAAGAAAAGGCACACTCAGAATACATCAAAGAAAAAAAAAGTATGATCAAGACATCTTAGAGAGGATGTGATGTTCTTCAATTCTTATTCTACTGCAGAGCAGAAATAAAGAAATGACAAATGGGGAGCATTTAGTTCACCTCAGGCATGTACAAAAAAATATAAAAAGAGAAAATTAAAAAATTAAATATGATCCATATCACAATTAGAGCTAAACAAATGACAAAATAAAGTTACACATCATAGTAGTAAAATGCTTTTTGCAATTGCATGACCCTTAGGGATAAAATGGAAATGCTCTAGATATTTCACTGTTTTCCGATCAGCCAGTAATGATGAAGTAAATCACTCCCATGAGAAAAAATAAGGAAAAAATAAATGGAAAAGAGAAAAGAGAATGGAGGAATTAAATTTAATCTTTCTCATGAAAGGCTTTTTATGTTTAGATGTATTCCTCGGCCACAGTTAAAATTTCCCCTCTGTAGTTCTGACTCCTTTTCTGACAGATGGAGCACTGTACTCCCTCAGCTGGATTTCTGCAGAGAAGTGACATCCAGTGACTTTCCCCCCCTGTTTTCCGTCAGTTTGATCTGTGTAGGCAGCCCACCTGTTGCTGCTTTTCAGTAGCAGTCCCTTTTTTCACAGTTGAATTTCCTCATCCCAGACAAAGGCTCATAAATACATTGATGTATCCCTTGCTTTGATACATCTGTCTCCTCTGCTGTGGACTCACTCCCTTCTGCAATAGTTTTGCTCCTTTTAATTCCTCCTGCTCAAATGCAAGCCATTGTCCACATGCCCTTCCAGGACTTTGTGCCTTAAGTATTCAAGATTTCAGGGGCTGCTTGGAATGACATAATTGCTGCCATGTGCTTCGAGGGTGAGAGTGGCAGAGCCATCTCCCAGTCATCCCTATTGATCTGCTCCATGAATGCTAAGAAGAATTTAAGGAATTCAGGGGGGACCTCCCAGAGCTAAGGTGATTAGAGGAGATGATGATGCAGACGACAATTGGGAAGAACAGAAATGCAACATGAGCTGTAAAGAAATGAGTAATGTGAAGGAAGCCCTGTCACAGTGAGTGACTCAGCAAAGGCGTCAGCTCTGTGCACTGAGGGGAACGGAGCAGCACCAGCAGGATTATTGACAATATATGCTTGTCTGTTCCAGTGAAGGATGCTCCTGCGAACAAAACAAATTCAACTCTACTGTTCCCCCCCACAGAAAACCATACGGCAGCAGAACTAGAAAGCCTTGATGAATGATTACTGGATTAGTACAGGAAATTGTAGAGAGAAATGCATTTGATGTTGTCTCTGAAGTGTCTCAGAACAAGTTCTCTTGGCTTTATGCATGAACTATGCATATGAAATGTTTTAGAAAACAGTTGTAGACGTTGGTAAACATGGATTTATTACTATTGAAAATACGATGCCTATTTGGACAGCTGGATGAGAGTTCTCATTTCATCTTTTGTGTTTTAATCTTACTTTATCATGAACACTAATGGGGGAAAAGCTTTAATAGAAGCTGTCTTACCAGCTACAAAAGAGAGGGTATTCAGGCATTTGATATTTAAATTAAGATTAAATATATTTCTTTCAATTTCAGTCAAACAATACTGAACTACAACATTTCAACCAGAAGTTTCTGCATGTAAGTTGACTGTGCCAGCTGTAAAGTTTTGACATTTACAAGAGGTACCAACTAATAATAAGAAATTGTGATTTAATAGGGATGCTTTAGCATACAGCTGTATGAATGGGGTTTATACCCTAGTGCAGTACTGATGTGGACATTCAAACAAATAAAATTAAACTCAACCCATCCTAATGCATTATATTCCTTGCCTGAAGATATTAACGATGCAAGCAGTGAGGTTTTTTCAAAAACACTAGATATGTATCTGAATAAGAAAAAAGAACAGCCCGGGTCTGTTGTGCTCAGATGATATTCTTTAAGTTTCTTAACTTTTAAGAAACTCACACAGCAACTTAATAATATCTCAAGGCAGTAATGAATGCCCTGATTCGAGTCAAGCTGAAATCAATGATAAAGTCAATGAAATCAGAGTAACTCCAGTGTAAATTCAGTCAGGTCCAAAATTCTGGCAGATACTGCTGGGTTACTCATCCTTATATTGATTTATTCCATCAGAATCAAGCCCCATGTACTGAAATGCACCTGAAGGGCTGTAGTTTGATTCAATCTAAACTACTTGGACTGAAAGGGGGGGAGAGACTTTTCAAAGCTCAGGCTTCCCTTAACCTCCCATGTTCTACCACACTTAGTCACCAGAACAGTCATCTCTCTCACAGTCATATTGACTCATTCATTTGCAAAAAATCTGTCCATTTTTCAATGGGATATGCTCATGTAAAAACTGGCTGGGATGGAACAGAAAACATTTTCAGAAGATTATTTATACTTCATGAATTTAGATCAAAGGTTTTGTGCTTCAGCCCACATGAAAGATGACTCCATCAGATAAGTAAGACTACTTTCAGGTTGAAAGTGTTACAGATTTATTTTGGAATTTTTTTCCATTTGTTTAAAGTAGCACATACCTAAGACATTAAATGGTACATTTAAGAGCAGTTCTTTGTGCAGCAGGGGGATACAAGACAAGATCTCCCTGTTTTAAATGAAGCTCCAGCAGTATCTCTGAAAGGAAAACAAAGAAAACAGAAAAAGGGGAAGAAAGATTAGAATCATAACAGTATATTTGTACATTTTTTTGTTCCTTCGAAATTAGCAGAAGCCAGAGTAAAAGATAAATGATCATCATGTTACAATTATATCTTTGAATTGTGACAACCCACTAGGATAATGAAAGAAAGCAGCTTAGTTGGGTAGATATTCCCACACTGGCTTTGTAGATTGAAAGTGATTATTTTTCTTTGCTGTTGTTCATGACATTACCTGGGCATAATTAATTAAGCCTGATTTTCAGTGGAGATTCTGAAGAAGGAACCTAGAAATTTACAGGAGAGTGGTTACATCTATGCCAGCAGGAAATCAGAGCAGTTTCAGAGGAGTGGGTTTGTTGGCCAAAACAACCCAGGCAGAGTTGTTATCTACTGATATTTTGCATGCTATGGGAGGTTACACTAGATAAGAGATAATCTGGTCCTTGAGTATAAATGCCTCTGGGATTTGTGGTTTGAGGCTTTGTGAAAGAAAGAAGCATCAGGGAAGTACTGAGAGAGCCTTGGTGAGGCGACAGGACCTCCTGGGCTCTGTGACTTGGGGTGAGGAGTCACCACGAGGGATCCTTCCAGAGGGAATCTATCCTGGGAGCATCAAGGCACCCCGAGAGCTGAATCAAAGGCCTGTCAGGGGTTTCACTTCACAGCTGCCCCATTGGTGTTCAGCAAACCACTTCTTTGAATACAGACAAGCATCCCCTATTCTGTCTTCAGACGCAGTAGGGATTTGTAATTTTCCATAAATAATGGCATAATAGGGCATTTTGATGCAAATTAGTTTTGAGCATCTCTGCAGAACAATGATAAAAGGAAAAAAAATACAGCAAATGAGTGGGAAATAACAGGGAATCTGTCTAGAAATGTCACTAAGAGGCTTCACATTATTAATAGAACTAGAGTTACCAGTGAGCTAACACAGAAAGAGCCAGCCCTAAAATTCCCTGCATGTCACACCTCAAAGCAACTCAAACAGTGGTGCTCACAGTAGCTCTGTGTTCCAGTTCTTGATTTTTATCTCATCTATCCCAATGGAACAGCATGGGGCTGAGTTGCAGGAATCCTTATTTCCACCAGCATTAGTAAGATCAAGACCTTGTTTGCAAATGAGGGGAATCTGACATTTGGAGCTCTGCAAAGAGCAGTCAGTTGGCTTGTGCTCTCTGTCGGATTTTATATATGCACCTAATGAACAGTGGAAAATGATTACAGTGGGGGCATGGAAGTAAGCATGGGTGCTATAGCAATAAACAGGAGCTGATATAAATCACTGGCATTTTATTGACTTCAGTTCTGCTGGTCTGATTTAAATCAAGAATGAATTTGGCCCTAGGGCCTTGCAGAGAAATCTCTGGGACTGAATCCTGCTGTCTTGGCTCAGATAATTTTTTCCTAAATTTCACTGAGAGTCATGGTTGAACAAGGATCTCAGGATTCCACTGTCACATAACACAAAAAACAGCTCTCATCAGGAGCTCATTTAGCTTTGAAATGTATCTAAATGTTTTATGGAAATTATAAGCTTTGGAATAGCTCCCATTGTGTTTTTAATGCTAAGGCATTTCCACTCTTCATATGTTCAGAAATATAAGTCACATTATTCAGTTAAAAAAAATCATAAGTGTAAATAAAAAAAAAAAACTCCAAACAAAATAAATTACTTTTTTGGGGGGGTATGTTATCTAAAATTTAAAAGTTACATATTGAATAGAAACAAGTAAAACACCAGTGGATTCATAGGCACACAGCACTGTAGGTAGGGAAGCCAAGTAATATGAGGTTTCTTCATTTTCATTTGTTGTTGCTTTTCTTTTGGTATTTTCAGTGCAAACCCAACAACTTTACAGGAGTGCCAGACTCTGAACAGAACCACATGTTAAGATAATTACTAATTATGGAGAAAGGAAAAAGGCATGAAAACAACATGAATTTTTTAAGAGACCTGGTTGTCTCCAAGTTTTATACTTCCCAAGGAAAGGTAATTGCATAGCTTTTGAAATCACAAACAAAGGCATGAGTACAATTCCATATTGCAGTAAGTGCTAAAGCTGATCTACATTTTTTTGGTCATTTTCAGGAGGCCACCCCTGTCCACGTGTAAGAGAAGGATGGCAGGTTAGGCTCGGAAGGAGCATAAAGCTCAGCATTGCTTGCCTTTCTCTGAGAGGACACATCCATAACCTGGCACCCAACACGGGAGCCCGAGCTCTCTGGGATGGCAGCAGTGCCAGGGCTCAGGGGACACAGGGCACAGGAGTTGCCCTCACACCGGAGCCTTGGGAGCCCTAATTAGGCTCAGCTGCAAAGCTCCAATCAACCCTAAGGAGGTCACAAGGGGTGAGGGCAGGAGGGACATAAATGCCTGAGCAACAGGTGTTCTGTTTGAGTATGTTGATGCTTCTTTTCTTTGTTGCAAGGAAGTTGTTTTCTCTCTAGATTGATCTAGGAAAGGTCTTTTCTCACTGGTTTATAAAATACATGGCTGTAAGTAGGCATTTGAGCATGGTGGGGTTGAGTTGTTTTTGTCAGGTTTTCATACTCAGAGTAGAAATACAGTTTAGGTTAAATAGGAATTAAATTTCCCTTTGTTTTTTGTTGTTGGGAGAAGGAGAGAATGGAGGAAGACAAACCCTGTAAATAACTAGCTAGTTTCATAAAATCCCCAAATAATCATTTTACTATCTGAGGGGAGGAGGACACTGTGCTAAAAAGATAAACTTGTATGAATTCCATAAGAAAAAATTTTATTCCCCTAAGAGAAAATGAGAGACTTTATTTTTAAGCTGTTGCCTTGTTTATTTTTGTTTCTTTGCTGTTTTGATCTGTTGAAATTGCTTGACCAGTTATTTAGACTCACATATTGATTCAGGTAAACATGTGCGAGGCCTTTTCAATGCAAAGAAAGTAGTCTCCTGTAATGTTTTCCTATTTCTTCTTCAAAGCATGTACTAAAAAACCTCAATTTGATTTTTCACTGGCTAAGGGGCTCTGAAGAGGTCTGAGTGTCCAGTTTCCATTGAAGCCATGGAATAATGTTCGAGAGCATGCAGCCTTTTTCAGGGTTAAGTTACCAGCTCCTGCCAAAACTCTTGTTTGTTTTTTAGCTGCTCCTGTAACTGTCCTTCTGAAATATCTGTTCCACTCAAGAGTGTGCTGCTTCCACACATGTGAGCAAATTGTCTGGGTTTATATTGCAATATCTTTAGGCAGTGCTTTTTTGTTCTAGCAGATAGGTTTGTAGTTGGGGTTAGGGTTGAGTAGCTCAAGGAAAATGGTGAAAATATTTAAGCTTTGTTTTTTAAAGGTGCTGCGAAGGGGTATCCCTCAGTCAGAAATCTGGCTTTGTGTGAATGGTTATATGCTTTCCCCACCCAGATTTTTCCTGGGAAAATTTATGTATCTTTTGAGATGTGGTCATCCAGACTTTGCTAGAAAGAGAAAATCCCTGTTCTAATTTACTTTAATTGTGCTAGAAAGCCATGGATTGTTCATTTCCCTTCCCTGCTGGGCTGTCGTTCATATGTCCCTGATCTGGCATGGCACTAGGGCTGCAGCCAGCAAAGCCAGGTTTTCTTTGCTGCTTGCATTTTCTGGCAAAGTGCATTATTAAGCCCGAAGCAACTCACTTTAAAGCAGGGGTTTGCATATCCTGGATGTAAATCCAGACTGTACTGCTGGTTGCTGTGCCTTTAGTGCCCAGGCATTGCAGGCGTGCAAAATGCAAACTGCAGGGGGGTCAGGGCAGTGCAGGGAGCGCCGGAGCTGCTGTGAGCACCATGAGGAAAGGCTGAGAATGGAGGCAGCTCTTGACTGTCAGGCCTTGCTCTCCAGCACATTCCACCACCTGTGCTCAGTGTCACATTCACTGCCTGCACCTGCCGGGTCTGGGAAGCACAAACTTCGCCCAGGGAGGGTTTCAGATCATTTGTTGTTGTGTTTAGTAAGACAAATTTCATAATTTTTCTTTAAGAGGTTATAAAAATAAGAACTAATTAATGGAGGAGGGGAGGTAACTACTGAAGTTAGGAATAAATGTCTGAATTGGTCTGATTTCTTCAATTCCGTTGGGACAATATTGTGTAAAATCCTTGGAGCTCCAAAGTGCTCTTTATCTGCCAGATAAAGCTCTCCTTGGCTATTACCATTTGCTTAACCCTCAATTGAAAACATGTTGAAGAAATGAGCAGAAGTCAGTGACATTTTTCAGAGTGGAATGGTTAATCCTGAACTATGTGGCTTAGGCATGGATTTACATGATCGGTGTTTCAGCTGAGTGAGGGGAGAAAAGCTACCCTAGCCTAAACTGCCCAGGAGAAGCAGTAGGTTATACAGTGAGGGGATATTTTGGCCAACTGGGGTGAATCAGTTTTGGAAACAAACTTGACAGAAGAAGAGGATTCTGCAAAACCAACTGGTAAAACAAAGAACTTACACATGGAAAGAAGTACCCTGTGATGAAGATCTTCCCTGTTCTTTTCAATTTGGAAACAAATATATTTAGTCCCTGCACTGTCTGGGTGAAAGTGGGATGTTGTGGGTATGATCTCAGCCCAGTTTTTGCAGATGAGGTGGATGCACATTTCCATGTATATGGATGATTGACAGAACTGTAGCAAACTTTAGACTCTGCTGAGGCTGATGCACGTGCTAAGCCTGGGGTACCCTGACACGTTCATTTCTGTGGGATTTCCCTTCAGTAACAGGAACCTTTGCATTACACATTGCTCCTGATTTATGACCATGTATCTCCACTACGAGGATATATAATATTCATCAATACTAAAGAATTAGAACACTCATCTAAAACCCCAACTGTGAGTTGGGAAGAAGCTTCTGATGTCAGTGTGGGTAGCTAGGAAAATTCTGGGGATTTGGGTATTTTAAGCCTTAGTACACAACTGCACTTTAGTGTTCTTTGAACCTCTCTCTCTGTATTCTCCAAGGGAAAACATACAATGATTTTTGGACCACACATCATTCTCTTGAAGAATATTTAAATGTTTTAGGGACAGAAATAGTGAGGGACTGTTTTTGCTGAAAATTATGTCTCTGCTTTGAAGGCAGAAGCCTCCTGACACCCTCCAGCTCCCTGGGATGGAAAGGTGGGGCAATGCCTTAGGGCACAGCAGGCTCGTGACTAACGTGTGAGTGTCCCACATAAGGCAGAAGGATGTTCTGGATTGCAATGGGATGGAAATACCTAATTGTAGGCAAGCACAGAGGATGCTGAGAAAATGTGGAGGTCAGCATGAGGCACCAGATCAATGTCCCTTAGCTGGGTGGATTAAATAGCTTAAAGATTGGGTCTAAAATTAAAGTGACAGTGAGGAAGAAGACATCCCTTGGCATGCAGAATTTAGTCCACAGTCACGTTCAGACCATGCTCCAAGCACAGGATCATGTCAGTTTGAGTGACAGCAGCCACCTGGCTGCAGCAAGGTGATACAGGGACACCAGGATGCCAGTGCTTCTGATTTGTATCATTGTCTTGATTTGTCTTGATAGGTCAGGTCTGTTTTTTGTAAGGGCCATAATCATCTGTTAAGGTGGAATATTTTTTTGGTTTTTTTCCCTGCAGTGGGACCGTTGCCAGATGTATGTGGTACTTTACATTTAGAGATGTAAAGCTCTAATTTCCCTTGGAAAAGGCACGTCACTGCCATGGATTTGTTAATCTATGTGCACATGAGATCACCCCATCTGAGCTTAGGCAAATTTCATTCAGCAACTGATCTGTATTATGTTGGCATCAGTGTTCTGGAGAGCTCACTAATGGGTTTTGAATGATTTTGTATTTATCAAGCTCAGCCATGATTTATTGTACAAACTTTCCTATTAATGTCTGTTTTCTGGGATGTGTGAGTTCTGAAAAATGAAGAGTTAAAAAAGCTGCATTTATCACTTTATGTTTTTGACAGTTCATAAAGCTCTGAAATATCTAAAAATTTTCCTCAGTTTCAGTTCCAAGCAGCCCTAGAAGACCTCAGACAATAGCTTTTAATGAAAACACTGAGAAATTTAGTAATCCCTCTGTTTTATGCTAAACCCACAAACACAGAGAATATTTAAAATATTCGTATTGTAGGTTTAGCTACCAACACGAGGAAGCAGATGAAAAAATGTCCCTGAAAGAGCAATCTGAGTATCTCCCCTTTTAGCAAGCTACAGTTTGAGTGTTTACCAGGCTGCCTCCAGCTGAAGTGTGCCAGTGTTGTTGTACGGAAGATGAAATAAGAGGGGGGGGGGGAAAAGACCCACAACAAAAAATCCCATTACTTACAACACTTAGAAATGCAGGGCTTTGACTTTCTTTTCACCATAGTTGTCTTGTCAGTTTTCAAGCTGATGGGAGAAGTCGTGATAGTTTTGTCTCATTGGACTGTATTTTTTTTAAATTTCAGCTGAAGTGAAAAATCCAAAGGAAGTTAAGACTTAAAGAAAGTACCACTTCAAAACTATGTTTAGTAATTAGTATTAAGAAAGATAATTGTTGAAATAACCAGGAAACACTGATGCTAATGTTTGAGCCTTTGTTCAACATGCCTCAAGAGACTGTATTTTCTGCTTAAATTGATATCAGAAGAGATACAGTAATTAAATAATAGTATTTAGAGATGAGGCTGAAGATATTTCATGGATTTAGTTGGTTTAAAGTTAATGCTATTTGAATATGGTTATTGTTTTCTTAATTAAATGTAATTTCTACTACTGAGTAAGCTAGGACATCTAAATTCATCCTTTTCCACTACAGCTCTGTTTATTAAACCCTCTCCCTTATCCTTCATAAGATTTAAACAGTGGGAGTTTAATCTCCTGTTTCTGCTTTTGCACCAGCTGAAAGGCACAAGTCAGTGTTACAAAGCCTTATGGAAAATCCCATCAGTCCTCCCTACAGACTTTGTATTCTCTGCAGAGCCTCATGGCGTGAAGAGAGGCAAGGAATAATCATGTACAGCAGCTGGTGGGAGCTTCCCCTGAGCTGGGCAGGGACAGGTTCTCAAAAGGTGATTGTTTTCACAGCAGGGCACTGAGCTGCTCCCAGATTTACCGGGTTAAGTGATGTCTGGGGTGGGTGTTAGCCTCTCTGCTATTCCCTGTGTCCAGCTGGTTTTCCAGAGCCAGGCAGGAGGCTGGGATGTCCCCTACCTGCTCCACAGTGTGCACCTTGTGACACGTGCCCCTGCAAGGCAGCTTTCTATGGCACAGCCAAGGGACCTTCAGCCCTCCTCATTCCTCGCAGCAGCCGAACATCCACCCCCCCCATCTGTCTCTGTGTGGCAGGTAAATTCCCTGACATTTTATTCTTAGATGTTTTCTCCCAGATGTGAGCAATCTCAAATGCAAGATTTGACCCTTAATGTTACATCTTCCCTGTTTTTGCCTCTTTGGATGGGTTGTTAAAATGCTGGTCTATTTTGAGGACTTGTGAGAAATGTCTAAAGGTACTTTTGGTAATTTAATTTGTATTTTCACTGCCTGATGGGCTGGTAATAGTGGGAATGGAAGCAGATAAAATAGTTAGCACAGAGAATGACTTCAGCTGTTCCAGAGCTAAGTCAGCTCTTTCATGTAGCCAGTGGGAGGTTACATTTTAAACTCATAAAGATAACCCTGAAAAGACTAGATTAGTTCTGATGTGTTATTCCAGCCCTTACCCATTATACAAGCAGCAGATGGTTCATCATGTTATATTTTATTGACCTACAGGAAGTGATAGAAGGGTGTTTTTGTCACTCCTACTTGCTACAAAGCCTAAAAAAGTTGCTTTTAGCTGTTAACCAGTGACTTCAAATTGGGTATCTGTCTTGTTTAATGAGGAGAGGAAAAGAGTAAAAAAAAAAAGAAATCAATGAAAGTAGGGTTTGTAAATATATTATCTGAATCCCCTGGGCTTATTAGGTAGGATACTCTTGTAGACAGCAAGATCCATATGGAAATCCTTGAGGTAATTTCATGCAGTGTTGTTCCATGCTTGTAATTCTTTGGCTGTGCAGAAGATTTCCTATCTGACCAGACTAAGAAAGTCGGGTGAGTCACCCATTAAGAGGATTAAATGCTTCTGGCTAGAAGAAAGCAGAGACCAAGCTTTCATGTGTGGCGTGGAATCGACCTGGTATGATAAAAGGAATGCAAAAAACAATCTAATTTTCATTTCTGACATACTTAGATAACAGAAGAATTTGTAGCCGCTCTATTTTAAATGGGAAACATAAATGGCTTACAAAGGACCATTCAGGGGTAAATCAAGTCCAGAATATAAACTAGATGGCTAAAAGCAAGCTTTGTAACTTTTCTGTGAGTTTATTCTCCTGAAACAAATATAGTCTGGAGCTGACAGTCTCCTGAATGTTTTATAGCCTTCAAAAGTTGTGTCAAAAATCTGTGCTTTGACAAAATTCTGACCCTAGGGTATAAGAACTCTACTTCTTCAACTTGTACAGAGAAGTAGTTCTGTCCAGGCCAAATCTGGACAAATGGAGATTGGGAAATGTGACTGCAGTTCCTGGAAGCGTAGACAAAATCCATACGAGGTGAGTCTGGCATAGTTCAGTAAAGTCTGCAGATCAGCCATAAAGCTGGAAGGGATTGATGGACATATTCATTTCAATCACTGGGTCACTGTTGGTATTTACATGAAGGACTGAGGTCACAGGGATGAATAGACAGAAATGTTGTCCCTAAGAATTGAAAACAATCCTGTGGCATATCCAGCTTTGATCTGTTTGGATGTCCTGTACCTTCAGTGGGAAATTTCATATATTTAATGTAAGAAATTTCTGAACGATGGAGACTCTGAAAATTACTTGACAGGTTATATGCCCAAGGAAAACTTTAGAAAGCAAAGTGCTCTAAGGTATTAAATTTCCTTGGAAGAGCCTGTCTTGCAGCCAATGGCTGTCCAGCTGTACTGTTCCTGTGTACCTTGAATGGGTCCCCTTTGTGTGCTTCCTGCTTCAAATCCCACAGTTTACAGGAGGATTTCTGGGGATGACTTGTGCTTCTTTCCTGTAGTAAACAAGCCAGGTGCTCTCATCTCACACACAGAAAAGAATGAGAGCACACTTTGGTAGCCCAGATGAGACAGTTCCTTTGAAAATCCTCTTGAATTAGGGCTGGTACTTAGGGCAAGAAGCCTTAAAGGCAGGCAAATGTAGCTTGAGGCCAAAGGCAACCATGGGCCTGTTGGAGACCATGCCTCAGTTCATCGTCTCTGCTGGGAAGAGGCATAGTGGCCTCCTGAAGAAATAAGGAACTTGCTCAGTGAGGTTGGACTGACACTCAGTGTGTTTTTCAGATGGGAAATTCCTTGTCAGCTCTGTAACAGCTTTCATTGACTGAGCATAGAAGTCCAACGCAGTCAAAGACAATGAAGCAAAAAGTAATTGACAGAGTAACGCCCATGTCTTGTGAAAGCTTGCTGTAGTAAAGAGTAGAGCAAATCTTCTTAAACATTTTTCCTACTTAAGTAATTTTGAGTTGCTGAAGAAACATAAAGAAACAGCAATAAATCAAGGACTGAATGAAATGTGCATTTGAGCCAATTTTCCTGTGCATCCCAGCAACTTTACTAAAACAGTTTGACATCTATCTCTTCCATTAAAAAAAAAAGAAAGAAAAAAAAGAAATAAAGCTTTGCCTTCTACATAGAAAGTTGTTTTTAGGGTTTTTTTTTGGTTTTTTTGCAAATAGGATTAAGTTACTCAACTTCACGACTTTTTACTAGCAAATCCAGTTGCTGTATTTAAAAAGCAACTTATTATACATCTGTGAAGTTAGATGCAAGCTTTGAGAGGGAATAGAATAAACCCCTCCTCTGCTGTAGTGGTACCTTTGTGCTACCCTTTGCCCAGAGAAACTGTGGATGCCTCATCCCTGGAAGTGTTCAGGGCCAGGTTGGATGGGGCTTTGAACAACCTGATCAGGTGAGTGGCAAATGACTGAAGAAAATGACAAAATATTCGGTGGTCAGAGACCAAATTGCAGTTTCTTGGAGAAAGTGCTTACTCATGTTAGGGAATCCAGCCTGCTTGGATTGTATCTCTTCTTGTACACTGCAGCCACATCCCAGAGTCTTGAAGTGGATCCCCTTGCACCAAACCCCCAGTTCCTTGCCTGTAGGAATGGGGTGATGCCCACTCCCTTGGGTCTGGCCACTAATGTCTTGTGTGCTGTGAGTTACTCACAGCCCCACTGGACTCAGTGTAGGAATGGAGAGATCCCAGCTCAGAAAGTGTCTGTAAATGTGTAAGGTCTATAGCGTGCTTGGACTTGAAATGCAATAGTGGGGAGAAAAATAACCCTAATTTACTCACTGAAGGTCAGAAAGGGGGAGCAAATAGCAAAAAAATAGCAGAGTGGTGGCTTTAGGAGTACTTTAGCTGATATTCTTAGAGAAAAGCCCTGCAAAGCTGTGGGTATGTTGAGTTCAAGCCAGTAATTTTGGGATTTTTTTTTAACTGTGAGGTTAACTGCAAAGATGTGTGAAGTCACCCTGCACTCAGGAGCAGCAGCTTGAGACCTGAGAGCTCAGGGCCTGTCTGGCTGGTGCCAGGCTCCATCCAAACTGTCCTGCTTCCCTTTCCTGCTCAGCAGCCAGGACTCAGCCACCTTATTCACTGAATGACAGCTTGGGACAAACCGTGGTAATTTTCTACATGAGCTTTGTTTTCAGCAACCTGTGCACATCATGAAAGACATCTGCATTGCCCAAGTACTTTTGGTAAATTGCAAGCATGTAGTCATATTGTCTGAGAGCTGGATATGCACATGGCAAATGTTTTCTGAATAATGAACACCCAGTGTACACTGGCCATACACACAGAGCACAGGTACAGTATATAAGCTATGTTAATTTTTACAGATTTTTTTCAACTGGATCTAATATACTTTCTTTCCTTGTCTTGAGGAAAAACCAGGGAATATGTTCAATGGTGTATTTCTACTTGATTTCTTCTCTCACTGAATGTGGTTTACATTTGAAAATTATCTGCTGTAGATAAACTTTGTGAAAATGGCCTATTCCCTTATGTCAACCTGCCATTATTTGTCTCTCTCCTTATGGTATCCCACTTTTTTTTTCCAGCCTTCAAAGAGTAGAATGGTGTTTCCAAATTCCCAAGCTGCAACACATTACCCTAGGAGCATTGCCGAGGCAGAGCTCTGCAAGGTGAGGCTTGGGGGGGGAATTCCCACTGCTGTTGGAGCCCAACAGGCAGAAAAGCTGCTGTACTGATATTTTAAACAGCTGTGACCCCCTGTACTAAAGTTAATAGACCTGTGCAGGATCAACTTCAGTGAAAGGTGGTTTCTTCACCCTACTACTGCTAGAAAATGTTATTCTTTTCTCTTTTTTGCATTAATGGCTTTAAATCCTTTCCTCCCAGATCAGTGAGAGCTGGGGAAATAGAGAATAGGGCACCCTGAAGGTTGTCAGAATTGGGATTTGCTCACCTCTCAGTGCTGAACACTCAGTGGCAGTGAGCTGTGTCTCCAGCCAGCTGTTGGCAGAGCCCTCAAAGCCAATGCAGGGCACAGCCCAGAGCTCAGATGATTTTGTGTCATTTGCTCTTTCTGGTTGCTGTGCCCTCAACAGCAAGAGCTAAATCTTGAAATGAGCTGCTGTCATGAAGGTGAGTATAGGTAGTTTCTTCTTCTGTGCTTGCTCCTCTGGGTGTCCTTGGGGAGGACCTCCTTCTCCTGTGCTGCTCTACCAGCTGGGATCTGTGCAGTATTTAGCATTGCCTGGGTTGTGGCTTCTTCCCTGCGCTCCTGATGAGGACGGTATGGGCTGGCTCTGCCTGGCACCAGCTGTGGCTGCTGTGTGAGACGTGGTCCTGACCCCTCACCTGGGGCTGCCAGGGCCCTCTGCCCAGCTGTGCTCCCACAGCCCTTCACTGCAAGCCATGGAACCAATATCTGGTTATTTGCCAGGTGGCACATGAAGGGTGTGGTGGTGCTGCAATGAATTCAGACCAGCAGAGCTGTGCCTGTCCCCTGCCCTGGCTTTGGAGGAGAAGGCAAAGCAGCCACCTTTGCCTTGGCAGCTGAAAACGACACACCCACCCCAAGCTCCTTCCAAAAGTTATAGCACTTCTCTACCCCACTCACCTTCCCCCCGGGTGCTCAAACCTGTTACCATGTTGAGGAATTTGAATTAGACAATTCTCGTGTTTATTCTTTTGGGTGTTTTATCCCCCCCCCTTTTTTTTTTTTTTGGTGTAGCTTACTCAACATGATATTTGAAATTATATTGAATGCTTTCCTCGCAGCAGACCTTGGCAAGGCATAGGCACAAATATACACATTTTCTATTTCGATGTTGAGTGCAGTAAGTGATATCTATGCTTTCTCATTGCTTATTTTTATCCACTTACCCATTTTCATCCTCTGTTGCTACATTGCAGCTTTCTTAACCCTTCTCCCTTTCTGTAGCAAAAAAAGGACACTCAGATGAAGAGATCTTTTTCAGCTTTTGGAAAGTTTACAATTTTTGGTTGTCCTTTTCAAAAGTGAGAATACTAAAGGTAAATTAAATAAAACAAACAAAAAAAAGAATTATTTTAATACATGCAGTGAAAACTTAAAAGTGTAGGTCTTTAAGTGCTCTGCTGTGGGATTTTCTGGTGGGGGGGAGTGGGAGTGGAATGTATTAAAAAAAAACCTATTGAAGAAATGAGCATTTACTGTTAAAGACATAACAGAGAATTCAGAGTTCCCCAGCACCAGCATTTGTATGATTAGCAAGGAAACAGTTTGAGTGTTCTTTTGAATAACATAAAGGTGATCAGGCCAAATTTGGCTTATAATGATAGCTGCTTCTGGAAGTTATTACACTCCATTCCTATTCCACAGATTGCACGAGCGCAGTTTGAGGTCAAAGGTTACTAAGAATCAGGAACAATCAGCAGACTGGGATTCTTGTTTTCCAGAAGTGGCTTTTTTACCTTGGGCAGGCATTAATTTCTCATGTTGTTGGATTAGAGGCATTTTATTTTTTGCTGAGTCATTCAGTAGCTGCAGGTCTGAGCCCGATGTGTCCGCCACACTTTGCCCATTGAGGAGCAGAGGATTTCAGCTCTCCCAAGAATCCTGTGAGTCTGAGGCAAGGAAGCCTCATCTTCCTGGTGATGTTTGGCTTTGTAGGAACTAGTGAGGTTGCTAAGGAATGTTTTACTCCTCCCAAGGCAGGGCAGTACTGTGGGATGTAGGGAAGCTCCTTACACCCAGGATTTTTACATCCCACCACCCCAGCATAGAGGTTTGTACCTGTGTGTCCATCTGCTCCCTGCTACAGACCGAGCCAGAGAGGTGAAACAGTGCAGCATTTTAATTTCTTGCTGTAGGGCTTGAGAAATTCATGACCAGTTACTGACGCTTATTTGTATTTGGGTGTAAACACTGTATCAAATGTGCTTTTATTGCCATTTGTTCCAATAAAAAGGTAAAAATACATAATCTAAATGTAAATTTTTCAGTGAATAAAAGCAGGCCACAAAAAGGAGCTAGAAAGTTATCAGTCTTGCTGAACATGAAATACTATGGAAAAGTATCATAAATGTATACAGAAGGAGAAATGGAAGAAAATACATTTATTTGGAAAAAAAGTTGCAAAGAAGGAGAATTGTATTCCATTCTGTCAGAACACTATATAATAAGCCCTCTTGATTCTTCAGTGAAGCCTTTCAAGGTAATTTTCTGTAGCTTTTAAAAGAGTAAACAACAAAAAACTAAGAATGAAACATGGATTACTCCTCTCAGGATTGTCTGCAACTGTAGGCTTTCTCAAAACCCTTGTCAGTAGAACTTCTTGGCCATTATGTTAGGAACAAGAAAAGTGTATTTGCCATTAAGATCCTCTTCAGAAGAGCAGAGTAAGGCAGTAAGAAGATACTTGCAACAACGGGTGACTTTTCAGCAGCATAGAGCATTCTAGCACGCTTCTTCTAAAATTCTGCATGGCTGGTGCACAGCCCAGAACTTACCTAAATGACACTTCATTCAGTATTTTTTAAAACAAGTCCATAAAATCTTTGAGTTAAAGCTGTGTCCTTCCCTGTGTTCATGTGTGCTGGATGGTGCTGTGGGGTACTGTATGGTTGAGACTTTGGGTTATTGCAGAGGAACGGGTCTCCCCTGGTCCCAGAGGGAACTCCTGAGTAAGCACAACTAATGAAACTGCTTTCTTCTTGACTTGTGTCACTTGGGTCAATTCGTTTGTAAACTCAGTTATAGATGGAGTGTTTTGCTGACTCCACATACACCAAAACGATTTCTCTCTGCTTTTTCCCCTTGAGGCCCTTTTCCCCACTCTGAGTATTTGGTAGGATTCACCTGCAGAAAGCAGCTGCAGTGACCATCATCTGGGTTTTGTAAAGTGCTGGTTTTGTTCTCTAAGTCTCTGTTTCTGTAAAACTCGCAGGAAATTCCTGACCTTTGAGAGGCAGGAAATACAATCATGGTTCATGCAGCATTATTATGTAGTTCCTGTACCAAACAAATTATTTGTGTTTTTCCTGCTCCTGCATGGGAGGAACAGGTGGGCACAGTAGTAATTTGAGGATTTTCAGTTTGGGTGTATCTGAATGTCCCATGTGTCAGGTGAGCTGCAGCTCAATAATAAACTCGGGGGACCTGTGCAGAGCCTCTGTCTGTACCTTGTCATCCCTGGGCCAGCACTTGGCAATAGCACATGACTTTGTCTCTTACGGATCTTAAAGTGATTATTTTTCAGCTTTGAAATACTGGTTGAAATCATTAATAACTTGGAGCTCTAGAATGCTTCAAGAGCTGTTTTCTACAAGTTTTCTTGACACCTGCAAATATACCTCTATTTTTAACCTCTGTGTAAGGGGAGAAACCAGGCTTGATTTAGGGGTTTCCACATGCAGTAGTATTAATTTTGGAGGGTGAAAGTTCTCATAATCTAATCTGAAGATAAAGAAGTATTTATCCTATCTGATTGCATTTCAGAGTGGATTTTTGTCTTTTTCTTAGCATGTGGTGGTTCTTGGAGCACCCTTGTTCTGCTCCAAGGTAAGTTAAGAGACAGTGCTGAGATTAAAAGGTTCTGAGCTGTTTGGCCGTCCAGGTTATAATAAAGACATGAATCCTTTTTATTCTAGATTGGAACAGCAGAGTAGATTATTATTTTAATAGTAATTTATAATAAAAGTACTGGGTTTTTATTATTATTTTAAAATATTCAGAGGATGAACCAAAGACTTTGAAATAGAGCAAATATCAAAGCAAAAGGGAAGTTCTAGCTAACAGAGTTAGTGTTACGTGTGACTAAGATTCCTTTGGTTTATACCAGTTGTTCATATTCTTGGTTTTATGTTGCAAATCTTGTGTTCGGAAAGTGGCCTTTCCTTCTTCCATGAAACTTTTCTTTCTTTTTTTTTTATTTTTTAATTCTCCTTCATACAACTGCAGAGCAATGTGACTTGAGGTCCAGCCACATCAGAGGCAAAGGTTTTAAGGATTTAGTCACTGTTGACATGGCTGTTGCACTCCCAGGTCCCTCAGCCTCACTTCTGAGAGAGCAAACATTTGCATGAATTATTAGGGTGGCATTGAGACAGTCAGGCAGGGTCAGACCAGGAGTGCTGTATGTTATTGTCCCTTTCCTGTTGGCTGTTATCCTTTCTTTTTCTGGGAAGATACTTACAGTGTCTTTCCTTCAAGGAGAGCACTTAATTTTGATTTGTGTGGAACAGCATGGAAATGGGATTGAAGGGATCAGCCACTGAATCATGTGCCCTCCACCTTTTACTAGAGGTGTTAGTTCACATCTTGATGAAGGATGTATTATATGATCACAGAAATAGAATAGATTTAACTCTTTTTGAATGCCTTTTATCAATTTCCTCTTGCCATAAAGTGTGAATTATTGACAAACCCCAGGCCTTCTGTCACACCTACTTCTCTGGTTTAACAGCCCTCTCCTACATGCCCTTGTTGCTATGGTGCTCCATTTCACAGCTACAATGCCTTATATATTGTAATAAGTGACATATGCTCAAGGCAGCCCAAAAAAGTCAGCACACTGGCAATTGATAACTTTTTGAATTCTTTACTTAAGCAAAAAAATTTGAAGGGGGTAAGGCAACAAAAGGATTGACAGTACTGGAAAAGAAGCTCAGGAGATAATTATTCCCCTGCTACCTTCCTCTTGAAAAAGTGTTATGGGATGAGGCATTTGCCTAGAAATGAGTGAAAAGACAGTGTTCTCAGATATAGCTTTTCATATTTTATTGATGTTTTTAGTTAAAAGCAAATAAACAAACCTATGTGCTATGGTGGTTTCCTTCTGTCACCTAAATAAATATTGGCATGAAGAGTGATGGTGCCTTAAATGTGAGATCTCAGATCTTTTTGTGTGACAACTTGAAATGAAAAATCTGGAATTTTTCGGACAAGGAAAAAGCCCAAAAAAGTTTCCATTACCTCTTTTCTTACAGTAACAGCTTGTATTCTGCACCTTATTTTGCATAGAACTGACAGGATTATTTTAAAAATAAAAAAAATTTAAAAAGCAAAACTTCTATCTTGGAAATTGAACCTTTAGTGTTGTTCTGGGTAGGTTTTTGAGATGGTGCTATCCTTGTTTCAGAAGCATAGGCTGCTGTCCTTTAGAACAGCTGTCTATCTAAAAAGCATTTTCAATTGCAGGTATATGAACATGCACATTCATTGTAGCACTAATGAAAGATTTAGTAAAGCCACATTTATTCACTGGCTACTAAGGCTGATAATAACACAGTATGCATTATTAATGCAGAATAAAGTGAAATAATATAAGCATATAAAGTAGTACTTGACAGGAACTGCTAGAAGGTGTCAGAGAGAAATGGGTCCAGGTGTAAATCAATTCTTGCTATGTTAAAACACAGCTGTGAAGGGTCTTTCTAGATGAGTATTAACGCTAACACCACGCTGAAGGAAAATATATTGCCAACTTTTTTATTTTTTAATGTCAAAATATGGACTGTAAAATTGGGAAATAAGCATGACCTTAAAGATCCTGCTCTCACAAATTAATGGAACTGAGGCACTAGCCCTCAACTCTGATGATGCTCAGCTGAGCATGCTCTGTGGTGGGCTGCCCACCCTGCTGTCAGCCTGAATGGGAACATTGGGCACCACAGGGCCAAGAATAATTTCAGAGAAAGTGTTGAGTGCCCAGTCTTGGTGGACACTCAATTTTCTGGCAGTGGTGACTCCCCTGAATGGGATAACCCACTTAGGACATCCTCCAGAAAGGGGAGTTTGTGTCTGATTCTGTCACATTTGCCAAGTCCTCTCATCACTGTTTTTTGAGGTTTAATTGCCCAGCCCTTTTCTGGCTGCCTGTTTCTTGTGTTGAGCTGGATCTCAGCTGTGCCAGCCCCACTGCCTGGCAGGGCTGATGTGACTGGCACCTCTGCCTGGCAGGTGGTGGCACCACGGCTCCCCAGGGTCACAATGCTGCTGCTCCCACTGTTGGGGCCACGAGGAGTTCCCTGCTGCCAGCACAGAATGAAGCACTCATCTGTTCTCCTGCACCTTTTCCCTTGTGTCAGCTTCTGATGTTTATCTGGTGAGCAGGAGTAACCTTAAAAATAACTCTGGGGAAGAAGTCTAACTCTGGCTTTGTTCTGTCTTTAACCTCAGGCAGACTGTGTCAGCAAGAGACTTTGAAGTTTGTTTTTTTTTTTTCCCTCATACCTGTTTTTTTCTACCAGATAACACTGCACTGAGTCCCAGAGACAGACTGTATTCCCAGCTCTGATGTTTTTGGTGCCTCTCTTTATCCCTTTCCAAACCTTCCACCATGTACCTGGCTTGTCATACACCACCCCTCTTGGGCATCAATTCTCTGCTATTTGCTGCACAGTTTTGCACTACTTGCCAAGTCTCTACTGGGGTCTTTGGCTGCCTGCAAAAGATAAATAACAAAACTAAAGGGAAATCACTAATAGGACTAATCTCAGTACTTCATTTTTCAAAATATCCTACCAAAGAGCCTTAATAAAAAGCAAGAGGGGTAGATAGTGAAAAGCACAAGCTTTATTTTAATAAGAGCCAAAGTGATGTGTGTGCATGCACAGCAGTTGCCAGGCAGAACTTAACTCCATGGAAATTTCTGATCTTATTTAAAAATGTGTTTTCAACCCAAAATGGACAAAGGCAGCATTTTGAGAACCTGATAACTGAAATGTTTCTAGTTTTTGGTATGTCAGATAATTTTTCAGAGTGCACATGATAATTCCTTGCAGGGAAACGAAACAGAAATCTTTTAGGAATAGGGTCAAGGCTCTATGATATAAACATCAAATACCATCCATTATTAAGCAGGCTGTAAAAAATAGCAATTGCCACTAAGTTCTTTCACTTATTAAATTATTGAATAATTTAGGTTAGAAGGAGCCACTGGAAGGGTTGAACACTCAGCTTGCTGAGGGTCTCACTCAGCCCTGCTCTGACCACCTTTGTGGTGGAGACTCCACAGATATTTTGGACAACCTCTGTAGTGCTTAACCTTTTAATGGTGTTCTGTTTGGCATTTTTCCCTCTCACCTTAGAGCCAGCTGTGATTTATGAACATTTCTTCAATCCTTCACTGACCACTTCTGAGAAAGGTCAGCTCCATCTTCTCTGGATCGCTCTCCAGGTGTTGAAGACTGTGGCAGGTCCCCCTTTCTCCTTGCCTGGAGGCTGAGCAAGCCCAGCTCCCTGGGCCCCTCCTGAGCTGTGAGCTCCATCCTCGTCCCTGGGGGTGTCAATATCCCTCTCCTAGGAAGGGACTGTATTTTGGGCACTGCACATGTGATTGAACCTTCCTGATGCCCAGGGGTAAGAAATTAATTCCCAGCCTGCTGGCTGCTCCCTTGCTAAAGCTGCCCAGGATGAGGGTGCAGGGCTTGCATTTGCCTTTGCTGAGCTCCCTGAGGCTCCCCTGGGGTTTCTCCCCAGTTATTTCGTCCCTGCTGGAGGTGCCCCTGCATTGATTCCTCAGGATGCCACTCATAACCTGGTTTGAGCCCCTGCCCTGTTCAGACTTTTACAAATGCCCAAAGACAATCATTATAGTGATCATATGAATTGTTCTTTCTAATTTAATTAAAAGTGAAGGTAAACAGAATGGAAATGGGAACACTGGCATGTTTTCCAGAACTGAAATGGTGTTTCAGCATGCTTTAAAACTGGTGTAAGTTATTTTGATATAGTTATCTTTCCTTTCTCTGCTTTTCATTTAAAATTCAGAGATTCCTAGAATCAACTTCTGAATTATTGAATTTTTAAACAAAATTAAGTAGGCACAGTCTTGGCTGTTCTGAAAGTAAAATTAAGACAGAGGAATGATCCCTTGAATTTTTAAAGGAGAATTTCAGGAGATATATATATAAAAATTTTCTTTGTTAAAGAAAAAAGACAGATA
Source organism: Petroica traversi (assembly GCA_025920805.1). Lineage (NCBI taxonomy): Eukaryota > Metazoa > Chordata > Aves > Passeriformes > Petroicidae > Petroica > Petroica traversi. Next base: position 7,291,069 of record JAHLSL010000047.1, read on the forward strand.
TGGTTGCCAGCCTGAATCTGAAATTATGAACACCAAAGAATACCTACACTGTTGCTCAGTTTCCTGCTTTTTGTTGGCTTGTATGAGTGTTATGGCTTCTATAGAGTATCAGTTCTGCTGAGAACGTGTTTGACAGCAGCCAGACAGGTTCCCTCTGCAGAACGGGCACGAGGTCGGTATCGTTGCTGCTGCTGCTCGGAACTCGACAAGGCACCACTCCAAAGCTGGTCCAAGGGTTGTGATGGTCAAGATTTATCTTGGTAATTTTAGTCCCAGCCCATTGGAAATGTTTTTTAGCCTTCAGACATGCTGCTGGTCAAAGCTTTCCAATGGGATGTGAGCCACAGACTTTCTCAGTCATCATAGCTGAGTTATATTGCTACTCAGCTATGCAGAAGCAGCAGGCCTTTAGGCTAATTAATAAATCATCAACGCATTTGTGGTGTGAAAAATGAAATATTTATGCTTGCCAGAGTAATGTTTCTGTCTTGCAGCCCCATGCTCTGTTGATGCCTGATGGAGGATGAAGTAAATACCAGCTGGTGTAGAATGAGCAGAATATAATTACTTTCTACAAAGTTAACTGAATGTTAAAAATAGAATTCAGAGAAGCTGGCAAAAAGAGAAAAATATATAGATACATGCCTGTAAGGCATGAAGGCAACACTTACCCAAGTGATACCGTGGGGCTAGGAAACCTGCAGGATCCATATTGTGTACAAATGTGTCACACAGAGGCCTTTTCAGAGAGCAGTTATTGGCCAGCTGGAGCAGCTAAAGGCCTGAAGGGAAGCCAAGGATGCTCTGCTTTTCCAGTCGGTCATCGTTAGGGGACTAGTGAAGGACTTAAAGCATCAGCTGTTGTTGCTTTTCAAAAATGTGTCCACTAATAAAAGAAAGAAAATATTACTTCTAGGTTTTAAGGCCACCAGGAGCTAGTTTTGTTCTTTGTGTTCTGACACAATAGTAGATTTACCAGGCCTGTGCTGGGTGTCATTTCTGCAATCACTGCCCTAGTCCTTCTCTGCAGAGTGAATGTGTGAGCACCAAGACAATCAAACCCCTTGAAGAAAAACATTATCATGCAACAGAAAGAGAATTTAACCCCTTATTTGAAGTGGAGCCTCTTTAAAGTAATCAGCTAAGAGTGATTTACACAAGTGGTTGATTTTATGTGCTGTCAGTTGCAATCAGAGGGATTGAAAGGGTGAGCCATCAAAAAGGCTTTTGAGACAGGTGGAGAGGAGTGCAGGTTAGGCATCAGCCTTCCCCCATCTCCCATTTCTAATTTCAGGGTTTTTTCCCCCTGGGCAGTTTTTTTCCCCTTTGTTTTGTGCATACAGAGAGATTGTTATAAAATCCCAATGTTCAAAATCCAGAAAGGACATTCCATTCCTGTGATTACTTCCATTTTTTTTCACTGCCTTGTCAGAGTACTTTTTTCAGGGGTTCAAGTCCTGTTGTGCAAATGAGCTTCTGAGCCTATTTGAGCCAAGCCTCAGTGCCAAAACCTTCAGACAGGTAACACCACCTGTTGTATATGTTCAAGTCTGATGATTTGTAGCAGAATCAGTAAGGAAGGATGGACTTCTAATGGGGATTATTGGTCTAGTTAGTGAAGTAATTTATTTTAGAATAGCAAAGAAACATATTTTTTTCCCTTTTGGTTGTGACATTTCTGAAAGCAGGCAATGGCCTGAGGTCAGCACACAAGACAGTGGACAGCTCATCAAGCTGTTCCTCTTAAGGGGAGTGATTGGCATCAAGAGGAAGAAAAAAGGTTTGCTATTTGTGGCATTTAGTCTGCTATTCTTTATTTTATTTTTTTTCTCTCCTGTTAAAGGTTTGCTGTAGAATATTCTTACAGCATCACTGTAGCTGTTCAAAAGTGCAGTTGCCCCTGGTGTATCCTCGGGGCTGGATTGTGATCAAGTCCCATGGGATAAAGCTGTCCCAAGGCACTGCTCCCTGCCCTCCAGCACCTTGCTGGGTAAGTGTGGAAGCTGGAGGTTTTGTCTCTTTTCTGCCCATCACTGTGAGTGTGTGAGCATCAGGGCAGTCACACAGAGAGGGAAAGGGACACTCAGGAAGCTAGAAGTCCTATTCCCTTGTGGCAGACCAAACAGGATGCAGCCAGGTCCCCTCCATCCCCATCGAACTGCCTGCTAATTAGGATTTGAAGGAGCCAGTTGTATAGAAACAGAGAATAATGAATGTACCTTTTTGTTCTTGTCTGACAGAATAAAATCAACCGCATTCAAGGAACTTGAGAAATAGCCATAAATATTTCAGGAAGAAGTAAATTTAAGATCTTCAAATGCTCATTTAAAAGGATGCTGGACCATTTGAGAATACTCATTTTAAATAGAGGAATTGCAGAAGCAGCAAATGATCTCTTTTCTCTATTTGCAACAGGGATTAGAACTAAATGTCATATTTTAGGTCCACGCTTCATGTTTGCTTCTACAAGAACAGACAATTTAAATGTCAGTTATTATAGCTTGTCAATAAATTTCAGAGTCTAAGCAGATCTGGAAAACATGACTGACAGCTACAAATTAATTTATCTTTGTTAAATAACCAGCCAGAACTTCACTGCCATTGCTGACATGCATCAGAGTATAACACTACTAATTCAGAGTGTGAGCTGTTGTTTTGTCATGAAGTACAAATTATGCAGATTTTACTCATCTCCTAGGAAGAGAGAAATCTCTGAAGCTGTGATGCCCTTTAGGAGAAGTAATCGGTTATCCCAAAAGTTTTGTGGTTTTATACTCACAGAGCAGTGGTATAGTTTAAAACAAAGCATCAATGCATAAAATTGTAACTACTAGTATGGATGGTAAAATTTAGTATTTGTTGCTTAGAAAGAAAATAAATAGTGTGGAAATAAAGGTCTTCACCAGGTTAGAAGTGAGATAAAAGCCAGCATGAGCTATTGTCATGTAATCAGGACTTCTGAATATGAAGCCATTAATTTAAGAACTTAAATAAAGACACAGCAGACTAAATACAGCAGACTGCATGTGAAACAGCTGGCTCCATCCACACTGAAGTGTTGTACCTGAAAATAATACTAAGATTTATGCCCATTGTCGGGGTTAGAATTGCCAGATGCTTTTGCTGTAGATTTCAACAAACAGTTTCTTTGGTTGCAGTCTTATAAAAAAGAAGGGAAACTATGTAGGAAGGTGTTTGTTTCAGAGCCGGTGGCCAAACAAGAATTATCTAGAAATTCCCAAGTTACTTCAGGCATTCTTAGAATGGTTGGGGTTGGAAGGGACCTTAAAGACCATCTAGATCCAACCTCCTGCCATGGGCAGTAACACCTTCCTCTAAACTGGGGTGCTCAGAGCTCCATCCATCCTGGCCTCAAATACTTCCAGAGTTGGGGCTTCCATGACTTCTCTGTGGCAGGAGCACTTCAGGTGTAGAGGCAGAAAAGTCATTGAGTACCTCAGCTCTTTCCATATGCCACTGTATGTGTGCTGCTCAAATTCTATACAAATATTTCACTTTTCTGGGGTTTTTTTAACTTTTTTTTCTGTGTTTAGTTGGGTGGGCTTTTTAAATAATTTTTCCCTGTTTAGCAAAACATTATGAAGAAGGAAAAGAAATTCTGGTTGTGTTTATCATGAGGCAGCTTCTCCATCTGCAGAGGGATTCAGCCTGATGTGTCCTCCCCTATAGAAAGTGTTAAATAATTAATCTACAGAAATTAAAAAAATGCTCAGTTATCTCAGTCAGCTGTTAATCCTGAGGTTTAATGATGATGGTGTAAATTTCAGCACTAATAATAATTTCATAGAGATGTCTAGAAATGATTCTGTGATTTGAAGCCTTTTAAGAGGCCAGTCAACAAAAGTTAATTTTGGGGCTGTAAAGGATCAAATAATAATCCAGTTAAAGGTTTTTCCACTTCAGTAGAAAGCCTTAGAGGAAAGCAGAGAGAGGTGTGATTTGTAGAGCTCAGAGGGGAAATAAAGATATTCTAGGAGACTGGATAATTTTAATGGTAGATTTTATTTAAAACAATTCCACCACAGTATGACTGCTGTATTCTATAATTTATTTGGACTTTGAGAGGTGTTGTGAGACCAGCTTTGAAAGCACTTGAGCAATATTCAGAGGGGAGAAGATGGCTAAGTGGATACAGGTTCTCTCTCTATGCTAGCAGCCGCCATGTAATTTAGCAGTCATCATGTAATTTAAAGTAACCCTTTCTTGTTATTTGACATTTATCTGGCTCAGCATGCTTCAGTCTGATTACTATGGGATTGTGGTACCCTTTGGATCTACCTGGTGCAGAGCATTGTGAAACTCCAGCTCTTTCTTGAGGGCCCAAAGTCAGAGGTGATCTTTGTTTAGATGAAGCCTGCCATGTGCCACTCCTAGGTGGCAGCCTAGGCTGTGATATCCTTGCAAGTCAGGAGGTGTTTTGAATGTTTCAGTGCTTGTTTAGGCCATTTTCCCTGGCTGTAGTCTTATAAACGAATTTTTTCTATTAATGTCAGTCTTTCCAAGCTGTGGTATCATGATCCCTGTGGTATCATTTCTTTCGACCACTGAAGCCTAATATCCTCATGCATTAAATGAATGTGTTATGACAAATAATGCAACACTTAACACTGTTGACCCATTGGATTGGGAGGTTCAGAGCTTTTTCTCCTTTGTCCAAGGGCTCAGAGTCACTGTTCCTTTAATAATCTCTGGAGCTACCTGGTCACATTTGCATGCCATGAACATGTCAGGTTTGGATGGTGGTTTTGCGTGTTTCATTTCTTTTGTCTCCTGTCAGTCAAGAGGAAAAAAAAGGTGATATAAATAGAACATGTAATGAAATCAGTCTGAGTAGGAAACTCATCAATCTAGAACTCATAGGTGCTGCAAACCCAACAGGTAATAGATAAAAGGTCATCCTATTTCATGGACATTGCTTTAGATAAAATACCTGTTAGAGTTAATCATTCTTACAATAAGTCTTGTTAAAATAAAGAGCTCAGTTGTACAACTGTAGTTATTTTTGCATCAATGTCCCTAATTTATATGAACTATTCACTGTACCAGATTTTGGTCTGTCAACTGAGCGTGGAGGTCCTCAAAATGACCACTGGGGAAAGGAGATAGTATTATTGCAATATTTAATTTGTGCCTGGCACCTTAAAATCTAAGTGTTGCTTTAACTTACAGTGAACCACATCAGATGGATCAGTAATTAGGTTCAGCATCAAACACAGCACTGGCAAGGAGCCATATAAAGCATCATTGGTTTGGAGTCACAGCCTGGTTTGGACTTCAGCTTCCAAAATAGGTTTTGGACATGGAAGACCTCTGGAAGTTTTTCTGTGCTTTCAGATGATATGAGTTGGCCTAGTGAGAACTAATACCTCCCAGTAGGAACCTGGCTTCCATATACCATGCTCATACAAGTTAAATTCATTATTTCAGCATAAGATAAGGCCTGAGCACCTCTCTGGTCAACTCTTCATGGTGGTCATGTTTATTCTGCCTGCACTACCAGAATTTTCAGGTCGAACATGACCTTCTCTGTCTCTCTAAAACCACAGAGCCAGACCAAAGAGATGAGGTGGTCGACGTCTAGTTTGAATTCAAGTGTGTCTTGTACCAGGTTGTTTGTCAGCATAATTTGCAAATACAGCACTTTATTCTGACTTATGGAAAGCTTGCTTTATTTCTTCACTGTCTTGTGAAAGAGTTGAAAGTTTTCTGCTTGCACAGAGGAAGCCCAAGAACCACCCTGGGGGACCAGGGGCTGAGTGTTGGTGTTTTGTCTTAGCAGGCTTCCAAAATGAGCTGGCTGGAACTAACCACAAATATAAAGCTTGTCTCCTGTAAAATTATCCATCTCTTCTTTTCCTGAAAACAAAACTCAGAGAATTACAGGGAAGACTTCAGGTATTCTTCAGGGTAATGCCTTGCTAACTGTGACTTCATCCTGGTATTTTACTTGTGTTTTCTGTTCAGAGATAAACCTTCCTTCCCTCTTAGGTTATGAGTCTCTTTCATGGCATGGGACAGATCCTGCCCTGGGTATCACAGCAGGAATTTGTTCCAGGCCTGGCAAACACCTTTGCTGCTGTGTTCATGAGAGAGAGGCAGATTTGGAATTAGTTTTTGAGGCTCCAGGACTTAGATTAATTGGTCAAGAGGCCTGATTCAAACTTCTGTAATTGTGCAGTCAGCAAGTGCCCACTGCATGTGTTTATTCTTTTCTACTTTCAGCCAGAGGGCTGAGATCAAGTTTCTTAATTAGTTTCTGAAAATAGGAAGAAACTGTTGTTCCATCACTTCCTACAGAAATTAGGCACACTGCATATGAAACAGGGCAATGGACACAAAAGTTGCTTATAGATGAGGTACAAAGTTTGTTCTCACTCAGGTATCGGTTGATAGGTGTGCTGCCAGCAATAGCTTGTGGGTGTGAACAGGTAAATCAAGTTCTATTTTTGGAACCTTATAATTTCTATGCTTTTTCTTTTGTTGTTCCAAGACAGTTCTTGCTTTCTGAGTAAAAAATAGCAAGGAAAAAGGATTAGAGTGCATTATAGTAGGGTACTTATAGGCCAAGTACCTAAGAAGACTTTGTAATGAAAAGCAAATGAAAGATAGCTTATAAAACGCTCTTCACTAGCATATGAGATTTTGTGGTGTTTAGTTAAAAACAGAACTATGTGAATGGTTTTGCTTTATTAAAGGACATTAGTAGAAAAGGGACTATGGGAAGTACAAGCAAAAAAGCTGTAAGAAGCTAATAGAGTTACTTGCAAATTTAACATGGAACATTTCAAGTTTCCTGAAGTAGAGATAATCAAACCTTGCTAATCTGTTTTACAAATTCTTATCATGTAAGGATGATTATATTAAAATTACTTCTTAGTATAAAGCAGGATTCACTACTCATACTAATATGATAGATCTCTCAAACTCTTTGCTTCAGTGAGTGCTCCTTTAGTATGGTTCAAGGCATCCCAAAAGCTTGCAGTGAACTGACAAAGGTGCCTTTGAATACTTTAATCATGCATAGCCATCTTTACCCTCTTTAGACTGAGACTTATCTAGATTACATGATTGGTTAGCCTCTCAGAATAAGTTGACCCTTAAATTAAAATGTTGCCTCTTTGAAGATTACCCATCAAATTAAAACAACCAGTCACACTTTAACCTCTAAAATAAATTGAGGGGTTTTTTTAAGTGTTCTCTTTTAATGATCAGTTCCTATAAAATAATTTATAATTGTCAGTGCTCCACACTAGAGGAATTCAAGCTCATTTCAAGACTAGGACTGCAATGGGCCCTTTATCAAGCACTTTCTTGTCTTTAGAGCTATGATTTTGGTAAGACCAAAGAACAAATAAGAATAACACCACTCTCTAAATTGGGTTCATGGTAGAGATGAACTAAATAGAATGCCTGAAAACCAGTTCTATTCTGACCACCATGTGAAGAATTCCAACAACAGAGTCAAGAGCTCTTCATTGTTTATTAAACTCCAGCACATTTGGGGGATTTCCCAGCATACACCTAGTCCAAAGCCTTTTGAAAAGTTCCTGCTTTTTCACTGTGGCTCTGAAGCTAGCTGTGTAATCCCAATGCTGGCAAGGCCCTCTCTCCCTTTTAGGTGCTTTTCAGGTGCTCTCACCCACAATGGAGGAGGCTCCCTGAGCCCTGGTGTGTTTCATGACTCCAGAGACCAATGCTTCTTCCTCCTCCTCTTTGCAAATTTGTTCATCAAGAGGCAGCAGATAAAATGAGGGGAACATTTTTTTTTTTCCTTTTCTTTTGTTTTTTTTAATGTTGTCTCTCTATGAAATCCCTTAAAGTATTCTGTAAACTACTCTCACAGTACAGCTAGAGCTAGCTGGCAACAGATATTTTGTATTTTTTTAGCATTTCACATGCATGTCTCAAAAATACTTAACTGTAAGAGAAGTTCATGTCTATATTGACAAAACTGGTAATTAAGAGCTGATGTAAAATTATTGCATAAAACTTCTACATCACTCCTTCAGTGTTATGATAATAATGACTATTACTCATATTGATTTAAGCCTCAACATTGACAATGGGAGTTTGCATCCAAAAAATGTGATATTTGATTTTAACCAGTGTTTTTCAAGAACACTTGAAGAAGTTTTTAGGGATATGCTGGGTGCTCTTTAAAAACATCTAATCCAACTTTTTTTTTTTTTTTGTACACAAAATGATCAGTATCTTTAAAATAATGCAGTATTTCAAAATAGCTTTAAGCTGAAAATGGTTTTTCACAATAAAATGTCTCTGTGTGCCATGATGCCATACCTGAGATAGGAGAGATCTGCTGGATCTTCATTCTGGTCTGTTTTTCTTGACAAGAAGAAAACTTGGGGATCTCTGGGAGGGGTTTCTCTTGTCATTAAAATTTGTGTCACTTTGAGTTATTTTATTACACACATGGTGCATATGAACTTATGCCCACATCTAATCAGTATCATCTGTATTATTCCATTAGTGGCTAAATAACTACAATACAATATTATATAATATATAAATATCTATTTCAATATTTCCATCATACAAAATCATAGACATGATTGTGTTCCTGGGTATAGTAATTATTGTAACTGAGAGTTAAATTATGTCTTGGGCTTGAGCATAACAAGCAGAGACCTCATGAACAAGCCTTTATGCAGACACTGAAAGCACCAGCATGCCCTGCTAGGTGTGGCTCTACCTATCAATTTCAAATGAGCTCAGCTGAAACTCTGTTTTAGATGCTTAGCAAGACCTAATCAGGGTGTTGCTCTGGATGGATTTCTTCCTAGTGAAAGCAGGAGAAAACAGTGCAGGAGAGAACAGAGTATCAGTATACACAGCAACAAAAAAATCAATAATTATAAATAATAGACAGTACTGTAGCAATGAAACAGCCTTTAATGCCAGCTCTCTATCCACTTCTATAAACTTCTGAGAAGGTTTTTATAACTGCTGTTTCCTTCAGTCCCATCTCCCACACCACATGTGGAGTTATATACAATTTTTTATTAATGGACCCAAAAAGCCAGTAATAAAATGACCTGAGTAGAGAAGTGTAGTCAGAAAGGCTTTTCTTTTCTACTTGACAGAGAGATTCAGAGGCTCTGCTATCTAGCCCAGTGTATTGATCTCTGCTTCTTACATGTTAAGTAGGAAATTCTCTTGAGTTTACTTGTATTGGCTCTTTGTTGCCGTGAGGTTTCAGTAAATCGCAGCATTTCAACAAGAAGTTCCTTCTTTGTAAAAATATTCCTTTTGAAGAAAGCAAATAAACAGCAAACAGGTGAAAAGGTGTCTATTGCTTTGCAGTTGCATGCTTTTATGGATCTTCCCCCTTTTTTTAAATATTGCTTTAGACTTGGTGCTCTAGAGGCAATTCAGAGTGAGACTGAGTAGCAAGTTTTATATAATGAACTTTGTATTTTCATCTCATTCGTAGTACACCTTGCCACGATATTCTTCTCCTTTTTCTCCCTGGTCATCAAAAAAAGTGAGAACTGTGTCCTCTTCAAAAGGTTCCCTTGCGTTCTGCGATTTTGTGGACTCTGCAAGTTTTATTGGTGTAAACTGGAATTGCTTTCAGAAGCTGTTGATTGGTTTGTCCTGGCTTAGAATATGACTTGTAGTATTTTTGCAGGTTTTGTTTGGTTATTTGCCCCTTCCTCCCATAACTGTCTGTTTGATATAGGACGCTTTGGATCAAGTGTTGCAAAAACGACATGGTGATATTCTGTGCCTCTGTTTGAGCTAAAAACCATCTGTCTGGAGTCTCCAGGGGATCACAACCCAAGGGATCTGTGCCTCTTTCTTTGAGCTAAAAACCATCTGTCTGGAGTCTCCAGGGGACCACAACCCAACCACTTCAAAGAGAAGATCTTCTAGTGATTTAATCTCTGGATTCTATAGGATCTATAGATGTGTCTTCTCTGGCTCATGGTAAATAATTTACAGTACTTTGAGGAGAAAAAAAATATGATTATGCATACACCCACACAAAAAACCTGGACAACATTATAAGTGCTTTGATTTTTATACCATTTTTACTTGACTGTTTGGGTATAAAAGCAGAATAAAAATTAAAATGCTCTTAGATGGCATTAATGCTGACCACAAAGCAACTGCTTTCAGAACACCATTGTTGTGGGCAATATTCTTACATAATTATTTGCAGAATGGCTTGGTTTTGTTATAACCTTTTCTCTTTCATTGTTTGAGGCTTACCCAAATGTATATAATTAATTTTTTTTCCTTTGTGCAATAATGTGTTGGGAGTGAACTTCTCCAGAGACCTATAAGCCTTGCCCGCATTATGCTTTTTTTTTTCTTTTTCTTTTTTTTTTTTTTTTTTATCTTATTGCCACTGCAGTTTGGAACCTCTGGACAGGGGGTTTCAAATGTGAATTGAAAGTATTTAACCTGGTCAGAAAAAGGTTTTAATTGACTGTACAGCAAATTCCTCATATAGTTTCCTGTGCATAAGGGTGATTATTGGTGTTGGTTCCAATGCATACGGAAACATCACCACCTTCAAAAACAGCAATTTTAGGGACACACTTGAAGTGTTCTTTCCTGCTGGTATGAAGTCCAGCCATATGTTCGGGGAAAATGGGAATGCTACCTGGAAAGATTAATCCTTGGCACACAACCCTGTTTCCTGTGCATAAGGGTGATTATTGGTGTTGGTTCCAATGCTCCAGTCAGGAAAAGGTGATTTTTATATTTGCAATCTTTGGAGGGAACAAAAGTGCAGTACATTTCAGAATTACTTTATTGAAAGGCTTAATAGATTTCACATTTCAAAAGCTTCCAAGCAGTTTACCAGTTTGCAATTCATCAAGAAATGCATTTGATGTTCCTCCAAAAGGCACTTTCATCACTTGTTCTTTCTCTGAGAACATAACTGAATGCAAAGTAAAATCTCCCATTGCTAAGCAGTTGATAGGACAGAGTTTTTTTCATAGGGGAAGAGAACAGAAATAATTCTAGAGGGAAGCTTTGCCAAGTGTCTGGGGACAGGGCTGCTGCCTGGGCTGCAGTGCTCATGAGCTGTCCTCAGCAGCAAGGAAATAAGCAGTGTCCTTTCCCTTTCCAATGACTTGCAGCCTGCACTTTTCCAGGAGCAGGAGATGAGATTGCTCTGGCTGGAACAGAGGGCACCAAGCCCACAGCCTCCACCAGGCAGGGAAACCAGCCTTGGTTGACATCTGAGGAACGTGGAGCCCCAGAGAGGTCACCTGGGAATCCTGACAGCTTCACATCAAAGTGAGAAATAAAAAAGCAGCAGAAATGCTACAGGCCTATTTCCCTAATCAAACAGATCTAAATGCCAACAACTCTGTTTGGACTATTGAAAATTAATATGTTTAGCATATAAAATCAAGTTTATTGCAAGTATGTTAGATTTAATGTAGGATTTTTATCAAAAGCGCAATATCACTTTACGCATTAGATAACTTAGCTTTGGAGGTGAGTGCTTTGCCTTGCTGCTGAACTTTTGTTGTGATATTTAATCTAAATCCAGTATTTCAAATGATGGCAGAAAAGCTTTCTTTTAGGCCTGCAGGTAGCTAAAGTGACGGCTCCATGTCCAAGCTTCAGAACAGAGGTTCAAAATTCTGCACAGCCAATTTTGACTGGGGTGTTTTGCTTCACGGCGAAGGGATCATGTTCCTAAATATGATTTACCTACTTGGTAGTAGTTATTTAAGAAATTGTAATGAGGCATATTGAAATACCTAATATATAAAAAGAAGTTTATGTTAAGATAATACTTTTAAACTAATATCACCAATTTTCATATCAAACCCATTTGCTGACTCCTAAATAATTTTACTTTAATTATTTATTGCCAGTGTATTTTTGTGTGTGTAGGTGTGGGGAGAAGTGACTTCAGCTGTCAACTGCAAGGCTCCTGCAGTGAATGTGCACAGTGATGTCAGGCAGAATGAAACCATTCTGGTATTGTGGGCTTGTCTCGAATTCCTTTGAATTTAATTATTTAAATGACCTACTATTGTTCCTAAATTAAATATTTAAGCTTTCTAAATGGCTGCCATCCTAGTTTAGTTGTCAAGGTAAGGTGATTGGTACTGACAGAAGAACTGAGTTGGATGCTACTGTTGGGGGGATCTCAACTTGTCACTGTATCCTTAGTGCTGCCACCACCGTGAGGGCCAGTTCAGCACCCCAGGACTGCACAGACAAGGAATTTACATGGAGATTTGCTTGCAGTGTCCTGGCTGGGCAGAGGAGCTCCTGGAGCCAGCTGCAGCCTCTGGAAGTACCATAAAAATGAATATGCTTACTACATTACCTGAGATTTCTCAGTCTGTGTCTTTCGCTCCTCTTATGTTTAATGAGATAATGAAGGAAAGTCACTGGGGGAAGAGAATAAACTTAGCAATGCATCCTTTCTTTGATTTGCATGGAGTTAGGTGTGAATTTTATGCATCTATCTGTTATTCTAATTATAAGGGGGGGATCGCATAGATAATTCCAAAGTCCTAAGGCGCTAAGGGTACCCTGTACCCAAGAACTTAAATTTTAAATGAGGAACTAATAAAATTAAGTACCAGTTTATTGCCACCATGGTACTGAACAGAAAGGGCTGGGAATGTCAGATTCATCTTTGTTGCAAGCCTGTAGTATTTTAAAATACAGATGCTTAAGTTCCAGCTACAGGTTTTCTGATTTAGGTTTTTTGGGATGTTTTTTGCATGCACCCTAAAACTTTTGAGAGCATGTAGAAAAAACAGTGATTTTTAAAATCACTTCTTAAAAATGAAGACTAGGGGACAGTCCCATTTGCTTGAATATAACATAGAGATTCTAATGATAATTTAAATTATTCATAAAGCCTAAATTATTAGTCACTGTAGTTTGCAAGCAGACAGACAAGCAGTATACACTGAATTCTGTTTTCGGGGTTAAGTAGCATGAACACATTTATATAACAGTTTTTTTAAGAAGTCTACCTTGTGCTTTCAACAGCACAGACTTGATTTATTTCTTCTCAAATCTTGTATCATCAAGCACAGATTTCATGCTAGCAGACTTTAATAATTAGTGCAACCTGAATATTTTTAAGCCCTTTCTTTTGGTGGCCAGGCTACATTAGCCCAACCTGTCCCTCATCAGATCTCCAGCAGACACCTGAGTAGGAGCTTAGGAACAAGGCAAGGGCAGACTGATGCCCCCAGAGTACTCTGCCATCCATAAAGGATTTATGGCAGCTAATTTCTGTTGTGGCTGCACATGCCATCTTTTGGCTTCTGTCCTCCATGGTTTTTGTTTTTCTCCATGGCTGTGTCTTGGTTGCTTCTGATTCTCTGCAGCCTTTTAACTGCAGCCATACAAATGCAATTGTAATTTTCTCAGTGTAAAACCATACCAAGAGAAGAAAATTTCTTTTGTATGCTTTGAAACAAGCAACTATTTGCTTATATCCTTCTATTGTTCCTAATCATTGCTTTAGAGATGGCTATGAGCTCTCCTGACACACGCCCTTGCCCAAGGCCCAGATTTCACCATCCTCCTCCATGTCCTGTCCAGCCACATTAGGCTCTGAGTGGTCCTGTTAATGTAGTCCATCAGGGAGAAGCTGGCTGATATCTGATCATCCTCTGAACCTCCTTTTGTTTCTCTACACCCTTTTACAAGATGGTAAAGAGGGAGGGAAGCAGCACAGCAAGCAGTAATTGCGATTTAGGTGAAGCAGAGATTTATGTGTTGCCTAATGATGGCTTTCCATTGTGCTCTGTGCCTGGCATAGGATTGATCATATCAGTTTTCCTTTATTCTGTTGTTGTTTTACTATTAGCACTGTGCTGAAGCTGCCCTAGAGCTGGCTTAGGTATGGCTTTTCTTGGTCCTTAGAGAGGATACAGAGGCAATATTTTCATATGAAAAGCTGGCGGGGGGGGGGTGGGAGCTGAGGGTAAAGGTTTCCCCTGTTTATTTCTGTCACTGAATTTCTTCTGCCATTTTATATATATATATATATATATCTCTCTTAAAAATAATTTTCTTTTAATCATATGAGTCACCAAGTCTGTGGTTCTTTCTGTGGTCCTGGAGATGTGCTCCCCTCCTTTGAAAACAGTATTTGCTGTCATGAGCAGATGTCATCCCCTCCATTTTAAACCCCTTGACCCTGTTCTTCAGGATATGGCCTGAGCTGTAAAAATTCAGCCTGACACCGAGCCTGGCATTTTCCAGTTTCTGTTTCCTGGGCAGTGTTAGAGCTGTGGATTGCACATGGCAGCCAGCTGTGCACACACCCCATTTCTGTGATGGGTGCCAACCAGTGAGCCACCAGCTCTGTTCCCATTGCTGCCTGGCACAGGGCAGGGTTTGGGGCAGGGGTGGCTGCTGAGTCCCTTTGCAGTTGTGGGGCTGTGATTGCCACTGGGTCTGAGCAATTGGTATTCACCTGCTGGTGCCATGGTGGCTTCTGCCACTAACAGGTGTGAGAATGTCTTTGCCATTTCCCTAAGCCCAGGTAAATGTTTCCAGCACAGAACCTCATCAACATTCTCTCACAACATCAGAGATACCAAGTAAGAATTTATTTTCCTGGTGGGAAGTCAAATATGCACTAAAAAGAAATGAGAACCAATTGTGAATATTTTAAATCAAAAACCTGCTACAAGTGGCTTGGCAGTATCCTGTTGCCTGCTTTTATAGGAATTAAATATGACTCCTGACCTGTAGATACTTTTTGAGTATTTCCCTGTGTAATATACTCAGTAATGCAACAAGGACTGGAGCTCAAATACATTTTCACAGGTAAGGGAATTTTCTCTGGGAAGAAAAAAAAATGAGGTACTGGAGAGCAGAGCAGCCTATAAAGCATGCAGAGACACAGCTCAAAAGCATGCAGTTTTGAAATAAAGGACTTGCTTATTTTCATGAAGCTGAATTGTATCTATTTCAAATCTGAGAAATGCAGGCGCCCACGTGAAAAATGAATGCCTCAGTAGTTTTGGACAGGGAAACTGACATAGTCCTGTGTTGTTTGCATCAAAGTCCTAAAATCCACAGAATTTAATCAAACCAGAAGTGCTCACCAAACTTTATAATTATGACAAAATAATACCTTCTTTTTTTCCTTAATAAACTTGACATCTATCAAGTTTATTGTTAACATTTGGCCTTTGATTTATTAAAAATTATTTTAAATGTCACATACTATCAGTACAGAAGGAATGATTTCTAGTAAGAGACCAGGATTGAATCAGTCTGTAATTATGATAATTGTATTTACAGAAGAGGAATAAGCTTCTCTCATAGGGAGAATATTTTAATTTGTTCTGCTGTTTGTGACATCTCTTTTTTTCTTTTTTTTTCTGTCTTTTTCCTTTTTTTGTTTATTGGTGAGTAGGTTAAAAAGTAAAAAGACAGAATTTTCCCCAGGAGACTGACTCTCCCCAGGCAGAATCCATATTTTTAAATGACTACCATCAGTGTGATGTGGTAATAGACCTTCATCCCTAATGCAAGCACTGGCAGCAACTGAGGTATCCGAGGCATCATTTACTAGAATATAACTGTGGGTGACTTTTTGCGGCTTTTTGTAGCAATTTGACTTCAATTCAAACCATAATCAGCTAATCACTGGCAATTTTCAGATATGAGTCAAGCTAATTTCCAGACAATCCGCCTTAGTTTCATTGAACAGCCCTGGAGATGGTGTTTATGTTGATGTCCATTAGTATTCCAACTGACAGTAATGTAAGCTCTGCAAAAAGAAAAATAAAAAAAAAAAAAAACACAAAAAAGGCCTCTCTAAAATGAACAATAACAAAAAGTCTGGCAGCCTGAAGTGTAGAAAATGGAAGTTTATTTTTTACCACCTGTGTTCCCCTAGCAGGTGACCTGAATCTGGGATGTGTAAGGAAGCAATGGAACAATTAGAATTCTTACCCTGACTGGAAGGGCTCCTTGGCTTCTCTTCAGCACTGAATATCAAAACACTTGCTGTGCCTTAAATCATGGAAACTAAGAATGGAATTGGAATCAAGGCCTTATAATGTGTCTGTGACTTTTTGAGAACCCTTAGCTTCAAACCACAGACAAATTCCCTGCTATGCATCACTGAGGTATGTAAATGAGTTTAGAACTTGTTTCTTTATTGATTGATTGAGAGGTCTTTTTCCTTGTTTTTTGCCTTTAACCATTACTTGAATTTTTTCTCTCTTTGCAGACTCTAGACTTGGTTATACACAATATTCCATTTGCAGAGAAGTATCTCCTACAACACAGAGAGATGGGTCTTCGAGTCCTGCAGCCAAAGTGAGGTGCTGTGAGACTGAAGTGGGCAACTTAACCAAATGAGCAGATTTCTTTTATGAAAACACTTATGAAAAAGTCCATTAGTTTATGAGCAGAAATAGGATGGGTAAAACCTGTCCCTGGCACAGCTAAACATGGGGGGTGGTTTGGCATCTATTGCAGGGGAGGTAAACTCTGAGGTCCATTTCTTGGATAAAGATAATATTGTTTCTGCAGTACTAACCTCACTAGGAAGCATTGGTTTCATTCTGCCACTGTGGTTAGCAAAAGCAGCTTTGGAGCTGTTGCCATTGCTCTCACTAACAGGAAATTCAAGTGAGATCTGTGGGATATCTTGTCCTCTGTTTGGGAGCTGGTGAGAGAAACCTCGCAGTGCCTCTGTGCCAGAGACACACAGGGTCTGCTCCTCCCACCTCAGAGGTCTTGACTCCTCACTGTATGGGAGGAACAAGATAGAATTTTCACCTCAGCACTGATTGGGAATCCACAGAGACAGGGACAGGAGTCTCTTATTGAGGCTACTACCATTTGATCAAGCTTGAGAAGAGCATATCCCACAAAAAGCTATTAAATATGCAGCACTAAAAAAAAAAAAATCTTTATTTATCAATCACCACTTAAGCAGACTGAAATGAACAGTAAAAAATACAACTCAGTGTATTGGGCAATCAGATATTCAGTGCTTCATCCTGAGCAACACCATCCAGGAAACACTTCTATGGCCATCTCCTGTTTGTATCTCAATTAACTGTGATCACTGAGGAAGTGGACCTGGAGTCATAAACAATTTTACTCAGTGTACACAGGCAGGGGGATGGCGATAACACAGCTAAAACGGGAATACAGATTAATAGAAAAAGTTCAGAATGTCATTTCAGAAATCAGTGGTCCTTCAACCTCAATAGTGTGTTCTGCTGGCTGCATCTCAAAAATATGAAGAGCAGAAACAGGTCTATGGTGATAAAATGATTGGTTTTGAAGGAAAATTTTCATAAGGAGAGAACCTGAAATGACAGTACCTGTTTATCATGAATGAGATAAATCAGACAGAACAAGCTCCTGTTAGACAAAGTAATTAACGGCATCCTTGTTCTCAGAAAGGTCTTCTTCAATGAGATTCTTAAAAATAAAACATTATTTAATTATGGTAGGTAACAGCAATTGTGAAGCTTGCATTGATCATACACGATAAACATTATATGACATGATGTGTGTTACAGATCACATGTAGCTTAACTTACAGAATTTTACCTATCATATATGTTTTCTGGCATATGGCATAGAATATTCTGATGTACTATATTGGACCACATTAGCTCTTATTTCAATATTACATTGTGATATATTATTTATGTATATCCACATTACAAAAAATTATGCACGCTATGTACAATCTATGCACATATAATGTTACAGGTACACGTATACACAAAAAAAAAAATTAAAAATCAAATCAAATGCAGACTTAATATATTAATACCAAATTTCTTTCTGGTTACATGTAGCAAAGATATAGGAGAGAAACAAAAGGAAGGAATTTGAGGTGAAGAAGAAGAAATTCCATAGGTATCTTAAAAATAATTATATAATCTCTATATGATTTTATATTATATGAGTATGTATATTTTTATAGAGTGCAGATATTGAACTATTTCTAAAATGTATATTTCAAAAAATAGATACACTAATAAATCAAGTCATTAATTATTTTAGTATTTATAAAATATACCCACACAGGTATTTATATATGACATATATAGAAGAAGAGATGCCGTCATGTTTTACGAATACATGTATAAAAAGCAATTTTTCCCACACAGGTCATTCCATAATTGCCCATTAGGAAGGAGGTTGCCTGAATAACAAGGACTGAGTAGCAGCAAGAAAATAACTACAGTGGATTACTGGACAAAATTTTTTCCATGTGCCAATCTGAGACACAGTTGAGATATTCACAAGTGAGTTTCACATTGGTGATATCTTAAAGCAGTTACAGGAGAAAATGTGAAAGGGCCGTTTTGAGGCAGCTCCCACCACACCCAACCACAACTCCCAAGACATGTCTGATGTCCCAAGACATGTTCTGAGTGTCACTCCTTTGTCATTGCATGTTGATGCTGTAGCCAGAAGGGCAGGCTTGGTGCTGTCTGAGCAGGTGGAAGCATTAAGAACATTCATGTGCATTTGATGAGAAATTTCTGCTCCCCCAGGAGGCTCCCAGCTCCCCAGTGAGCTGTGGCTGATCCCACCTTGGCCTGATGGGGAGTGTGGGACAGTGTAGTGCCAGTGTGACTAGCCCAGAGAGTCATTTAAAATACCTTCCATGCAGGTTTTGCAAAGCAGCAATGCTAGCTCCATAAATATTCATGGGAAGCAAATACAAGAGGAATTTGTGCAAAACGAATACATTTTAAAAGGGTTCTATAAAATATTCAAAGGAAATATGTCCAGCATGAGCTAGAGGCCCAAATTTGGGAGTTACAGACACATTTCCTCAGCACTAAGCACCAATTGCAGCTCCTCAGATTCCTGAGACAGGCTTAGGTCTTCAGCAGAACAAGAACCCATAGTCAAGTACTTTGTGGATTACAGCTCTACCAGATTGCTTGGACCAGAGATATTCTGCTGGAACCTCTTAAAGCACTCTCTGACCTCTGGTACTGCCATGGGTCAAAGTCAGATATTCAATGAGAGAAATGTGGTGTTCCCCTGATTAAGTAGAACAAATGGGAGAATATGAATACAGGTTTGCTATTAAAAGGAGAATTTTGTTCTGTGTTTAAATAATTTTACATTAAAAAACCCAGCCCAAGCAGTAGATTAAATGGTAAAAGAGAAAGGTAATGTCATGTTTGGTTGCAGGAAAGCTAAGCTATATTTATCTGGGCTCATCTCAGAACTATCTTTTAGCAGGATTAAGATTTATTGAGCCTTGTTTGTTTCAGATGAACAATGGCTTCCCCTTCATAGCTTTTTGCTGGGGGGGAGGCATTCGTTCCAAAGGTAAGGAAATTAATCAATATCCATTCCACTGGATGTTGATTTATCTCCATTTTGAACTCTTTCTTCCTTGAAAAATGATGAAATATTTTCATCATTTATATGTGTGTGGAATACACCCCGTAAAGCCTCCACCAGAATTAACATTATTAAAGGATGGTTTCAAGCCATGGCAAACACAGAGGTCACAGAGCTCACCTTAGACTGATGTGTGGAGTATCTCAGGTACTCATGTGCAATACCTGGGCACTGCACCTGGAAGGCTCTGAGAACAGAAAAGAAAGGCTGTGCTTCCGCACAGTCTCCAGCAAAGGTGTGGGCACAGCCACTAAAGAAGAGATTGAAAGGGGAAATTAAACAACAGCAAAGGCCAGTGCTGGCAGTGTCAGCCCAGCTGATTCCAGGGTGCGATTCCAGCCAGCAGCCCAATCTCTTCACTGTGCATCAGCTGTGTGACCTAAAGGGGGGTGAGAAGCTGAGTGCTCTCAGACCTGGATACCTGCAGTGACACTCCCAGATCCAAAGCCTCCAGATGCTCTGCAGCAATCAACAGTATCACAGAGCATCCTGTGGTACATCTTCCTGAAAAAAACAGGCTGGTAATAATCTTAGTGTTCATTAATTTATTAATGTGTCAGATGGCCACACAAACACCTGAGCTGGAATGAGGAAAAGTCTTGAGCAAACTTCAGTTGCCTGCGGGCTGAAGTCTCAGCTGGGAGTGCTCCTGGGATGGCTGGCAAGGGGGGACACAGAGACACAGTTGTCTCACATATGCTCTTATTAGCACCCACTCCTCTACTGCCATATGGCACCTTATGTTGAGATACGCTGTAAACAAAATTGCAGAAGTCTAAATAATATTTAAGTAAAAGCAGCACAGGCAGAAGTGTTTCTTGGTACCACTGAGAGTTGTAATCCTTGCTTTTCATCGTTATAACTAAGTCTGCTCAGCTGCCCTTACAGTGAGTTTCATCTCTGTCTAATTCTTTTCTGAAGTTAGAAGTGAAAGTTCATTTGATAATAATCAATGAATCACACACTATTGGCACTGGGTTAGTTGAGTGCTGCTGTGGATGGCAGCTCAGCTGGCCTTCTATTGTAGTAAAGAGATTGAATTTTCAGTAAAACTGGCATCCTTGTAGAGCCCACGGTGAATTACTGCGCCTGTGGGATGTCAGCCTTTCCTGGCAAGAAAAAAATGAAGTGAAAAGCAATTTTCAGTTAAGAATTTCCTTTCTTCAATACCTGATGAATTCTGGAGCAAATCATCAAGTTTCTTTGTGCCAGACACCCACAAACACAGGGCTGCACAGCTGCAACCCTTCCTGGAGTAAAAGGTCAGTTCAGCAGCACAGGGAGAGATAACACGATGAAAGTAGTAGTGGTTACAAACATTATTCACAGAATCACAGAATATTCTGAGTTGAAAGGGACCCATAAGGACCTTCAAGTCCAGCTCTAAAGTGAGTGGCCCATAGAGGGATTGCATCCACAACCTTGGCATTATTAACACCAGGCTCGAACCAACAGAGCTAATCTCAGGGTCAATTCAAACAACATTTGAAGGAGATTTTTTGTTGTTGTTTGGGTAAGACTTGTCTTGTGAAGCAGGACTTCTAGCACTTCTAGACAAAAAGAAGCCAGTTTCAGTATTTAACACTAGAAAATCACCAACTCCTGTGGATTCCATCTGACACTTCTACTTCTACTGATTCCTGTCATGCCCACACTAAACCCACCATTTTCCTGCCTCTTTCCAGTAACTCTTTCCACTCATAACATTAACCACAATAAAGGACTATACTGTAATCACTATAACTTTGTATTACACCTGCATTTAACCTGACAGAAGAGACAGTCCAGAAGAAAATAAAATAAAATCTTGCTCTAGGTTGGAACATATCTTTTTTAAAAAAATGGGTCTTAAACTCTGCGTGAAGTTAATTGCCAATAAGAACTTTTTTCTCGTCCCACTCCATTGCTGTAAGGATGCTTTTTTACTTTTTCCTGTAATTGACCTAAACCTTGTCCTCTGAGTGCCATGGTTATACAGTGTATGTGTCAATCAGCTGCACTGACATACATTTAGTCGCAAGTAATTATGTTTGGCCAGATAAAATTGTACAATTAAACTTAATTATCACCAGATGTGTTTCAGTATAGCCTTTCAGCCTCTGAATTACCCAATACACTCTCACTCACACTTTATCTCATTAATTGAGTCAGTAAGTAATAGCAGACAACTCTCTGTACTGTAACCATAATGATGCAGGTACTAAGATGTGGGACTCCAGGCTAGGCTGTGGCTTTGCCTGACAGCTTCAGAAACCTGAAGGCCTGGCTTTTGAAAGGGCAGGGTTGTGGTCCTGAGTTACTCCAGTGCCTCAAGTATTACCTGTTCCCTCCCAGGCACAGCTCTGTTGGAAGGTGGGGGTGGTTTTGTTTGCATCTCCAGTTATGAGTCAGAGGAAGCTGGGGACAAGAAACAAGAGCTGAGTACATCAATGTTCCCATTCACGTGGGTGAAGAGAGGGCAGAGGAAGAGCTTTGCCTCACAGCTTGGCTTTCAGTTCCAAGGACAGTCCCAAGGACACAGGTCTGTGTGGAGTCCACGGATCATTGCTGGCCTTGGGGCTTTTGTCCCAGGAGAGTCCCTCGGATGTGGGGAGCAGGAAGATCCTTTGAAAAGAGCCAGGCCACTGAGGCATTTTCTCTCTCAGTGAAATTAAGTTCTTGCCTTTATATATATATATATATATATAATCTTCCAATCACTTCTTTCCTAAACTTGCACTTCCTGTAGTTATGATGTATCCCACTGTGGGGAAAAAGGGAAAACTTTTATTATTTACCTTGGAATCTTTGCTGAATTGATTAAAGGTATGATAAAATACCCAAGGACTTATTGCCATGATTTATGTAATATGGCTGTGTAAAAATAGATATCCCAATGCCAAATACTATGCAGAAGAGATAATTCAGAAGGCATATGTTTTGTTTATTAAAAAAATAATAAAATTAAGGCAACAAATCTTCCTAATTCAAAGTACACTAATGGCCAGATTCTATGATCAATAGTGAGCTCTCTCTTCATTTTGCATGCGAAAGAAATCATTGGTAGATTGCATTACTGCAGTAAATTCATATTGGAAATTTCTTTCATCTCCATACCAAGAAAAGTGTAAAAATGGAGTCATGAAAATTCCCTGCCTTAAAGAAAACTTAAAATGATGAAGGTAACACATTTTTGAAGAGTGTTGGCCCAAAAGGCCTGGGAGAACAAGGTTTAAACTGAAGAGGTGGAAGAAGGGTGGGAGGAGGGGTGTGGAATGATATTGTCAATTAAACCCTGGTGAGGGAATGGAAAATGACATCACCTGCATATTTCTGACACCCACACTGACACACAGGGCTGATAAACACAGCAAATTCCAGTTTGGTGAAGTGGGACACTCAAGAGTAGATTTAAAGGGACAGTTTCTCAAGCCTGCTATTTTAGAGGGGGGGGGAAAAGAGAACAATAAAACATCTTGGCTGTGTTGCATGTTTGATGCTCATCCAAAATGATTTTGCCTGTCTCCTGAAATAGCAAGCTGCTTGCCTTAGAGGTGGTCATTCTCCCCATCCTTTGCTTATTACTTTCTTTTCCTCCCACAATATCAAGCTCCTTGAAGAAAAAAAAAACCCAAACAAACAATTAAACCCTCCACTTTGAATGAGTTACCTCATCTTCAAGAGACTTTTATAAATGGAAAGGTTAGAGGTACACAGAGAAATTAGGACAGGAAGGACAAGAAGACAGGCATTTATTTTATTCTTTATCTGCTATGTCACAAAAACTGTCAGGTTACCTCAAACTTATGTTGTACTCATGTTTCTCACTACAGACCAATGACCTTCCTTGAGAAGGTGAGGATAAATCTCCTTTGGAATTCCACAGGAGTTTAGAAAGCAATTACTGAGGCACAAGACAGGAGTTCATGGCTTGTGTTGAGCCCAAACCAACAGAAGCATTTAGAAACCACAGACAGTCTAAGCCTCTAATGTGGGCATTATCAACACCTGACCTTTAGTGAGTGTGCACAGACAGACCATCAAGGATAGGAGATGGGCACAGAGCAGCAGCTCCATGCTGAAACCTTTCAATTGAGGTGTCTCTAACCTTAGACATCCACCAATTGTGCTGGCATTGCTGAACAGCAAGACACCTGGGTGGGTGCCTGGATGGTCAGGCCTTTTCCCGGCTCTGTGGTCACTGCCAGGGAGGAGCAGCAGAGAGCAGGGAGGCTCCAGTGCAACACACAGGCTCTTGAAAATCTCAGTCTCCAGTTTTAAAAAGAAGGAAAAAAACATAATAATAATTACAGATAAAATGTAGTTTGTTCAGGAAGTGCTGGCATCCAAATTAAAATAGGCTCCTTCTATGGCAGTGAAAGCCCATATAATAATAAAATTTTTAAAATTCCCTGTCTGCTGCTCAGAGCAGAGTCATGAGTCAAGAGTGGTGTGAGCTTCTGTCCTGCAAACGTGTCCAAGGCCCTGGCTCAGGAATCTGTCGTGCAGCACCTCAGGGGCAGCCCCTCACCCTGTGTGCCCCACATGGTCCTGCCCAAAGCCCCTGGGTGCCCACCACACCTGGCTGAGCTTCCCCAGGCAGGGCAGAGCTCACTGCTGCCCACTGCCCCCAGACCCTTGCTGAAATGATCAAACACAAAGTGCATTTTCAGCACCATATCCATGGTTATAGCCAAAGAAAAGCAATTGTCCCCCTCAGGAGGTGAGTCCTCTGAGCTCCTTTGCACAGTAACCTCATTGAGCAGCTCCAGAAGCACAAGGTTACTGCACTTACTTAATATGCAACCCAGCACTGTGTATTTTCATACTTAATATGCAGATCTAATTGCTTGCCTGCATTTTGATTACCTTCTCTTCCTGGAATTTGCTCTTGTGTGGCTAATCCTAGTGAACTTCAAAGCATGAACTCAGTGGCTTTTATATTTTTATTTCTACAGTTTTGTCTGAGGCCAATGTCAAAACTCTTTGTAAGGATCAGGACTTATTTTTTAGTTTAGATGACAAAAAAAATGAAGTCCCTTAGCAGTCAGTTGTCCTCTTTTTTAACCTCAGGACCTTTACTATTACTGACCTGGAAGGTTATCCATTTGGTCTGGCCTTAATTAGCACTTCCACATTAAGTGTCCTGCCAGTACCATCCTCAGTCCTGCCTACCTAATACCAGCTTCAAGAATGGCTCATACAAAATTCCTTTTAAGAGAAAGGCTATTCTTCATTTCTGAGTGTAAATGCAAAGCAATTTGTCTAAGTACTTCTCTGTCTCAAACTGCTAAACCCAACCCACACAAATGCATTTCCCTGTAAGTGCCCCCACTTCCCACACTCTCCCTCACTTTCCACATCTTTTCCCATTTTCCACCTCACCAGCAATAAAATGCAATAAATTTGTTTGCCTCTTTTGATGTGGTGAGTGTCTGCTTTAAATTCCACCTTGTCTAAAAATTAAAAAAAAAGGAAAAATAGCCACAGAACAAACTAATCTCACTTTCCAAATATAACATAAAAACTGTCTTATTTTTAGGTTTTGCAGCAGCTCATGTGTCATTTTCATCATTTCTTTTTCTCTCCATGACTGAGAAGCAGTGAGAGGAGGCAAGAAAAAACTTTTTTTTTGTTCCCCCTGGAAAATACATATTCAGAGCTTTCCCTAACCTGATTTCCTTCTGTATTAAATCATCCACAGCCAAAGCTAAAATGAACCTCAATAACCTGACATATTTGTCAACTTTTTGTAAAAGGTGATTAGACTAATATAAGAGAACCATCAAAGTGAATCATGGAGGCTGTAATTTTTAGTGTTGTAAATCATTAGATTTGCAGCACATGGCAGCAAACTGAGGGAAGCAGAGCTTCCATGGGTGGTTGAGAGCCGGCTGTAAAGTAGTGCAATTTGGTCAGAAATGAGCCATCCCTTTACCCTGAGAGCAAAGGGAAAAAGTAGTGCAAGAATCAATTTTCGGCAATGCTGGGCCCGTTCAGTATCTTGCATGAGTCACACAGAACCTGACTCCTGCTCAGCTGGACCAATGAGTTGTTCCAGCAATTCCAAGGACAGCAGATCCAGCCATTAACTCATTAAGTTTCTTGGATCCCTCATGAATAAGAGGGGTTTTTTTCTCTTCAACAGGGAGATACCAACACCAGCAGACTTTTGAACTTCTGTTCTTGAGACTTAATTTCCCTGAAATTACAACTAATACCTTTACAGACAGCAGTATTTCTGGTAGGTATTAGCTCAGTGAACACAGGTGGTGTTCATTCATTCTGATGTCTGTGTGTCTCTTCACACGAGGTTTTGTAAGCCAGTGTACTATGCTGGTAAAAGCATCAACCTGGGCTGCACAATTACAAACAAAATATTCTATGCCTTAAATATTTGACTTTTAGCTTAAACTGCCAGGGGAAAAAACAAAAACAAAAACAAAAACAAAAACAAAAACAAAATGTGAATGCTTAGTTCATACTACCACAGCTGCTTTGCATCAAAAAGCCTTTTCAGTGTGTAAATACTGAATTTTTCTAAACGTATTGACTACCCTAGGAGAAGAAAGCATGAATATGTCCAATAAACACCCTTGAAATCCATTATTCTGTCCTCTCAGCTGTGGTGAAGAAGGTTATTCAGGGAATCTGCCAGCTGAAGTACATTACAGTGATGTTATTTGTCTTTTGGGACCTTTGGCTGTTGATTAGAAGTTGCTAGCGTAATGAGCGAGGGCAGCTGCAGGAGGTCTGGCTGTGCTGTGCCCTGGGTTTGTGCCCTGGGTTTGCTCCTGAGCAGCAGCTCCAGATCTGGCACCACACACTGCTGGAAGGGCTGGTGCTGCTTTGCCCTGAGCTCTGTGTGCATCTCCCCTCTTTCAGTCCCAGCATCACCCTTTTACTTGCCCTGGGAGTTAACCTTGCTATTTGCTGCCTAAACCACAACACCAGCTCCTGCTTCTGCCTCATTCTTTCTCCCCAAAATGCAGCCTGAGCTGTCCCCAGGCTTCTTGCTTGAACATTTGTCCCAGCTTGCCATCAGCCACACACAGCCCTGGTCCCTCTGTGTAGGACATGTACCACCCTCCACCCTCCTGCCCATAAAATTAGAACTTTTCCTATTTCTCTCCAAGACTGACAAAGCCTCTAGTGGAGGAGCTGGAATAAATACTTATTCTTTCAGCACACAGCTATCAATTAGCAGGGGTGCTTCATCTGAACGTTTCAAAGACTGATAGATCTATTAATAGTAAAGAGTCAAGGCACCTAATTTCTGGGTACTCTAAAATTCAATTTCAAGTCTGTTTGACTGTCGTGGATTTCTATTGAAAATTATCATGCGTAAGTTTCTGCTAAGCTGGGTTTCTTTGTCCTGATGTTATCAAGTTTGGTTCTTATTTGTTCAATGGATAATCTGGATTCTGCAGCAGACTGTCCTCACAAATGATGCAAGATACAAAAGGATTGAGGAAAATGTCACTCCAGTAAAATAAAAAACCCAAACCTCTCAAACAGCCTCCTGAGATTAAAAAAAAAAAAAAAAAAAACCAGAAAAGAGAGTCAAAAGTGAGAAGTCTTGAAGGATCTTTTACTGGGGACACTTAGGAGTCCCAATTTTCATTTAAGGACTGCAATTCACCTCCAACCTTGTCAGCTGTTATAAGGGTTTTACTGTACCCTGGTCATCAGCCACAGCTGGTTGAGGCCCTAAAGCACAGGGCAGCTCAGAAGCTATATTTATCTGATTTTAACTCAGAGAAAGAGAATAGGGACAGGAGTAGGTACCCTAGGAGTTTTTTCTTCGTATATTGAAGGAGGTAGTTTACTTTCATTGAGAAAAAAATACGCGGCTGGATAAATGATGATGACTAATAACATGCCCCATTAGAATAGTAACCAGTCCCTGTAGGAGACTTCAGGTGCAATGTGACATCATCTCTCCATTGTATTTTCCTTTAATACACACTATTTACCTATTTACTATTTCTCTTATAGAAAGTCTCATCACAATTAGAAATTTCAGTTCTCATTCATTAGAACTTAAAACAGCATAATGTTCATGGTAATTGGACAGAGCAAACAGACATCCTGCTTTTAGAATGATAGTTCCTTCAGTGTGCATTACCATTCTTCTCATATATACAATATGGATCTTGTACATTGTATCTTGTAAAAAAAATAGATCGAGAAAACACTGTTTCTGAAAGCTAGAATAAAGGTTTAACACAATATCTTAAAAATATAGCATTAAAAGTGAGAAATGTTGAGAGTGAACAAATGCTTTTGTAAATTTTTGCATCCATGCGTGATGGAATTCACTGGCTCACCGCAGACTGGATTTGCTCCTCTATTGTGCCTGTTCTGGACATAATGCCACAGAAACTGATAAAGATAAATGGTGATAAAGAAGCAGGAGCAAAGATAGAAAAACTATGAAGGATGAGGTTTTTATATCCAAAATAGGGACCTGACTTTTAAAGATAACGATACCAAATACAGATCAATAAAGGAGTAGATTAGACTTGAATTAGGCACTACAATGAATCTGTGCAACTTTGGTCTCATTTAGTAAATTCATGCCAGCCTGAGGAAGCTTGAGCAGGGGTTTATGTGAACAAGGATCTCCAAGGGCACCAGCTGCATGCATTGCCCTGTTAGCCACAAAACCAGTACACAGGAAAAAGTATGCATTGGATCCTCTGGAAAAGCAGAAATCCAGATGAACCACAGGTATTGTGGGACCAGAACCAGCTGGAAAAGATGCTGAAGTGTGGAATGATCTACCCAAGGACAAGATCTTTGCAAGCCAGCAACCTGGGCTGTGTCAGGACTAAATCCAACTGCTTGCTCAAAGACTATGGAAGAGTCTTTAGCTATAACTGTGGAAATCCAAATTGCTCTACTTTATTGTATAAACTCTTTTTTCTTACAGATGTTACTCAGGAACTATACACCCCTGAAATATATTACTATATTTCATTCACGCTGAAACTTCTCTACACTCAGCTCTCCCTTACAAAAAGTAGCTAGTTCCTCTGATCAAACAGTACCATTTGGAACACTTCCAGAACTGTGGATCAAAATCCACACCTCTTGAGCAGTAACTCATGCCTTGGGAAGTCTCCTGCCCATGCTAAGAAACCATTCAGAAGCATAGATGTCTAAATAAACAGACTAACAGAATTTATTATTTTTTTAAGTATAGTATATGCTCTTGTATTTAGCCATTTTTCAAGTAAAATATCTCTCTTTACAATAACTAAATGACATTAACTCCAGGTGTATATGAGGAACAGTGAAAGGTCATTCTCCACAACAATTTTGATTTATGATTAATGTGACTAATACCATATATTTACCGTAGAGAGTTTGAAAGAATAGCATACATATAGGTGTCACAAATATTAAAAAGAAAAGTAAAAAGAAGGGAGACTAGGGAGAGATAGAATTCTAAACCTGTTCAAAGACAGAATTTTTAAATTAGATCATTTTCCCTTTTCCCTTTTAAAAGACAAAAGCCCATGATATAAATACTCTCCACCAAAAGTGCTTGTTTAAATATTTTGTCTATATCAAAATATTCACAAACAAACAAACAAACAAAAAAAAAGTAACACAAAAGCCACTATTCTCCAGAAAAGACACTTCTATAAATCTTATATATTTTCCACCCTGGACTTCCATTTCTGTCATGCAGTCAACACTCTTTTGATATGAAAAGATGAAAGGAAAACAACATTTCTTAAAAATGTGTTCTTCATTGCAGTTTCAAATCAAATTTAGTTTGGAGTTAGACTTTCAACAAGAAGGTTCAAAAGCAGATAACAGTCACAAAATACCCCAGAGGACTGCTATATTTTCAATATCTACAGAGGCATCTCCAGGGCAGGAGCTCTTCATTCTTTCTCACTGTTTCCCGGTCTCTTGATTGGGAGGGTAATTTCTACCCATCAGGATGTTTTTAATGAGAAAAATTAAAAATATCGTTACTGTGAGAAAAATTGGGGGTTTTGGAAAAACACACAGAGATATTGTATTTTATACTAAGTCTTTATAAAGACTCTGTTCTTCTAATTCATTAGCCATCCTCTATTCACAAGTCCTAAGGAATGATAATTACCCCTGTCATACAATTTGAGTTGAAAATTGAAAATATAAGCTTTAAATTAAGACTACATTACAGGAAAGGTTCAGTAATAAACAGAGAGTTTATATTTAAAAAAAAAGTCTTTATAATAAAAGTTGTGGAAGAAATAAAATACTTCAGCAGAATTTTCAATAGTATTTTTTCACAAAGTTTTCTGCAAAGAACTTGCACCTAATTTTATCTCCAAAGACCCATAGTGTTAACCACGATTGAGTCCTTATATCAATTATATCCAAATTTCCCAGATTGTATAAAAATATCAGTCATTAAACTCGATGTCAGCTAATCTAATTACATCCACAGAAACAGGGTTTTCTATTAATTTCTTTTGCCTTTTTCATCTCCATTTTTATCCCTCTTAACCAGCAGTTTGGGTCCAGAAAGAGTAAGGACTCTATCTAAAAGCTGTATGTGTAATTTCTCTGTTTTAAACAGGAAAATATACTCACAGTACACACTACTTCATTTTTTTCCCCAAGTGGAGAATTTGGACCCCACTTGCAACACTTTGACTCCAAAACCCTCCTGCCTTTTCCTCCTGGTGGACATTGACAAATAGGCTTTGATGCCATTGCTCCTCAGTGATTGAAGTGTGCAATTCACTGACCTAAGTTAGTTAATTGTTAAGTTTTGAGGGCAAATTTCACACCAAGGCTCCTAGCTTTCCATGGGAGTGACACTATTTTTTTTTACCACCTGCCAAAATATTATTTCTATTTTTAATGATCTTTTAATGGGTTCAGCAAACTCTGTTTCCCATATTGAAGAGCAATGGCAAAATTACTCCACTGCTGACCAGCATGTCTGATGCCAGAGCAGTTAAATTAACATTTTTTGAGGTATTAAATACACCCATGGGCACAGCTGTACACATTTGCACAAGTTATTAACATAAATAAGAAAGAAATTATTGTAACAGTTGAGCTGACTTATGATCAAATTTTCTGCTGGCAAGTCCCACAATATATCAAATAACTTGCTTTTACTCTTTAGCAAAAGTGATGCTTGATAGAGGAGCAGTGGATAAAATATTGGGAAAGAAGTAACCAAAAATTCTCCAGCTTTACAAGAAGCAAAAATTGTGCTATTTTACAAAAATAGATTTAAAAATATATAGCCTGGGAGAAAAAAAGCCCAAACCCCTATGATCTTGATATCTGCCAGTTAAAATTCATCTGATTCCCCCCCACTTTCCCTCATAAATCAAAACTGAATACACAGATCTCAGGGATGAGGAGCAGGTGGTAAAACAGCATAAAAATCTCTTT
Source organism: Petroica traversi (assembly GCA_025920805.1). Lineage (NCBI taxonomy): Eukaryota > Metazoa > Chordata > Aves > Passeriformes > Petroicidae > Petroica > Petroica traversi. The sequence goes on from JAHLSL010000047.1 coordinate 7,321,870, forward strand.
TCTATACTTCCACAGAGAACTAATTTCATGTTGAAAGGAATGGGTCATTTTTACTGCTAGTTTAGCCACATGGCTCCCAGGTACCAATTTTGTGAAGTATTATCCATTTTTACTGAGGGTCATTTGTTTCCTCTGCAGATCTCCTTGAGACTCACAGAACTGACAAGCATGGATTTTCCAGTTATGCTTTGGAGCAAATAATGATGATTGGGCAGGTTATCTTTCCTTTAATCTGCACAAGACATGGCAGAGAATGCAGGAATTTTATCCTCTGTAACATAAAATGCTTCTCCAATCCCAGCACCTGAGACACAGGCACTGATGCCCTGTAAATTGTCCATGTGCCACATTCCTCTAGGGCAGCTATAACTGCTAAAACCATACCTAGCAGGCACAGGTAGCTCAGAAACAGATGTGCATAGTTGGAGATTTGCTATAGAAAAGCTGATATCTTGGATTTACTTGAGAAATAGGAGCCTTGTGCTTGAACAGAAAACCTCCTTCCCTTATTGACCTCCATACTTCTCCAGCTTCTGCCCCAATTACATAAAATTGTCTGGTTTTCTTAATATTTTTTAATAGCTGCTCTAAATCACGAGGCACATGTCCCAAGTCAAAACTTAATGTTACCAAGTCTAGCAAGTCATATAACCCTGAGAGCCAAGAGGTGGAACTTGGATGTCACGGGTGTCACTGAGACCCTGGACTCAGCAGCAGCACAAGAGCCCTCATGCCACTGCCACAGAAGGTCCCTGGGAATAGTCCAAATCAGAAATCTCAGCTGCATTAAGACTTCCAGCTTTTCTGCATTTCTATTTATGTATCTAAAGAGATGATGGGATGGCTGCTGAGACATTTGCTGAGCTCTTGCCAAGGCAGGGCTGTGCAATCCTGGGACCAAGGCGGGTCTGAGAGTTAAATTCTTCTTGCTCATGGAAGGTAATGTTCAACCCTCTGACGTGGGAAGGGAAAAACACCACAACAAAACACCCCAAGAGAGAGCAAAGCAGAGCAGTGCAAGGCTGAGCAAGCATTCTGTTTCCATGATCAGCGTGTTCAATCACACAGCACTGGAGAATTAAATAGTATTCAGGAGGCTGAGTGCACTGAATAGAAATTCATATCAAGTTCATTCTACGGTATCAGACATGGTTTGTCACTATGAGAGGAAATGTATTTGAGCTACATGAAGGCTGATGCCTTATGTTTTTTAATAAAGTTGAGGACAGATTACAAACCTTTGCCTTCAGCCCCAGCAGTGGATGGAAGCTATTTCGTTTGACATACTGAATAACTTGCCTTTTTTGAACTTACAATAAGATAATGTAAAAAGCTTTGAATACCACATAATGTGAAGTGGTAAGGTGGTAAACTACAGCAGATGAAAGAAAATACTGTTGGATGTGAAGAGGGAAGAGCACTAGAACAAAATAGACCAGCAGCATAAAATCCAAAATGACCATGTGGTACTAGTCTAAAGGAAAAAGTAAACTGATGTTTGCTCCTCTACTTATCATTTCTTGGCAAGTTCTAACATTTAATATAGAGCTCCTGGTTCCTATCTATGTGTTAGAAAAGAAAAAAAAAATAGCAAACCCTTCCAGAGCTGCTAAATCAAGACCTGTTTTCTCCTGGCCATGCTCCTCAGCCACCAGGTCAATGATGGTCCAGCCCAAGGCCAGGCTGGCCCAGACACAGGATGGTGAGACATCTCCCTCCTTTTCCAAGTGCAGTCAGCAGCAGGAGGGATGGTGACACCTCTCCTTACTTTTCCAAGTGCAGTCAGAAGCCAGGAGGGATGCTGTAGGGGTTTAACTGCACAGCATGGGAAGGGTCCTGGAAGGAGCCCACTCTGGAGCACCCTCCCTCTAAACAGTAGACATGAAAGATAAGTGAGGAGAGGCATCAGGTACTCAGCCATTGGCCCAGTGAAGGGAGCGAAAAATCTTTGTCTCCAGGACGTTCAGAAGTTTACATCAGTATTGGGATAAAGGCAGGGAGGTTGTAGGTGTTATAGGAATTATAGGACATAGTTACTGACAAAGGTCTACTAATCCCTCGAGGCACCAAGTATTTTGAGACCTTTGGTATGACTTATACCCAATCTGTCTAAAACTCATCAAGCTTAGAGGCAGATGCTCCCTTATGTGGCATCTGTTTTGTTTTGGGGTTTTCCTTTTTTTTTGCTATTGCACATTAATTTCTTAATTTCAGTCAGTGTTGATGCTCTCTTCTTAAGAGAGACTTTGAATACTGCAAAGAAAGACTTTGAAGAAGCAGCTTTCAGAAAGCTGTTTAAAGATCTTTATCTAGCTCAGTGGCCCTGGCATCCACCACAAAGCTTTCCAAACACAAACACGTGCATTTTTAAGGTGTCTCAGAAGAGGCATGTCAGCCTTCAGGGCTGTTTCCTCACAGCACTGAGGAGGGTGACAGCAGATGTAGGGAACTAAATCAAGCCAGTTGATTCCTGTGCAGTGTCATGGCTGTAAAATCCTCCACGAGGAACAATGTGGAAAGCAGTTGTATTTGTGCATTCATCATGCATGCCATGACAAATGACAGTTTTATGGCTAAATGCACTCGAATGGAAGGTTAAGGTTCATGTCTCTCCTCTGCCCTAGATTTAATATATCACCTCAGGTAAAACTAGGAGTCAAATACTACCTTAAACAGCAGATTTACATTCCCCTGCCTTGTATTTTCAAGTGTGTAGCAGCAATACTTCCCAACCTTGTCTCTTCAGATTAAGCACGTACACCTGGAGGTTTGCTTGGGGCTTGGAGCAAGGGGAAGCCTTCAGTCAGGCAGGTCCCCAGCAGCTGCAGTGAAAGTAAAACCAACAGCACATAAAGCAGGGAAGGCCTGAGCTCAGGCCAGCTCCAGTGAAGACAGTGTCATTCTGTTCCTTTCTGGTGCTTAGTACTTCCCTGAGTCAGCTCTCAGCTGCAGAGAGCTCCTACAACAAACCAGGCCCTTCTGCTTTTTCAGAGTTCTGTCAGAATTAAGATTTTAATTAAGGCACTGACAGTTCCTATGGCATTAGACAGATAACAGGCAGATTTTATTTTCTTGGTTAAATGTGTCAGTTTCAAAATACTCATAAATCTGTGGGGAGTAAGTGTACATATTCTGTGTATGTGATGAGGAATGCACTGGCCAATAAGTTTGTTAAGGCTAAATTAACTGAAACAGAAAAATCATTAAACCAAAATGTTTCTGTCATTCTTGAAATAAACTCAAAGGTAAGATTCTTTTATGAAACCTATGAACCTTTATGAAACTTAATATGAGCTTTTATGAAAATCAGGAGGCAATGAGAAGATGGGGATTTTTGCCAGCTGAGTGTTTAGCTCTTTGAGAAATTGTTTGTATCTCCTCTCCATTAACTTTGCATGCCACAAACAAATGTATTTCTTAGTTGCAGAAGTTCATCAATTCCTTATTCAGTCATGTTTATATAGCCTTCAAAAAACCAAAGGATTGTGTATGTTAAGTACATGAGGATTTTTGGGAATGGTGACATTCCATGGAGCTGCTCATTCCTCCATGAATAAAATAAATTCTGAATTTAATTTTTTTCCAGCGTGGTGAAAGGTAAGGTGGATGCTGGATAATGATTATGCAGGGCATGGGCTCCAATAACATTGTGGGCATGATGGAAGCTGTAGAATGCAGAGATATTGCACATGATTTGTAGGTTGTGAAAGGAAAGTTTTGTGGAGTTTTGTACATTTTGCCCTGCATACCAAAAGAAAGGATTTATCTAATAGGCTGGTGGGTATTCTTTAAATGGATAGCATTGTACCTTGAAAGTACTATCCTTGTCTACTTCAATAGATTGAAACAGTGCTCTCTCCCTTGCAGCTCCTATCTCAGAGAGATGTTTTAGAGGCCTTGTGTGTTCATTCTGCACGCACAGCTGTCAGGGAGATTTTGCTGCTTTACTTCCAGTTAACCAAAAAAGCCACATTTCTCCACTAGTAAGAGCAGCTACAGTTTGGTACATTGAATAGGAATCAGAGAGAGAAAAAACTCACACTCAAGGAATGCATAGCACTGTCTTCAACTAACAGTGCTTACCACAAGAATAATAATAGAAGGTATGTTAAATGGAGGTATAATTCAGGCAAAAGAAAAATATACTTGCTAGAAAAGACTGTAAGAAACAATCTGGGCATTGATTATCCATGTCATAAACAGCTTAGGGGAAGAGAGAATCCTGAGTCAGTATTTCCTATGCTTTTTTCTCCGCTGAATTCCCTTTGTAGTGTAATGAAAAAATTCCTGGGTGGCTCATACCCCTCCTCAGCATGTTTCTCCTTTTCTGTTTGTTTGTTTTGTTTTGGGGGATTTTTGCCCCTCTAATTTTTTCTTGATTATTTATTTCCTGTCCTGTACATTTATTTTCTTGTTGGAAGTTCTCTTACTCCCTTTCCCAATATATGTATTTTTTCCAGTTATTTTCCCCTCTCCTGTTTTTTTTTTCAGAGGTGCTAGAGATGTAGACAGTGCTACTAAAACTCAGGGCTGAGCTACTTCTTGCTAGGAACAGGGTGAAAAAGGCTGAAGACAGCAGGAACAGCTGCCTGAATTCTGAGCCTCTCACCTGCTCCTTATCAGCTGATTCTGCAAGAGAGTGCCCTGGGGAGAGGAGGAATGGAGAGTTCACTGGGGAAGGGGAAAAGTTGTGAGAAGCTCACATTGAGACCCAGACCTAGATCCAAAAACTTTTCACAGACAGAAATTGTGCACGACTCAGGAGTGGTCTCTTGGTAAAAGGAGGCAGTAGTTTCCTCCCAGGTTTGGGAATTTGGAGCATTTTGAACATTTTTTCAGACCTGCTGCTCTTCAGGCTAATTATTTCAGATTTTTCATCCAGAGATGAAGGTCATTTGATGCATTGAGCTATCATCCAGGGGCCTGGGGGCTCTGAAGTGACAATTGCCCATTATGAACATCAGCTGTGGTTCTTCCCAATTATGCTAAGGGAGGCTAAACCCTAAGAGAGACCTAAAGAAACAAAACTTGCCAGATTGTAGGGGATCGTATAATTCAGAGGCTCTGACAGGCACCACTTGGATCAGCCATCATGCAGTGAAGCTCCCACAGTCCAGGATTAATCAGCCAGAGCTCAGCCCCTAGAAAACCCCTGCAAAGCAGAAATTGCCACACAAATTCTCCTTCAGCTCATCAATACCCCTAAGGCTTTAAGAGTTATCCTGCTTTAATAAAAATGCAAAGCTATTAATAGAAATCTCCACATGGAAATTGTTTGTGCTGGTTCCATTTCTTAATCCAATAGATTCTATAGAGTCTTGAGAAAAGCAGGTATATCTTGATCAAAATCTTGTATTTTTCAGAAGGGAAAAGATGCAAAATGTAGGAAGACATTTGTCCACTGAGGCTAATAAAAGAGCTGAAAAAAATTAGTATTTCATTGGCCTTCAAGGCTTTTGGTGAAAAGCCATACCTGTAGCCAGAGGCAAGCAGTGCAAATGTGACTGGGTATTTAAACAGGTTCTGGTGTTAAAAAACAGCACAAGGTGGCCCTCAGACGAGAAGTTCCCTGTATCACCCTCCACTGGCTGCTGACAATTCTGTGATGACAGGCTGTTACAGCAATGTGTGAAGAAGAATATTCAGTACATGGTTTACTAATCTGCAGTGCAATGGTTAATTTTTGTGAATTTCACTGCACATTCATTATGAGGCAATTTGACTGGAAATTTAATAGGATTATTTTTGACTTCTCAGGTTAGTGGCATTACCTGTTTGGCTTTTATGAAATCTCCATAATTTAGCAATATTTATCTAAGTCACCATAAAAGTATAGAAATTGATAGTAAAATTACAGACAGCTGGGCACAGGAGGAAATGAAACAAATTAAACCAAACCCATGCTCTTAGGAAAACACAAATGCCAAATTAAGTATGTTAGGCTAACAGTTTAAATAATCCAATTTAACACTAATAAAGGTACTTTAGACCCAAGTTCTGCTTGATTTTCTATATGAGTTTGCAGAGGAAAACATCAGTGGAAAAGCAGAGAGCCAGGCCCAACCAGGGGAACAGGAACACCTGTAACTTTCCATATTCATTTCTCATATTCCTAATAGTTTTTCACTGGAGTAAAGTATAAAGGCATAATTTTGTCCTAAAGAATTGCTAAGGGACAGCATTTATGATAGAAAAGTATATAGAGCAACAAATGGTTGTGGTGGTTATTAAGGCTTTGTTTGATTATTGTAGTATTTCTAATTGGAGTCAAGTTTACACAGCGAGTTAGAGCCTAATAAACTCGAAGGTTTGTACCCCTGTCTTATGGCCACATCTCCTTTGAAAGGGGTGATTCAGAAAACTATTTTTCATGGCAAAGTCATTATTTAGATGGAGGCTCCAGCTAAAATTTTTTGGTTTTATTTGTCCCTTCATTTTCTTCAGATATGGGAAATCCCAATGAATAGAATACTCACAGGTCTTACACAGTGGTGCCACTTGGTGCATTTTCTTCAATGGCTGTTCAGATAATGTGAAATGCATAAAAATCTTCCATTCCCACAAGTAGAATTGAAAGAAATGTAAATTTCTTTTCAAGGTTTGAGAGCTTTGTTTCACAGTACAGTACACATGTACAGTATGTGGCCAGAAAACAAAAGTTAAGGAAATATAAAGAGAATTGTTGCATGGCATACATCAAAAGATGTCAACAGCTGCTCCAAAAAGCAAAATAACTGAATATGACAATCACCCAGAAAGGATGAAGATGCTGTGACTTTCACATAAGATACAATTTTTGAAGATCCTTGACTCTTCCAGTTGCATGTAAATGTTTTATTCCTTTCTCTGTATTTTCATGTAGCTATGACACTCTTCATCTCTTGCTGTTTACATCTCAAATGGGTACCCTGAGATTTTATAAAAGATCTATTTGGATCTGTGCTAGAAGAATGCCATCACAGGAAGGACTCCAAGAAAAGGAAGCTAATAGAAAAGGTGCTTCATACAGAGACCCACAACAACTGTCAGTGTGTGCAACCATTCCAATATTCCCCTCTGTACAAGTAATTTCACAGACATCAGTAGAGCAGATTGCTCAAGTTATGCTCATAAAGATGCTTTTACTGTAAGCACCTTTAATTCAGAGCCTCCTGAGTCCAGGTCTCCTGAGGACTTTTGGCAGATTTACAACAGAGAAAAGTTTTATGTGTTGACTTGTTGTGGAAAAAGAAACTCCAAACAAACGCATGTATTTATATTGCTGCATGAATGTTAATAAAAATATGTTCAACTCTAGAGCTATGACACTTGGAGAATTCCTCAGGTGCAGCAGCACAAGGAAAAGTGTCTTGATACTTAATTGTAGGGATATTTGCTATTTCGCATCACAGGATTGTACAGCCAGGGCTCATTCTATGGCTGAAGTCCTAGGGACAAAGATGTACTTTCCCTTAATTAGGCTAAACTGAAGAAAAATATTTTAAAATCAGGCTAAATTTAAGATTAAGGAAAGAAATTTATTCCTTACGGGTTTGTTGTTTTTTTGGTTTTTTTTTTTAAGAACTGCTTTATCAAGAGATTTGATACACTTCATTGTTTTGGAGAAAGAACGGCAATACTGTCCAGTGCCTAGACTTCTGCCTGGGAAAATATTGCCAATATGCTGGCAAGGGCTCCAGATCTGGGTCACTGGGAGTTTCCTGGGCACGACCAAGCTGGAAGAGTATCTTCTCTCCTTCTCTTCCTGCTGGAATTCGAGCAGACAGAAGAAGGAAGGTTAAGCCAGGAAAGTTCATGCCTGGAAGGGAGACACTCATTAAGTTCAAATGGGTTCTGGGAGATACAAAATGTGCTCCTTGGCCAGACAAAGGGATAAGGAGAAGTACAGAGAGTAAGCTGCAAAGCCAGGAAAGAGGAAACTTGTGTTAACATTCCAACTCACACTGCCCTTGTACCACTGCAATCCCTGTTTTTGGTTTCCAGCAGTGAGCAGGACATGCAAACTGGGCCCCTTTCAGATGAAGTTAAACTGAAAGTTGTGCTCTGCTTGCTCCCCACAGGACCAGGCTGGAAGCTGCCAAAAGCAAAATCCCCTAAAATGTGCACAAGGTGGATTTCAACCACCAGCTGCATACCAGCTCCTATCATCTTCAGATCTGCCCCTTTGGGCTGCACTCATTTGCTAACATCAGCATAGTCCCAGAGACCAGGACTTCTTGGGATACAGGAATGGGAGGGTGCCCAAGGTCGACATTCTGGGACTTTGCTGACTAAGAAACATGGAAGGGTAATGTCTGGTGAAGCATCATAATAATAACACAAAGGCTTGATCCCTCTTCAGCCAGTGGAAAAGAATAAATTGTAGTAGAGGAACTGGAGTGAAAGGAAAGAGCTGGTGAGCTGGCACAAAGGTAAAGAGGGAGAGGGAGGGGAAGGCTGAAACAGAAAAGAACTCAGATATTTTAGCTTGAAACTGTGCTTATGTTTTACATTATAGTAAGCGTTTTATAAAATATTTCATTTGATGCCAAAGCAAAATATCTTCTCTCTCCAAAAGCCCTTACCCTATAGTAGGGTCTGTTTAAAGTTTTTTGAGATAATGCTGAAAATGTTTGAGGTTTTCCTGTGACCAAATTAAAGCTTAGGAAGTTAGGCTCATGGTCTATTAGAATTCTGGTTAGCTTGCACATTTTATCACAGATGTTTTAATAAAAGGGGTTTCCATGTCGTTATCTAATGACTTGCTTTTCCAATCATGATAGGTCCCAGGTTTGTGGCGTGCTCCTGAGAGTTAAACAGAAAATAAATATTTCAATTCTTACCTGCTGCCCTTCCAATTTGAATTTGAAGAAGTAAATAGTTTCATGGCTGTATTAATTTGATTTGTATTGCTAAGAAAGTAAATCCTACAAAAGAGAAAACTAAACAAAAAAGATGTGCTACGTTCTTTTGATTCAGTCAATGCTGTTCCATGTTGGATGAGAATATACTGTGCCTGTCTGCTCCCCAGTATTTTTTTTCGAGGTCCTAGAAGTGGTTACAGGTCTGCACATGTTTGCATGTTGTGCCTGAATATTATTTGACTAGATAAGAATTTGCATAGCCAGATTTCAAAACACTTTTTAAGTACTTTGATGCCAGCAATCAGGGACCAGTTTCCACTCCCTCCCCTTTTCCCACAGAAAACTTTGCACCTCACAGTCCCAGCTGCTGAGCTCGAGACCTTGCCCTCTGCTCAGCTGCCTGCCTGGTGCAAGTTTAGGAGTGAGGGGCACTGCTCAGCTGAGCAGCAGTGAGGAAAGCTCTCCCCACAGGAGAAAGGGAGACCCTCACTGCAAGACATCCAAATATATCTGTATCCCAGTCAAAACCCAGGCTTAGTTACTGCTATGTTGCAATATTGTAACATGCAAAAAGAAAGAACATACATATTATATTATACAAGCAAAATAAAGAAAAATAGAAACTTTGCAAAAATACAGAGGCAATATTTATGCATCCTGAAACTGTATGAATGCCATGCCCAATAGAACCCTAGAAAAATCAAGAAAAATAGTATAATTTGTGTTTGTTTTCCAAACAGTTTAGATTTATCAAGTTACAGATATTTCTTCCTTTTTCATAAAGAGCACATTAAGGGAGGAGAACATTCACAGTGTGCTGTTGCAACATTCACACTAATAGGGCAAAGGAAGCTACAGTAAATTGATTAGGGAATTCACCATTCAGTGCTTCCCTCAAGTGTTGCATCCATCTTTTACTGATTAAAAATGAAACATTAATGAAAATGTTTCTGTGTCTCCATGCTCCCACCAATTAAATGCGATGCAAAAAAAACCATACATCCTTTGGAAATTTTTATTTGTCTCACTTGCCAGACAAGCAATAGAGTAATTTTTTACTGGGAATATTGGTAAAACAAGATCTGCATTTAGAGGTTTCAGACTGGTAAAGATGGATTCTTAAGCTGACATTTAAGAATCACTGACTCTCAAATACCACATTAGCAATCAAGGAATCAACAATGTTTAGAAGAAATATAATTAGCCCAGCATGCTCTGCTTGAAAGCAATACTGTAGCTATCAGCTACACCAAGTGCCAGGAGAAAAGAAATGGGGAATTTGTTTTCCATTGAAATACATTACATTTTACTTTATTAAAGCCATGAGAGCTTGAGACATTAATATTTCTGAGAAACTGCTGGAGCCAGCTTAGATCAGGGTGGATTTTTCTCCATTAACTGAGTGAATTCTGGGAAAGCAATCTGTCTTCCTCTTGCTTGGTCTGTACTAAATGCATTGCCATGACACTGGGCGAGGCGGCCAGGCAGGATGTATGCAAGGTTATTAATGTGTTTCCATTTCATTTATGTACAGAAGTTACTGAGATTGTGTTTGAGACGTAATTGCATAAGGCTTTATCTAAATTGACCTTCTAGACTTAAGTGGGGAGGGCGTGAAGCAAACAGGCCACGAAAGACAGTACTTCTGGGTGCAGATGGCAAAGCTCACAGGTAGAGAGAGAGGAGTAATTGGAATCAAAGCAGTAAATATTTAGCCAAAGCCAGTCAATATTTGTGGGGCTTTAATGTGACCACTGCTTTGAAACTTGAGTGTACAGTGATCTCAGATCACTGCAGGATTGAAAGCTGCCACCCTTCCTGGATTTCTTAGCAAAGAAGGTGTGGATTAAATCCTAAATGTGTTTGGGAATTGAACTGTACACGCAAAGCTGATCACTCCAGTGTGTAATGCAGGATGACCATTAGCTCCTACTGTACCTCTTCTCCAAGCAAAAAGGGGCTTCAAGTTCCTCACTATCTCTCACTTTAGCACTTCTCACAAGTATCTTTAGTGCATTTGGAATTGGAGAGAGATCTGAAGCATGAAATCGCACTTTCTTAACTTACTCAGTGCCAGCACCACACTCTTCTCAGTAGGGAATAAGAAAGAAGTAACACCCTTCATGGCCTTGGACCTCCCCAGCACTAAAGGCTCTGTCCCTGCAAAAACCAGAGGGCAAAGCTCCCCAGGGGAAGCAGGTCACCCATGACTTGCTGACAAAGCCCCACTTCAGCCAACAGGTACTGAGAGAGTGAGAAGTCTATTGATAAAAATTTCATGGGACCAGAGACTGACAAAGAGTTTTCTAAATTAGGCAAGAAATTTGAAAAGCACTGGGTTGGAGAAGAGTGGCAGAAACAGGAAATGTGCATTTTTTGGAGGAGGGCAGGGACAGAAGCTGCAATGAGTGTTGTGGATCTCTTAGACTGAGAGCCAGCGCTCCTGGGTGCCTGGTCAGATAAACAGCAAAGCATTAGTTTTAAAACTCTGCTCTGAAATGTCACCTTCATCTCCATTGATCTCTATTACCAAACACGTCCTTCACTGTCACTTGTGACAAAAGGCATTAGTCAATGAAAAGCTCTAAATAACTTGAGGAAGACAAGAAAGCTCTTGTCTCTTAGCCACACAAAATAACATTAGAAAAGAAGGCTGAGAAAGTAGGGCACTGAAAAAAAGTATCTTGTACTGAAACTAAAAATTGAAATATTCTATTCTAATCCTGTCACATTTATCAAAAATATTTGGTGGTAGGGCTATTTTTTTCTCCTCTAGAAAGAATGTTTCTGTCAATGAGGAAATAGCCTAGTGAAATGTTCTTAATATTTAATCCCCACACTACACCAACTGCTAAAGCAGTCAGGACAGCTAATACAACAAATATACTGCAAGACTGAAAGTTACCTAAGATGTCCAAAGGCTGCAGTTGCATTTGAACCACTGAACCACTGAGAAAGGACTGGAGGCTGACAGGCAGCAGCAATCGAGATAACTTCAGCAGACTCTTCACACCTGGGTCCTCTATTCCCTCCTACTGAAACACAAGCACCACTCCCCCTGGCATCTCTGCTGCTGCAGGCAAGGTATTCCCAGCATGTAACCAGCAGGATGTGCTGTTCTCTGTGTGCCTATGAGCACACTCTTGATTTTAGGATATGCATCTCTCTGGCGTGTGCCTCAAGCTGTGTGTGCTTCCCCACCTCAAACCCTGCGTGCATCCACCATTCACAGAACAGACAAAACTTGTATTTTGGATGAGGCCAGGTCACGGGCTTGCTCACAAATCACACTCTGGAGCTCTGAGTTTGGGAAACGTAACAGCAGTGTTTAAGCACAACTGCTTACGGTGGGGGAGAGAGCACAGTTTAAATTTATCCAAATTGCAAAGTTAGTGCTCTGTTTTCCTGCCCTAGTAGTCTATTGCAATATTTGTTCTCTGACAACAGACTTGGTGCTCAAGAAAGGCAGTTTTGCACTTGGTGCTCGGCCCAACAAGCATTGTCAGCAGAAGCAGGGTGAGTCAGTTGTGATGTCCGAGTGCTTTTGTCCATCTGCTTGCAGTCAGCCTCTTCCAGGCTGTACTCCTCCAGCCACGTTAGCTGTGGACTACCTGCCTGCAATTGTGCAGACCATGCCACCATTTGGGGGACATAGGAAGTGAAAACTTGGCTTTAGCAGAGAAGTTGTCCATGAGGACATGTGGGTGGGTTTAGGCAATTATTTGGAAAACCGGTTGCAGCAATTCCTGTGATCATTTTGGACAGGCATAGCTACACAGGAAAAAAACCAAACAAAAAATCAGTTTTGGAGATATTTTTGCCATTGCTTCAGGTCTGTGTGATGAGCTGAGAGCAACATCCCTGCTGTAGCTACTAACATATCCATAAACTGCCATCACATCCATCTGTCAGAGTTCGGTGTTTCAGAAGCTGTCACCAGAGAGGAGTTTCCAGGGAAATGATGTTTCTCTGTTCTTCCCTTAAATCTTAAACTGAAGGCAGACAAAGGTGCCTGTAAATCCCCATGGTGCTGTCCAGTCAGAGGGACATCTCCACAGAGCTGAAGGCTGAGGCACAGTTCAAAGCAATCCTTTCTGTGACACAGTCCCGAGACTGATTTGCTCTGCTGACACATCCTTCATAGCCAAGAAGAGAAATGGAAGCAAGAAGAAGATGTTATGAGGGAGGGTGTGCATGTGCAGCTCCACATTGCCCAGTGGGATACAAAGGGAAGGTCTGGGCTCCCTGAGGTCTCCCAGAGTTACCACTCTGCCCTACAGCTTTTCTTAGATCACTCCTGTGCCCCTATACTCTGCAGCACAAGTGTTGAACTACAGTTTTTGTTCCTTGTTTTCCATAAATATTGCAGTAATTAGCCGAATTTAATTACAGTTATCATGAAATAACAAGCATAAATCAGATTCTAGTAGCAGCTGTATTTTGCTCTTTTGAAAGCAAGAAACTATTTTAAAACTATTTCATTAAAAGCATAAAATTATTTTAAAATCAAAGCAAAAAGCATTCTATATATAGAGTGGCATTATCCCAGTGCACACAAACACCTCAAAATAATAATAAAAAGGCTGTCTTGCTAGGATGATGATGCATTAAGAATATCTTACAGGGACAAAATCTAACTAAATGTCTTGCTGGACACTGCACTGGACCTAAAAGAGACACAGAGAACAACATAAAATACAACACTTTTCTCATCTCTTCTATTTAGGCTGCTGACATGTGCTTTCTGTAGAGGTGCCCATCTAATTACAGCATCATAAAGTTCTTTAAATGTGCATAAATTGCTCTAATTCACACATCAGCTCCTCCTTTGCATTGCAAGAAACATGTCAGTGCAATGCAGATCAAGCCCTTTATAGATAAAAAGCAGTTTGCTTTTGAGATCCTCTGCTCATTAGCTTTCCATTTTACCTCCTCCTCGTGTAATGTGGGATCCATCTGGGATCAGACATGAAAGCACAGAAGAGCTGTGGGAGGTTCCCACCTGGGGACCCCTGAGGACAGTGGGCAGGACAAGGTGTCTCCAGGGAATTTCAGGGAAGTGGCTGCACATGATCCCACCCAGCATGGTTTGCTGCCTTCTCCTGTACAGCTGCGGGGTTCTGCACCCGTGGGATTCTCCTGGGAGGTTTTTGTACAAATAAAACTACAGATGTGTGAATGAGTACTGATTTAGGCTCAAAATTAAGACTGCAAACTGCACAGCATGTGGAACATCAGCTATTCATTGTTATTCACAAGAATTAGGATTTAGATCCCATTTTTGCCTTCTAAAGCTGATTATCTCGTCTTAAACGAGCACCCCTTCCAAGCTGAAGGTGCCAGTTATGATACAACTATTGCCACTTATGATTAGAAAATGTACCAGGCAGTGCAGCAGTTCCAGGAAGATGTGTAATAACCATGCAATGACCTGGGCAGCTACAGGCAGTGGGAACACAGGGTTACTGTACCCTATACATCACCACAGCTGGGAACAGAGCGTGCCCCCACTCATGGTACAAACCCCACTGAGCACAGCCGCCTGCAGGACTCCTCAGTGGGCACAACAGGGCAGAGCCACTCTCTCCTTGCCACAGGCAGAGAGATAGGCCACAGGAGTGCAGAGGCATTTCAGCAACACTTCATTCCCTCCAAGCTGAAGTGTCCCATAAAATGTGTCAAGGCAGGGTGGCAGTGCTTTACAGACAGGCAGTCCAGGGCATGAGGCCAAGGTAAGTTACAGCTTTGCATAACTCTGAGGTTGTAAAACAGCTTACACAGATTGCTATTTTAACACTGGTACTTTTAACTCTCCTCCTGCCCCTGAAAACCAATCCTGCTGCTTTCTTGATCTTCTCAGAAGAAGCATCCCAAGTTGTAATATATTTCATAAGTGCAGAGATATTAAAATGTGAAGTATCAAGTCTCTCCTTATCCCAGATGAAGAAACTTCCTGTGATTCTTCACTACAATGACACAGAAAGAGAAATACTTATCATTATCAGACAAATACCTTGAAGCAACATAAGCAATATAAACTCCCTTCTCCCCCCTTCCAAGTTAGAAGTTAAAGCTTAAATCATACTTTAGGAGCTCATATAATATATTTATTCCTCCAGGCCACACACTTGTGTTAATAGTTTTCCATTTCTAACTCCTGACACACTGTGGAGAGCACTTTGTGCTGGTTATTTCCTGCCTTTCTTGACAAATGAGCCCACCCCTTAAAGATAAGTTTGAGACACAGACCTGTTCTCCCAAAATCCAGTTATTAGCTTCTATACATATTTCTTAGAGAATACTAAACTTCAGAAATACGTGCGGGGGACATAGGTGGCTTTGGCAAGTAACAGAAAGCAGGTGCAACAAAACCTACACAGGTTTGGGGGCTGGGACTAGAGGATCTTGAAGGTCTCTTCCAACCCAGGCAATTCTATGATTCCAGGATTCCATTCTGTGATTCCACCAGGATGCCACGAACCTGCCTGCATTGAATCACATTTACATAGGAAAAGAAAAAGGGACATTAAATATCTCTGACTTCAAAGGCAAGAAGGAATGGGTGTGTATACACCCCTATACACACACACACAAAAAGAATAATAAAATATATATATATATCTCCATCCTATATACACACACCAACAGCCTCCTCCACACAGTGTTCCCCTCTCTCTTTGCCACAAACAGACCCCTCCCTTCCTTCATTTCCATTCCAGAAGGCTTGATCCAGGGCCCAGTCCAAAGTCTTCAGAGCCTGAAAAGTTTAGACAAGTGTAATGGTGAGGGCGAGATGCTAAAGAAGAACTACCCAAAAATACACCTGACTTCTGATGCAAGTCCCACTGCCTCCTGTTTTTCTTGGATGATTCCCCATGCAAATGTGCACGAGCAGAGCCTTATTTAGCAATTAGATAAATCCCAATTGTCACTGCAGGAAAACAAAATGGTTGATTGAAGTAACTCCTCTGAATTCTAAAATTAGTGCCTGGGACTTTGATTTTAAAATGTCCTGTGGTAGGTAAACAGAGAGATGGAATAGGTCCTTGGATGAATGAGTGCTGACAACCTTAAAAAAAAAAAAAAAAGTAAAAATCAAGGTTTGGTTTTGGAGCCTGCTGTGCATCAGAACATTAACCTACTTTGTGCAAAGTTTGCTAAGCAAGCAGCAGAGACAGGAAGCAGGGCAGGCTAAAGCGAGCTGCATGTAACTCCTCTCTCATGCCTTCAGAGCTGCAAGGCCTGAACACAAGGAAAAAAAACCCAACTGAAAATCTGGCTGCCATCCAAAAGTCTAAAGCCTTTGAAAGAACCCTGTGGTGAAAATGAAGGTACTTAACATTTTGGTATCTCCCCATCTGTTTAAAAAAAAAAGTAAAAGGCTGACTTTAATTACATTTAGTGGTCAAAAATTGAGACGTTTTATGTGTGTGTGAATTTTGGTATTGGTGACTGTAAAAATCTCCCCCAGGTTGTTTGCAGGCACTCACATACCAGTTTTTCTCTATGACGAGGTATCAAAAATTATTACCTATTGAAATGTGTAATCCCTGCTAAGAATGGCACTGCTGACATTTCCATCTCCTTCTGAGTACTACTGACATTTCCTAACTATTGGAAGGGATAAATAAGGATGGACCCCAAAAGATGCTGCGCATTTTTATGACGACAAAAGAAGAGGATTGGACTGTAAAGTGGGAAACAGTTTTTAAGACATCATTTTCCTGGAAAAATTACTTTCTTTTATGGATTCTTTTTTACAACTCTGTAATAAACGCTTCAAAGAAGGACTTTCCAACTGCATATGAAAAAACCTTATATGCCCCTTTAACACAACTCCATTGACTTTTCATTTGTAGTTTGCCTCTTCATGCTAATTATCATGTGCCCTTTAATTATGGGAACAAATTCTTGCAGGGGATGCAATTAAAGATGTAAAAGATACTTCCACCCAGGTTTCCTTTTTCCCTCATGGAGTTTCTAAGTTTCCGGCATTTGATTTTTAAGAAGGCTTTTAAGTCTGACTGTGTGGCATCATAATTTACAGAGCAGGAGTCCCTCTCATACCCCAAATAGCAGCGGATGAATTTCAAAGGCTTCTTTCTGAATAAACAGCTAAAACTCTGGACAGTTATCGAGCTCACCCAAGCTCCTTTTCTCTGGAAAGCAGAGAGCTGTGTGTGAAGACACAAATTGTGTCACAACCTGGCCAGCAGCTGAATCTCAGGCTGCTGATTTAGGGTGAGAATTCATGTAAGGAATTTTGATGTTTTTATTTCAAAAAGCTTAGATTTATGCAGAACCAGAGAACACAGAACACCTCTTGGATTTTACCTAACAACTCTGAAGCCCCTGAAAGGCTTGGTTTTGGTTGGGAGATGTAGTCAGATAGAGATGCTGATTGCTTTTTATTTAGCCCACTCAGCTGAAAGCAAGCCCAAATATTCTGCACTAAGCTTTGTCTCTGCTTGAAGAGAGAAGATGACATTTCTATTTAGTGCATACGCAATTTAAAGAAATGCAGTGATGAAAAGAAGCAAAACAAAACTCAGAAGTGCAGTGTTCTTTGTAAAACTCTGTCATTATTTTAGACTTTAAAATAATAAGCTTTATAAAGGAATACATTAATGGTTGAGGAGGAATGATAGACCATAAATTATTCTGAAGTCTGTGGAGAAGTACTCAGTGCCATTGCCTGGACAGAGGTTGAAATAAATGAAAAGGGAGCTGCCAGGATCCATGTACAAAGCACTGTGCAGACACTGGGCTCTGTATCCTGTCCCCAGCAGCCCCTGCTTGGCTGTGTGGGATACACACACTGAGCTAGTGCCATCTCAAACGCCTTGGCAGGATCTCACCACCTACAGGAGAGGGATTTTCTTTTCCTTTTTTGCCTCCCTCTGACAGCTGTGGACATTAAATCTCAAACACCTTGGGCTTCTTTGGTAGCCAAACAAAAAATTGCTCATTGGGTGCACAGGAGGCCTCTGCTCTGTAGTGCCCAACATTTGAGGACACATTTGGTGGGAGGATGTGAGAGAAAAGGCTACTTGGTACTTAGGTGCTGGCTGGAGTTAAACCACAACAATAGTGTACTCTTATCTTTCTGTGTATAAAGTGACTGAAATAGCAGAATTGTTTCTAGATAACCTGCTGGAAAGGTGCTTTTTGGACATGGATTTCCATCCCGCTTGGCAAAGCACTCAGGAAAATGTTCCCCAATTCCCTCACTGTGATGACTGGATGTTTGACAGAGATAAGTAATTCTTACAGAGAAAAAAACCCCATCCTAATGAATGTGGAATGAGCAACACTGTGGGGACTTTAGCAAAAAGCCACACAACCACTGTGAAAAACAATCCAGAATAATGGTGTTTGTGAAATCACTTGTCCAATAGTGTGGAGAATTACTCAAAGAGAGTCAGACTTTCCCTGAGAACTAAGTTTAATTCCACTTAAGGTTTCCATCTTTAATTGCTACCTCAGGGTTAAATGTTGCCCTGACTTGGGAGAGAACTGCAGGCACCAAAAGCAGATCTGAACAGAAATTTCAAACACTTGAGGGTTTCTTTTTCCATTTTTTTTTTTTCAGAATGGACCTCTCTTTTTGAATCTGAATATCTTTCTGGAGGTAAAAAAATTAAAATATCAATTTGTGGTGATTCTCATAAAAGAATGTTTAACAAAAAGACTAAAAATGAGAGGAGAAGATGGGGAGGCTTTTGAAATGTTTAAAGGAAGACTCTTTCCCAAACACAACTCAATAAGAAGAGAAACAACAGGGAGGTAGGAAGAGATAAGGACAAAAGCTCTGGTCTGTTCAATTTTTGTGCGAGGCTGTAATTATTCTGTTGTATGTGGGAAGAACAATGGGACATGGAGAAACTACACAGAACAATCCTGCAACTTTCCTCTGTGCAGAGAGAAGCTGCTGCAGCCAGTCCGGGCTGCTGGGAAGCACATTTGCAGGGGTGCACAAGTTTATCACCCCAGTTTTCCCTGAAGCCAAGCACCAAGGGACAAAGCAGAAGTTGCTCCCTGCTGGAATTTCCCTAAGGAAGGGTGGTGCTCAGTG
Source organism: Petroica traversi (assembly GCA_025920805.1). NCBI lineage: Eukaryota > Metazoa > Chordata > Aves > Passeriformes > Petroicidae > Petroica > Petroica traversi. The sequence continues at coordinate 7,340,788 of JAHLSL010000047.1, forward strand.
CTTGCAGTCCAGGTCAGGAGATGTGCTGCACCACAGGTGCACTCCTCAGGGGATGGAGGTGGACTATAACCCATCATTCCCATTTTCATGTGATCTCTAGCTGGTATTTTAAAAGAAAATGACTTCTGGCATCCCCAGGAGAGAGCTCAAATTCAAATCACACAGAGTTGGGTTCACCCATCAAGGGCATTCAGATCTGAAATTTTTCACTCCTTGGCCTTGAAAATTAATCTCACTCTGCTCAGCCTCCTTGCACACACGCACAGAGGCTTCATGCAAGATCAGGATTGAAGCCAGCAGTTTCTCTCTGAGCGGCACTTCACCAGGCTTTGCTAATCCCTTCCAGAGGATGTTTTCCTGTCTGAATCCCAGGGCCCAGAGCAGCAGCAGCAACTAAGCTGCTCCTGAGCTCACCAAGGACTCCCTGTGCAGGGGACAGTGACCATCACCCTTGGGCTGCTGCTAAACATATTTTGGGGTTTTTACATGTGTGCCCATCCTTCCTCTTGAGCTACAAGGTGAAGGTCCAGACCACAGCTTGTATGTAGACACCAGGAATGGGATTCCTTCCCCATGCACTTCCCCAGGATTTGGGGAAAGACTGAGCTGTAGTGCTGCCTCACTCCCTCCTCACCGAGTGATTTGGGGAAGCCAGAGGACACTCTTAATGAGGGAATCAAGGGAGTTACTTTTATTCTTTATGATCTTTATTTAATAATTTAACTTCAGAGTAATGGAAGATGGGTGGCTTGGGAAGGTAAATTGTGGCTCAGAAAGACATAGGAAAGGAATCAAATATGCTGTAAGTATCAAAAAACCCAGATTAATTAGACTAATAAATGCATAGTACAAGCCAGTTTAGACTTAATAAAATGGGAAATCAAAAGGAGAAACTAAAAAACAAACAAACAAACAAAAACAAAAACAAAAAAACCCCACAAACAATCAAAGTTTTATTGAATCTAATGCATTCCCATCACAGTTTGGTTTTTTTGAGAAAAAAACATTCAATTAGAAATAGAAAATTATCATCTTGAGCAGTATGAAAAAGTTAGAAATCTCTGGTTAATTCATTGCTTTAAAATACCTTTTTAAACTGCAAAAAGTGATTTGGATTCTTTCCAGTGTAACCTTTACCGCTAGGGTTCATCTAGAAAAATATGTTTTAGTATTCCTAGTTAAATGAAAACATATATGGGAGAAATTTGGGAGGTGAAGGAGGGGTTATTGGAAATAATCCTGAGGTAAAGCCTGGCAGGGGTTACAGCTCTCCCATGTGTTTTATGTGTTATGTTCCAGATCAGAAGCAACAGTCAAAAAACCATCATCACAGTAGCTTTAAATTGTATCAGAAGAATTACAATTCTTCTCCTTTTGTAAACAGCATATTGGGTTCTTTTCCACCATTTAATTTTATCTAAGAAGACAGCAGAAAACAGAAGCACAGTATTTTCAGATGTCTAAACACACATGTCAACATTTCAGAAGCTCTTTTGATTTCTGATTTTCAAATACTTCTGTTCCAATAACAATGCTTTTTAAATAAAAACTGTTTCTAAAAGGTTCAACAGTGCTTTCGCAGAAGGAATGAAGAGAAATGACCCCTAGAAGTTGAAAGTTGAAGGGAATGTGCCAAGTTTCAGTCCAAGGATATAACCACTCTCATTTCTCCTCTCTCCCACTGAGAGAAAGTCCCACCCCACAAATCATGGTGAAGTGTGTTTAACCCTGGTAAATGGAGGATGCAGAGGAGTAAAACACAAATAGGAGTGGGTTTGTGGCTTTTAGAGTTCATGTTAGGCTAATGACAGCCTGTGATTGATTTCTGGGGTCCTTTTAGCACAGGGGGCAGCAATTGTAACTCACATAATACCTGTCCTCATGACAACAACTGGCAGCAAATAGTGTTTCTTTAGCATACTCTAACAATATGAGATAATGGTTGGCTGTTCAATTGCACAGCCACAATAAACAAATGCTTTAGCATGAAATACACAACAAAATCACCCATAGGAAATAGTATAAAATGCAATGAGTCTGGTAAATTCATAACCTGATGCTGTTTGAAAGCTAACATGGTTGAAGTAGCACATTTTTTTTATTAGAAGTTTGAATCTACTTTCGGTTTGGGAAAAGGGGTATTTTGTGGGGTTTTTTCCCAAAAAAACTCTCTCAACAGTAGGAAGTCAGAAAATGTCTAGCCCTGTTGCAGCACATTATTGATCACCCTGCTGCACACACATTTTATTTGATTCTGCCCATGCTGAGTTTACAGTGTTGATTCTGTGCAAGTTTCTGAAATGGTTTTGGGGCTTTATGGGCCAAATGGACAGCTCTGAGTCTTTGTGGGAGTGTCCTGCTGATTTCAGAGGCACTGGCCCAGCCTCGCCAGGGTCTCCACCTCCAGTGGAGTTCACAGATTTCCTTGAACTCCTCTGGCAAATCTCCCAGGGCATTTCCCATCCCTGTCCACCTCATCTCCATGGCACCAACATCTCTGCTGCACAGCTTTTTGAGTTTTAGCAACAAATCATAAGCTGCTGTAGGTATGACTATTAGTGCATGAATAGAATGGAAACGTTTGATTTTGTCATTAATCACCCTGTTTATATGTTGATGTAGGGGAACAAAACAACATACACTTTGCTCAGTAATAAGCATCACTGAATCATAATGCTACTGATACCTAATGTTTAATTCGCTCCTTTCAAAGGCTATTTGTTTCAAGTCTTTGTGCATTGACGACTGTTTATGCTTAAGGATATGAGAGTGACAAATTATGGCAGAATGAGTGCTAGAAATTCACTGGGATAATAATGAATGATCAATTACTATGTGGTTGTGAGGAATTTGTTGAACTCTTCAACTACTCCAAGGCACACACCATGATGTAGACCTCAATTTACATTAAGTACAATGATTATTAAATTTTCCTCTACAGAATCTCCCTCTCCTTCCTTTTCAGGATGCAAATGAGTGTTCACTCCTTTCTGAATAGAAGTTCTTACCTAAAATAGTTTTCACAGTGGTGACCAAGCTGAGCTAAAAGTTAGTGTACAACCTACTATTCTTGAACAATCCAGATTTTTCTCTGAATTTAAAGCCAATTTTGCTTCATAAATTACATGAAAGATAACATTTCTACAGTGTAACATATCATGAAAGTATATTTAATGTACTGTTCAATAAAGTTATGGCAGTGGCTATAAGGGTCTGAACACTACAGCACAGGAGTTTCATGAGGCAGAGAATGCTCAGCTCTAACAAGGTCTGCCTGGCTGTGGTTTTTGCATCTGGGAAGCTGGAAGAGCCACAGAAAATCTTAGAATAGGTTACATTGAAAGGAGCCTTTAGAGTTCAGCATCTAGAACACAGGATCTGCTGCATAAGGATGTCAGAGGGTGCTGTGTCCTAACAGCAGGGAAATCCTTGAGACTGTCAAGGATGCATAATCAGAAGACATAAAATAACTATATTGTGCTAAATAAATTAATTATGATGGGATTTATTACAGTGAATAGCAAATTAATTAATAATAGAGATGCCTGAAATGCAGCAAAGTGTTACTGAGCTGGGGAACTTTTCACTGGAGGGAGCAGTTAATGGAAAAGCAGTGTAAAGGTAGAAAGAACTTGGTTATGGACTACAGTCATGGCTTGTCTCTGATGATAATAGGATTAAGTGTCAGAAACCTACAACTAAGATTGATTTTTTTGCCCCACAATAGAAAGAAGGTAGAAAAATGCATTTTTAATCACTTTTCCAGGCTGATCCATTACTCCAAGAGGAAACCAAGCTTGCATGTCAAGGGGAAGGCTCAACTCTTTTCCCTGCTTGAGCCAGCAAGCAGGAGCAGCAGCAAGCAGCAGTGGCAGTGCTCTCACCATGCCTGACTCATGCAGTAATGAATGTGGTGTGTCACTTTTGGGGACTGCACAGTTGACAACCCTGCCTGCAGCTCTGGCTGCTCCTCAAAGCACAGCGAAGGTCACAGTCAGCGACTTCCCGATTCCAGGTCACTGTTGCGCAGAAAGCTCCCCTCCAGCAGTATATGCATTTCACACCTAGCTGCTCCTTTTGTCAAGCTGTCATATTTAATTAAAATGCTGACAGCCTTTAAGGATCTCTACAATGTGCAAAAAATACATAAGATCAACACTTCACACTTCTACCAGCGACTATTCTTTTCCCACAGTAATTTAATTTGCTACTTCTAGTTCTTGAGGTTTTTAAGTTATTTTTTTCCTTTTGCTGTTCTTCATGAAAGAGCCTTTTAATCAGTGCCTTGAACTCCTTTGTGCTGGTCTGCTCCCAGCCAGGATGTTCTCCACCCAGAGAAACTCTATTGCTGTGTAGAGCTTGGGGTGCTGAGAATTTTGACTGTGCACTCTCTCTCCAGTTCCCTGATAAGAGAAAAATTCTTCTTTAAACCCACAAGTTCTTTACTTGGCATTAAATCCATAGGTGGTTAAAACATCTGACTCTCTTCGAGGTCTCCAAAAGCATTAAACCACTTTTGTGGTGTTAATTCAAGAGTTGGTTTCTTGATGTTCTTTGGGCTGAACCACAAGGTGACAATTTTACCACTGTGTGAAATCACAGACAAACCCTTTCATATCGCTTTCCTCCAGGCACCATAAAAACTCAAAATCATCATCTATTATATATAACATTATATATAAACTAATTATCATCTCTCTTTTTCCCTTTTTTTTTTTCTTTAAATGCAGCAATAAGATGCTGTTGTAATTACAAATAAAGGACAAGAGCTAGAATTTCTCTCTGCTTTCAAGGAGACTTATGAGATATTAATCTCTACCAGCACAGGGCTATCAGCACCATAATTCTATGCATGTCTCCATCCCTGCATTAACGTGCGCTTTGTTTTGGCCATTCATGCAGAGCTATGGGTGCTAATGATATTTGTCATATTGGGTCCCAGCTCCACCAGATGCTCTACCTCAATAATTCCTATTACAGAGCACCTCTGACCATGCAGACAGACAGACAGACACACCAGGGAGGCGGAGAGAAGGAAAGTTCCAATCCCCAACATGCCTGGTGTAACACAAGAAATCAGAGAGAGCACTTTCAGAATAAACAGCAGCCTTCCCCACACATTTTGGGAGCCACTCTGGAGCAGATCAGTGCTCAGGCTGTAGGAGGGAACGGGATGGGGCAGGTGGATCCTCTCCTTCACCTGATCACCTTCCATTCCTTCAACTCAGACAAGCAACACCTATTCCCAGCCCCAGCTCCTTCGCTCTGGTTAAAATCAGGTGCAAATAATTTCTACAGTTGTTCAAGAGAGACACTCAAAAATGGCCAACATACTCAAAAATAGTATCTTTCAGCAATTCATCTCTATAAAATATGCTCAAGGGAGCATTATGGTAGAAAATGGATTTTGCTTTGTAAATGTAATGATTCATATCATGATTATCTGTGCATTCATCCAGTCACAGCAGAAGAACAATGTCAAATTATACATCTGACCAAACACAACTAATCAGTATAGATTGACTAAAAATTGAGATACTCACAGAGGCGTTTTGTTGCTCTTTTCTTTTCTTTTTTTCTTCCAACTCAATCTGTATAGGTACATAAAAGTAGTACAAGATATCGAACTGGTAAAGAAAATTATTTCCTAGTGAAGTCTAAAGTAGAAAATCTGTATAAATTGCTCTGTTGTGAGAGCTACTTATTCTATAAATACATCTATAATGTATAGATTTATATAGACTAAGACAGTAAAATAAAATTGTCTAAAAGGCCTAAAAATCAGGAGAATATACTTCAAAAATTATTTATATCTGTTAATTTAGAATATAAAATATCATTCAAAAAACTAAAATTTAACTGAAATTCTTTAGCATACATGAGGATTTTTTAAAGCTTCAGACCCCAGCTGCTGATTTTAAAGCCTGTGATTTTGTGATGATGCTTGTACAAAACTTGGAGCAAAGACATTCACATTGTTGAAAGAGAAGCTAAAAGGAGGACATGCAAAAGGTCTTTGTGTGGCACCCAAATAAACATGCTTAAAAAGGGGGAAAAAGATAAAGGAGACAAAGGAATGTGGTTCAGCCCAGTCTGCTTGGAAATACCTCCATATCTGAAATTTTTCAGAGGGCTTGTACCTGACAGTTCTGACTCCTGAGTGGGCTCCTGAGAGTCCCCACAAGTACTTAAGCAGAATGTGGGGAACTTCATCCTGCTAGAAATCTGCTTAAAGCTGGCTGAGGAGGTACACCCAAAGGCAGATTATTGCCTTGCAGCCTCCATGCAGAAGCAGCAGAATACACTGGATTTCTAAAATATAAAATATAGGCCACTCTGCTCTGCAAAGGCCCGGATCCAACACTCACTAATGGCTTAAATTGATTGTGTCATAGCTGAAGTTCTACATATGTTAGGAATTAGGAGACATGAGGCTGCCAACCCCTTTGGTGGCTTGTCAAGCTCCAGGATGCTTGGTGCACAGGCTCTGAAACAGGCAGGTGTTCCAGATGGCATCTGGGCACCCTCTGCATGGCTACTCAGTGGAGGGAGCCCATTCACAAGGGCTGCTCCCTGCTGGGGACCTGCAGGCTCAGATCCTACCACTTACACACAGGCCCAGCAAAGAGCTTCACATTTCCTAGGAAGGACATTATCTTGCACAGCTCCTGTTTTAGACAGCTACAGAGCTGGTGCTTGTTCTCTGCAAATTAGAGCTGGAAAGTTTGGCTGCACCTCTGGCCAGCTGCAGGGTGCAGGAGCCCAGTGTCTTCTGCTGTGCTTGTCACATCTGTGTCCCAATTTACCCAGGAGCTGCCAGGTAATGGAGAGGAGGTTGTTCTGGCTCCTCACAGATTTCTGGCTGACATAACAGAACTCTGCTGCCTGGCAGAGGTCCTGGCATTGCTGTGAGAGTCAGCTGGCAAGTGGCACTGACCCACAATGTCCAGTCCCTGCTTCCAGGGCTGCACATCACCCTCCCCACAGCTGCCAGCTGGGCTGCCATGCCCCAGGCAGAGATGTCCAGCCCTTCCTGTTCCAAGCAGAAACCTGGGGCAGTGACAGCTCTGCTTGTAACAGCATTTCCTCAGCCTGGACTGTCCACAGGGATACTGCTCCAGAAAATGCCTGAGAGCCTCATGGGAATCTCTTTGGCCTGCACCCCTGCATGGGGGCTGCTGGCCAAGGAATAATTAAACCAAAGGATGTTAAAGATCTTGGAAAGGGGGGGAAAGGAGACCCCTAAGTCATTTTATACGCTGTCAGAAATTTGATTTCTGGATGACTACATTGTTTTCTCAGGTGTTTTGTTTCATTTGTTTGGGGTCTTTTTAGTCTTTAAAGGGTGTCACAGCATAGTCAAGGCCCTCAAACTCACAGAAATATACTCTGGCATGACTCAAGCATGTGCTCTTAATTATGATCACATAAAAATACACATCAAAAAGAAAAACTTTCATGAAGCTGCTTTTTTTTCTTCTTCTTTGTTTTACTCTTTTCCCCTTGAATATATTGATGTCTATTGTTCTCAGAATTATTCAAAGTCATTGAGAATCCCAGTGATGTGGCAGAAGGAATTGAAAGTGATTCCTACCTAACACGTGTCAGGTCATTGTCAGCTACCTGCTCTTCAGCTAAGCACGTGTTACTCCCATTTCTCTGTCAAGCCCTGCTTTTTTATCTGCACATCTCAGCAAAAGCCTCTCTTTCCACTTCTCTCCCACACTGTAGTTCCATCATAAATCTCAGAGCACAATAAAGTATCACTGTGTTTATCCAGAACGAGTAAGGCAGGAATATATCACAGCATGCAGAACAGGCTCTTAACTCTTCACTTGTTTATTAAACTGCTTGAAATGCATAGGGAGAAGACGTCGATACTGCTAAGGTTAATGACATTGACTCATAGTGAGAGGGAACCAGTGTTTACAGTCAAATGATCCTTAGTAATTGTTGTAATAAACTCTGCAGATGAGCTCTCAAGGTACCTGGTTATGTACAGTGTCTCTGTACAGCTCAGCTCAGAGGAGGGACATCTCCTCTGCTCCCTCCAGCACCTGCCACTCCTCCAGGAGGACCCCAGGAGATGTCCAGCATAGACCTTCATTGTCACCAGCCCAAGCCATCATCCATCCTGTGACACGGGGCAGGGGAAAGGCCACTGCTCTCCACAACAACCCTCTGATGAAGAGGTTTGTTCTTGTATCTCCCACACTACAAGAGATGAAGCTGAGAAACAGTGCATGCTCCATTTTCTGTGTGTTTTGTAATAAAGATATACGGTGAGGTGAAGAAAAGTTGGCTCTACAGAAACAACCATTCTTTAGAACAGATTTGTGTCATCAAGCAGCATGTGGGAATTAACAGCACTCACTGTCACTGTTCAGAGAATAATGCTGTCCCTTTCTGTAAATGAATAGTCTAGCTATGTAGTTTGTGTCAAAAGGATGAGATTTGCTGGATAAATGATTTTTAACCTGCAGCTTCAAATTCAATGTAGACAAAATTATCACAATTCCCACCAGTGAATGAATGACATCACAGGAGTTGTGTGAGGACAGGTCAGGTACAGGTGAAAGAAGCAGAAGCAGCTTCCCATCTCATGGTTTAAAGTCAACAGGAGGCTACATTCAAAAGGAGGAATGTTTAAAAATAACAATACCTAAAACTGGGGCTTTTGGTGTGCCTAGTTTTCCTCTGCAGAAATACTCACTGAATCACATGCTGCTTCTACCACAAACTAAGCAAACCACCTGAACTCTTCCTGTCTCAAAGATCACTGCCTTATTTTAGCTGAAATAACAGCTCTGAGTCAGAGATGAGATGAGATTCCCATCTCCTTTGCAGATTCGTTTAAGCTCTGGACTATTAAGTGAAAGGAGAGCAGCTCAGGGCTGCTCTGTGTGATGAGAGCATGCTGTGCTGGGCCTGCCCCAGACAATGCCACTTTCACTGCCAAGACGGCTCTGCCATGGCATACAAGGGTGTCGCTCAGTGTGTGATGAAACAGAAACTGAAGCACTTGCTCTTCTGCCAGCACAACTTCCAAAGTGCCTTTAGAGCTGAAATGTTTCCAAGGTGAGGCATGAGAGAGCATCACCCTGCCAGCGTGTGCCAGCCTCAGGGAAGGGGTGCACAGCACCAAGTGGCAGTAAATTTGTGACAGGGTAGTTTGCTAGGGGTTGTTTTTGTACTTCTCAATCCATCTCAAGATGAGAGAGGCAGTGGCAATACCTGGCTGCAGTGCATGCTCTATCCTGGTTTTAAGCCACACGTTCATTTAGACAAGGTAACCACAGACTGGTTAACATTCCAGTTAGTTTGCCTTACTACTTCAGCATGAGTTATCTTAAAGTCATTTTATATAAATAATTTCCATCTCTTAAATTTTGAAAGTTATATTTTTCAACTCTTTCCACACAGACTGCATAGAAAATATCATTTTGCATAGGACACATGGAGCATTATCATGACCTTCAGTGCCATCAAGTCAGATGCACTGTTCTCCTCAGAAATAGAATCTCCCTCAGTATAAGTATTTGGAAGAGATATCAGTGTCACCCTGTACTGCTCAAAGCCCTAGAAGAAAGAGTGAATCTGTGATAAAATAAAGGCCTTAGTCCCATTTTAGGCTTTAAAATGGGATATTTTTTTTTACAGACATCCTCTGCCTCTAAAAACACAAGGAACATCCTTCCTGAGCATTCCTGCATGAGCCACTCTGGATGCAAAGAACAAGCAGGCACTGCTGCTTAATTTCAAGGACAGAAAAGGGAATGGGATTTGGACTTCATTTAACCTGCATCCACACACTGTGCTAAAAGAAGATTTGAGATCTAGCTGAAAGGGAATAATTAGCAATAATTAATTTCTGCTGCAGATCATTAGCAATTTACGACTCCTACGAGCAAATGAAATGAAAACCATGGTTCATCAAACTCCTAAAATTAGCCCTAACCAAGTCTCTAACACCAAGGATGGCAGCTCTTCCTAAAGGGCTGGAAGGCACAAGAGCCCTCCTGTCCAGCAGCTGCTGGCTGGCTGCAGTCCAGCACATGGAGAGGGCTGTGCTTGAATTCCAGCACGTTCATGACACTGATTCCCTGGCACTGGCAGGTGGCAGTCAGGGAAGCTCTGAGGCCTTCAGATATTTGGTTTTCAAGACCTGTAACTTTAAACACCATTAGTTGCATTCCTGGTGACTTTCCTTTTTCTCATTAACAATTTTTCAAAGTCAGAAACCCACTCACTACTCTAATGGATTATGTTAAAGCCTTCCAGATTTAGAGTTTTATTTGGGAAAATTAGCTGAAACAAGAGCTTCTGTTCAACAGGCCTGTAGGAGAAATGACCTCAGCTATTTTCTACCTGGTTTTAGGGACCTAAAAGTTTTCTTTCAGACTTCAGGAATGTCATAATTGATACAATTTATTTCACTGCATATTCTAACTTCTCTTGGCAGAAACTCAATTGTAATAATAATTTCCTTCATATGTTACTTGGGGAAAACCCCAAGGTAAAAAGATAACTACTGTATAAGCATGAAATAGGTTGTATTATTTGAAATTAAGTACTGCCAGGATGCCTGAAACTTCAGCAGAGGGCTTTACTGCAACTCTCATTTTGCATCATGCCGAGATTCTCTTCAATTAGGAATTCATTAACTGAAACCTGGAGCAGGTCTTCAACAGCCTTGCCCTGCCAACAAAATAAACAGTCCACATTTGAAACGCCTTGAGCCAGAAGATTTTTAAGCCAGAAGTTTTCTTACCTCTTCCCACAGAAACACGCACATCACCTGAGTCATAACTGGAGTTTATTACTCATACGGATTTCACTGAACTCTTACTGAGGATCTGTTAAAATGGATGGGTATTGTTTAACGAGCTCAGCTATAAGCAAGACACTGACTTGTGGTGTACAAAACAGACTGACATCCAAGTTTTCAACAGCACAGGCTGTCCCCATTCTTCATTACAGATGTTGCTCTGATTAGGCTGAAACCTACAGCTTTAAGCTTTCCTGCAGCTACTGCAAGTAGGTAGGGAAAGTATTATTTATCTTTAACTGAAATCCTCAGACAAGCAGAGTTTCCCATCACCATCCTGTGCAGCTTTCTAGACCTGCCATGACCCAAGTGGTGCAGGGTTGCCAAAGCCTGCTGGAAGCAGAAGACAACCCCCTGGGACCCCTCTCATCACTGAAAGGGGTGAAATGCTCAGGACAGGGACTGCTCTGCTTCCCTACAGCAAGACTGCAGCCCCTCACCAAAACAGGATATTACCCTGAACCAGGATCTCAATGTATTCAGTGGTAATTAGTAAAAACCACAGCAGCACCTCAGAACAAAATTTTCCACGTCACCCGCTGTCACCTTTTCAAATGCATTCAGGGTAGTCTATGTAGATATATCTCAAGAGTTTGAAAGACTGCTAAATTAAAAAATGCAATCTATTTCTGCAGGGTGCTGGTTTTAGCTTCAGGTAGGACATATTCATGAGTACAGATCACCACCCAGGAAAGATAAGTTGAAATTTTAGCTTGAATTTTAATAATTGTGAAAAGCCAAAAAACACATTTTAGATTATAGACTTGCAGATTAAAACACTGTAATCTCTTTACTCCAGCTACTGCACTGTTTTATTGCTACTTATGTGTATATTTACAGATACTCACTATCAATACCTATGTGGACTGCTAAAATAACTGATTGTTTATGGATGCGGTCTGCAATCTGAGGTATTTTTGGCTGAATTCCTAGTCTCCTGCATGAAATTCTTCAAGACTCTTGGAAAAAACAAAATATTCTATTTCATGTTTCCCATCTGAAACAAGAGTGAGGAAATAATGGTCATAATGCCTCTTTAGACATTCTTTATCCTACAGAATTATATATAATAAGAGTAACCTCTTTGAGAATTAACCACTTTTTACAGTGGTTTTTGCAGAACTAGCAGCCTGGGGGATCAAGGATAATATTGCAATATAAATGATAATTAATTTATATTTTACTGGGAAATTTTTACTATAAATATATCCAGAACAGCAGCCAATGGGAGATCATGCTATGAATCCCCAAACCAGATGCAGATCAGGTAATGTAAGTAGACGCACATGCATTTCTAAACAGAAGGAAGCAGCAAATCTGCGTTGCCCATAGTTTTGATCAGCCAACACAGACCTGCATCTCTAGAACATTGAGCTCTCTGTGAAGAGCTCCCTGCTGAGGTGGTGGGACTGGGGCTTCTACAGGACAAGGCTCCACAGCTCTCAGGGATCCCACACCCACTCCTCAGCCACCAGTGCCAGCAGCCCTGCTCCCATCTCTGCTGAACATGGTCTGAAATCACATGTTCCACCTGCATCTGCATGGATTCCCAAACGCTGATTGAAAATCATAGAATCAGCTGATTTGGAAGGAACTCCCCTTTTTCCTGGCTTTCCAGCTGGTGTCCTCCCCATACCCTCCCTAAGAGCTAGTGACAGCAGCCTCAGCCCACAGCAGTGTCCAAGGATTTCCCATGGGCTGTGAGAACACATTGCCACATTGTCATCGTGCCTAAAGAGCCTTTGGAGCGTGCTTCATGCAGATCTGCTTTATTGTTTTTTCTCTTTTTTTTCCTCTCTAGAGAAAATGAAGGAATGGAGAATCTTTAGGAGGACATCAACTCCTGGGTACCCCCGATCATCGGCGAGGCTGGAGGCACAGACTTACTGAAACCATCAAAATGCTTAGAAAACCAACATTAATGTGATTGCTGTGGGTGAATTCAGCAGCCAAAACTCTTCCAACTGCTCCTGCCACCCTGTGCCATCCCCACTCCTCTGCTGAGCTCAGAACCAGCCCTGGCACCTGCAGCACTTCAGGACCTGCCTACCAACAACTTTCACACCTGGTGAGGTTTCTGTGATGTGTTATCCACATGCACTACACAGCCCCAGGCATGGCAGTGCTATCCTTTCAGCATTTTCCACAGAGATTTTATTTTTCCATTTTCATGATTACTCATTACTATTATATTGGTTCCTAGGGCAACAAAAATAATTTGGCAGAGTCTGTAGGCACCTACAAAACACGAAACCAGCCATACCACAGAGAAAGAAAATAGTCTTTGTATCCATGCCAAATTTATCATTTTAAAAAATAAAACATTGTTTCATAGTAATTTTTTCTAGAATTTTACTTCATATCTATCTTTTACTTCACATATTTTTAAATATTACTAAAAACACTTTCTAATTTAAAGTCATAAAAAGCCCATAAGTCAATACATTCTTTTAAATGCTGAGACTAGAGTTTTGATTCTTTCAGAAATAGAAGAACAAAACTACTGATGTCAGGAAGTATTAGAAAAACATTTTATTGTTGCCAGGTTTGCAGATTTTGTGGAAAAGTTTCATGTAAAAGCTTCACTCAGCCCTCTGCCTCCAAGAGTTTTCCCTTTACAGTTTGTTAGATGCATATCCTTCATGTTACCCTCCCACAGAAAGTGTCTGTTAAGGGGTCACTGCTATGACTGAGAAAGACAAAATTAGATCTGTCTCAAAATTAAATATTTCATTCTTTTTGTTTATCTTCATCAGCCTTATGTAAGCATTTCTATTCTGCGTCCACAAACACTTCTGAATTCCTTTTCCTGAGCTGCATCCATTTCACTCCCCTACGGCAAGGATACTGTCTTTCCTCAAATATTACCTCTGCTAACACATCCTAAAGAAACTATTTGAACAGTGTCTAGGTTGTATAGAAATAAGAAATTATGAGCTGAGTCTCCAAGGAGGGCCTGGAGCAACAGAGCTCACGGCAGAATCTATCGGGCAAAGCTTCCTCTTGAGATGAATAGAAGCAACGAAGCTCACTTGGATCACCATCTTCAGTTTTGCTCCATCCTTTCTTCAGTCTCGTCAATAGTTAAGACATCACTTCCTGTGCTACCTCACCTGGCAGCTGAGCTCAGGCCATCAGGGGCTTGTTGGTGTTTTTAATGCTGATGATGCAATGGCTCATGTGACATCTAAATTCACATCATTTGTCTTAATCGCCTCATGAAACAACATGAGCCAAAACTGATTTTTTAGTTTTGAAATCAGATTCTTTATAATAATTGTTTGATGAACAACATGAAGCCGAATTGATTTTACAGTGTCAGAGACTGATTTATTCAGCAGTGCATAAGTCATCACCCCGTGCCTGTAGTTAACCGGCACTTTGGAATGTCCTTTCCAAGCCCTTCTATCATCCTCTTGAATATGATTACAAGTGCTACGTATAAATCAATTTGCTTAATTATGATTAAAGGTTTCAAAAGAAAGCCTCCTGAAGTGACTAAATCCATCTAAGTGAGAGGAGAAAATGGAGCAGAATAAAGAGTTAAAGTAGCAGCAAAAAAAGTTCACATCAGTGCGGTTACTTCTCTGTAATAAAAAGGGACAATCAAGGATTTCCTGGTGGAGTCTGACAAAGCAGATATTTTCTCCATTCACATCTGCTTTTGCACAACTTGTTTTTCAGAGCAGGACCCTTGGCCTGGACAGGGCACATTTTGGATCCCCATCGAAGCCCCATGGTACTCACAGGTTTTCTTGCCATTTATTACAAAGCCCATCAGCGCGGAACAGCTGCTTCTGTCCAACACATCAGAACCAGATACAGACTGACACTGGATCAAACACCTTTTGTTCAGCCTTCTGTAAAAGCTTTTATGTGCAAGCCAATGCAACTTAAGATACAATCTCTTCCTTATACCAAAAGTGTTAAAAAATTTGTTTAAATGTCTGTTACTCCACTTTTTCATACTGGTTTAAATTAAGTAACTTTTATCAAGTTGCATCCGATTTGCAGCACACTAATTATTAGTAATAAGAGTATTATCATAACGTTTTGGTAAGTCCTAAATAACCCCTTTGTTTTCTGCATATACTAATTTTAAAATTCTGATTTAAATATATAAATAACACCAGAAAGCAATCAAGATTTCTTCACTGCATGCCTCTCACAGGATAATTTTCTCATGCATATGCATTGAGACCAAAAGATGTGTTCTGCATACTGACAGTAGTTACACAGCTTGGTGTTCTTGGCTGCTTTGATAGGTCAATATTTTTTCACATTGAAAAACTGAGCACTTTTTTGTTTGTTTGTTTGTTTTATATAATGATAAAATATTACTTGCTTTGGTAAATTCACTTTCTCATCAAAATTACAAACAGCAAAATATCTCCATGTGAAGAAAACACCGATACTTCACAGAAAATGAATGTGTCTTTCACTCCTTTCTCTTATTTATCTGCCATTAAATTGCATTCACACTTCTAGCAGCACACTCCACTAAGTCCTATCACAAGAGAAAAATCATGATGCGTTATTGAACATAGAATCTGAGGATGGCACAGACAAGCACAAAGTACTTAAATCATCTCCCCAGAGGAAACACAGTGGTAATTCAGAATTAAAATATTTTTTCACTTGCTCCTGGAATATATCAGATTTTGATTTGCAGCTGAAAACAAAAAAAAATTTCAGCTGAAGTTTTTACAGAAAGTTCCACATTTTCCAATAGTCACTTCTGTTGTTGATATAAACACCAGCTGAGAAGCATTTGCAACAGCTGAAGAATATGCATAAACTTGCAGTATTTCTGGAAGAGAAACTTTAATCCTAGAAGAAGTTGTTAAACTTTATTATTACCCCACCCATGATTCATGGTATGCAGACTGCAGCCAAACAGAGCTGTGGGTAAGGGAAGAGAACAGTTCTCTTCACAGATGTGGTTTGATTATTGTGTGATAAAGAGACTTGCTTTACATCAAACATTGAAAGAAGTGGTCTCCTTGCACCACAGAGTATCCTTAAGAACTTACTGAGAGTGACAGTAAAAATGACCTTGTTATTTTTTTTCAGTATCTTATTGTTCACCTCAGGGCATTTCTTTCATGAAGATGTGTTTTAAAAGCAAGTACTCCTTTTCAGCAATGACTTAATGAGCTAGGCCTGACTTTCAGAAAGGACCAGGCAATTCTTCAGTGAATTGAGCTATTTTTTTAAAAAAACAATTTAGTAATACCAAATTTCACTGAACATTAGTGTTTGTGGATGTGGAAATGTCCTACCCTGTATTTGCTGCCAGCAGACGAACTACTCACTGAACGCACTCACCCAACACACATAATATACACAACCATCACACAAAACAGAACAGCTTCAACAGACAAATTTGGGCAGCCTTCAGTGCAGGTTTTGACAAAGGTGATCAGTAGGAGGGTTCTCACAGGGGCGGCAGCCCAGATTGTCCCTGACAGAGGAGGGAGGGCTCTCCAAGGAGGTCTCTCACTGCACAAAGGTTCCTCATGTCATACAGGATCCAGCTGGTAAATGTGGCTTGGGATTTCTCAGAGCAGGAGCTGAAGGAGAAGTAAGGACTTTTGTGTGGTTTGTAGGTCCTGAAGTCCTTAGGTTCCAGCTGCCTAGCCTATAGGGTTTTTCTAGGTGTAATTTGAAGAAAAACTGCATATAATAAGGGGATTTTTCTAAGAGCACCATGACCAGCAGCACAATTAAAAGCAGTCCACAATTCCTTTATGATTTAGGCTATGTCACATAGAAAGCCATTAGAGACAAGAAATTTTCTCCCTGTGGATCTAACCTTTGCATTATCTAGAGAAGTGTTTTGCTGACAATAAGGAGGCAAAAGCAAGGGAAAACAAAGGATAAGGTTCGCTTGGAGGTAAACCTTTGTGTGATCTCTGCCCAGGACACCTGCAGAAGATTACAGGAAAACTCATGCCAACATCCTTCATTCCCAGAAAGCCACAAATTACAAAACTATCATTCAAATTATATTTCCCTCAACCACTTATAAAAAAAAAAATTCAGAGGAGCAAAGAAAACGACCCGCATATGCAACAAAATTAACGGGACAGCCACTTTGCTGCTGCAAGTAGTATCCTCATTACTGACCTTCAGAAGAGGTGGGGAGGAAAGGCAAGGAGGTGAACATTAATAACCCTCCTTGCAGACAGCAGAGAGCTGTCACGAGTTATGCAACCTAAGAATTTTTATCCACTCCCTTCATCTTCCAGAAAGACATAATTAATTTACAGTCATTTTAACCTGCAAATGACACTTGTACAGTTGGAGGACTGACAATCAACTTCCAGCATGCTGGCAGTGGGGTGCAGAAGTCTGAGTGTTGCAGCATTCATGTGGATGCATTGAAAAATATAATTGATGGGACCTCCTACCTTGTTAAGTGCAGTAGCTATAACTACACACAAGGCGTGAGGGATACACACAGTTCCTTGGCAGAGAGAATCAAAAGAAAAAAAAAATTAAACAGTCCTGTAAAATACTGCCTTAAGGAAGAGTTAACACAATACTTGCATCTCTGTTTTTACTCATAGAATGTAGTGGTGTAGACATACACAAACTGTCTGGTGTGCAATTTTATCTGCTTCAGATTGCAGTAAAATTGAGACATGATATACACAGTTTCTGCTAGTACCATGGTTAATTACAAAGGTTAATGGTAGTTCTGTGGGCAAAAAAAAAGACTCAGAACAGTAGATGTGTATGTATATTTGTATAACAATTCAAGAAACCACAGGTGACAAGGTCTCCTTTGCTGAAAAATTGTTTGAATAAAATGAACCCACTTTAGGTTCATTTATCAAAAATACCAGACACCACTTTCAACACTCATATCAAAAATACCAGACACCACTTTCAACACCTAGAATACCCAGAAAACAGCCTTAAACTTAGAAATTTCTCCAATTCTCATCACAAGTGCGCTCAGGGCTCATGGACAAAACTGTTAAGTTGGAACTGCCAGGCTGAAGAGTGGGGAAAGCCTTAAAAGGCTTAGGCTTCTGCTTTATTGAACTAGGTATTTCTGGTGACCCTCCTGAGTTACTGAAGTAGCATTAAAGCATTTTAAATGGCAAATATCGTTAGTGGTTTTGTTATTGGAGGGCATATTCACCACAAGTTTGTCTTCAATCAGAATCTGCAGTCTTGTCAGGTGACCCCACATAATTACCAGAAATTCTGTGAACAGAATTCTGTGAATTCCTTACAGCTGCACACTTCCATACTCTCACCTCAGTTTTTTTTATCTCCTCTATAGCCTAGCTTTGCATCCAGCATCCCAGGATGCTGAATACCAGGCACTCCAAGAGAACAGCCTCAGGCCAGGTTTTGCTCAATAGCAAACAAAAACGGGCAGTGATGTTCAGCTTGTTAAACAAAAATCCTCCTCTATCTACCCAGGCTGAAAAGTTTCCTTTATTTACTGGGAAAGGAAGACCTTTTGTACTTTCCAAAAGCACACATGTAACCAGCCCTCCTTCTGCTAGTTCTGCCAAAGGGTCCCTTCCTTTTCACATCCTTTCCCAGTTTTATGTATGGAGTCAGCCGTACCACTCTCCCCTGAATTGTGCTGTTTTGGCAAGGTACAATATTCTCTTTACAAATGCACCTGGTGCATGATTATGGTCTCCATGTCAAAGGAAGAGCCTCTGCCTAAGAAATGTCCAGGAGTGACTGGATTGCAGAATATTCACAGGAGATGGGTTTTCAAAGAAAAGTTAGAGAAGCAAGCTCAAGCATGATAAATATCTGGTTTAAAGTGGCAGAGAAATGAAATAAGTGGTAATCAATTTGTTCCTTCCAAGCTCAAGTACTTAAAAAGTTTTCTTGGTTGTAAAATGTGAGGTGAGTCAGGAGTTCATTACATTTCTTGAGCAGCATAGCAAATGAGAGCCTGCCTTCTGGAGGTGGGAGCTCTCCTCTTTTGTGGGAGCAGCAGATGCCCTCAGGGCACTTTGTCATGTGATACTGTACCACAGAGCTAAAAATAGGGAATTGTGTCAAACTACATTTTTAAGAGATCACTTTCTCTGCATGCAGACAGCCAGATTTTGAATTTATTTAGTTGCTCCAACTGCATAGGAATATTCCCACCTGAACAGCTTCAGAGGCCATAGAAAAAAGCCATTGTAATACAACTGTAGTGATAGAATTGTCCCATTGCCACCCACCAGGACTGAAAAAAAAAAAAGAAAAAAAGAAGAAAAGAAGAAAAAAACCAACCTAACAAACAAAAAACCAAACCAACATTCTAAATACACAACCCAAAGGGAGAATGAGGGTAGATCTGCAAGAATATGCAGCAGATGTCATGAGCACCACTTTCTGATCCAAATCTACACATAACCCCAGATATTTTAAGAAGTAGAATCTATTTTATCAGGTAAAAAAGGGAACACACTTGCTTTGGTCTTGGTGTTTTTCATCCATCTCTCTTCAGCTGATTACTTTTCTTTTAATCACAGCTGAACTTAGTTTCTATTTTAATTCCTCCCTTAGAGGATCTACAAAGTGTTTTCTGCTATGCCCCTGTTTATCTCTCCACCCCAAGAGCAGAAGACATGACAGTGTGGTATAAAAGTTTTATTGGCCTGTATTTTGGCTGACCAAATTACTCATGAGCAGTGAACTCATGAATAAGTTATGAAAGTCATTACTACAAGTGCCAATAAAACCTTTTTTATATGGGATTGCCGTATATTCTACATATGCAACTTATTTTACAGGACAGGCAAAACTCTGTATAAGACACTTTTTACAGAGTCTTAAAAAATTTTATGGGGACCATTTCTTCTATCCTTGCAACTGCAAACCAGGCTTTAATTAAAATAAGCCAAGTTGTACTGTGCTCAGAGGTACAGAAAATTTAAAACATCTCTCAAACTTACTGCTGTCAGCTTTTACTTTCTCAGAACTCACAACCCACCAGAACCTGAAGGAAGTGCTGTCATGCAGGAAAATCATAGTTTTCCTTTTCCCATAGATGAAAAACTTCTACATACCATTCTGGGTGGTCAGGTAGTTCGAAAACTTATGTTTATCAAAAATGCAGGACCGAATATGGTATATTCTGAATATTAATCATTAGAGTTTTCTAACAGAGGGAAAACACTGAAAGGAAGAGAGGGACATGTAATGGTTAAACTAGTTCCATCAGAAAAATACCAACTTTCTGATTACACTTAAAAAGAAAATAATCAAATCCTAAGAAGATGAGTCAAGAGAATGTTAATGAGGATATCTATAGGTGCTCCATTTTCATTTACCCCGCAATTACAGGACAACAAGAGGGGAAGAAGTGTGAGAAGGATGAGTGTGTACAGGTGTTTTTTATTCCTCCAAGATTTACAAACCAGTCTACTTTGAGTCAACAAAGTTGTGATAGAAAAGATATTTATTGATAAATGAACTTGTTCAGCATTCTTCTCAGAGTTAAATGCTTGCAGGTATTCTTTTTTTCCCAGTGAAAATGTCACACAAAGGCTCAAATCCCCAGGAGCTGGTAATTGGCATTGTTTTCAGGGATGCTGCAGGCACACAGGGTGCAATTAACTATAAATATAGACAAATATAGGTTTTTCCTTCTGAATGTGTTATCTGCTTTTTTTTTTTCTTCAGTAAGGAGTACAGCTAAGAACTTTATCAGTACCCAAGATAGACCAGTCTGAAGTAAACAATTTGAACTCTTAAAGTGATTTCTTTCCCACAGCAGCAGAGGTCCTCTCTACACCTCTCCACCACCTTTTTGGCATTTACAGGCAGGCAGAGGTGAATCCAGCCCACAGACTCTAATCCTGGCTGCCAACTTCTCCACCAGTTTGCTCCACAGAGCACCATTTACACACTTGTAAAAGTAGCCATCAAAGACCTTTTAAACTCAGTAACATTATTAATTCAGATTCTGCCAGGTCTGACTGCAGAGTGCACATCACCAGTGAATTTGTCTGTGATTTTCTTTCTAGCAAGAGTAGCACTCAGCCGATGACAGTGCTCCTGCTGATGCTGGATCTGCAGTGTGGAGCACATTTTGACATATTTGCTAGATATGTAAAGATATTCTGTGGTGACTTTTTTCTTCAGTTATCAGTTGCAATACTGTAGTGCCCTTTGCTTGCCTGTGTTGGTTTCTGAAGTGATTTGCCACTGCTGTCAAGATACCAACATATCAAAGAGCAGGAGTGTGGACATCAGCAGTCCTTGATGATTGCTACTTCTGTGTCCCCAGTGTAACTCGTTCCCAAGAAGTTTACAGGCACAATTTACTTAAGCAATTAGGACTCATGTT
Organism: Petroica traversi; assembly: GCA_025920805.1. Taxonomy (NCBI): domain Eukaryota; kingdom Metazoa; phylum Chordata; class Aves; order Passeriformes; family Petroicidae; genus Petroica; species Petroica traversi. The sequence continues at coordinate 7,361,940 of JAHLSL010000047.1, forward strand.
TTGTCTTACTACCTTTCAAACTCTGAGATATCAACTGGACTCTTGTGCTCTTGCGCAGTGTCTTTCTAGATGTGTTATATGCAGCCAGTGGGAGAAAGCAAAGAAGTTCCAGACATGTGCCACCTCCTATGACTGCTGCATGGAGTAAAACCTCCATCCTCCTGCCAGAAATCCCGGGGACCTGCTGCAAAAGGCGATTCCTCATGAAGCAATAGAGGGAAGGCATGACAGGCACAATGTATGCGACAGCTAAAAGTATAAAAGCCTTGGAAAAGCACTCCCTGAGCCCAGGCAGACAAGGCAATTCAGCTCTAGAAAAACTGGGCTGCTGACTAAAGAGCCAGCAGTGACTTCCTCTCTCAAACTGACGGGAAATGCTCAGTTCACAGCACAGGAAAGCAGGGACTCGTGAGAGGAGACATTTTACAGCTGGATTTAGTCTGCTAAGACAAACTAATGGGGCTGTACTCTGTGTCTTACTGGCATGGATTGAAACCTGCTGGACAGTCATTTGTACACTTTGATGGATCTTGACTGACCCTCATTTAAATTCAGTGCAATAGGAGGCATTTTGGGATTCACATGCCAGGGCAGCACAGTATCCAAGCTGTGAGCACATGGAGCAATTGAGATTCTTTTCGTAATGGCTGCTCCCACCAGTCTCTTCTCAAAACATGATCTTGAATCCTGATTTTTTTTTTCCAACCTGAGTCTTCTAGCCTGTGCTTTGCCTCTTGATCTCCATCACGTGTCAGTGGAGATGGCCTCACTTCACCCCACAAGCAAGTTGGTTGACTGCTTTAGGAATTTCCTTTTATTTCCAGTTAAAGTGAAATGACAGGGAACTGCACAACAAGGGAACAGAGCAGAGCACCAATGGTGCTGAATTGCAAAAGCTGGAAGCACTTGGGAAGAGGACTCCTTCAAGCATCTGTCACAGCAAGCTCTTATCTTCTATGACTTAGGTACTTACATCTAAACTTGGCAAAGGAGGGGAAGGAAAGCAACATGAAATATCTGAGTTACAGAGCTTTAGCACAAGTTAGAGGAGGAGGTAAAAAATTGTTAGTGGGAAGACAAGAACAGTAGGGAATCAGAGAAGTGTGGAAAAGAACATTTATGCTGGGAAACAAATCAAAAAAGCTTGTTTTTAAAATGCACCACAAGTCAAAAAAAACCAAACAACAACAACAAAAAACCAAAACAAAAGAAAGAAACCAAAAACAACAGCAACAAAGAACCCTAAAAACCATAAAGCAAAGCACCCCATAAAAAGTAACAAAACAATAAGCTAAGCTTGAAAAAATAATATTTACAACTCTATGATGTGACTTAATATCTGGACATCCTAAATACTAGGCATTTTCTCCCAAATCTGACTGATACATGGGATGATTCTTGCTCTCTAAATCCTGAGCCAACTCACTTCAATAACACAATAAAAAAAGGCATGCAAGACAGACAACCTTCTTCTTTTATGTGCTTTATTCGGCAGCTTCACCCGTGCCTGCTGTTTGTTTTGTTTTGTTCAGGTGTGGTTGTACCTGCAGCAGAGTTTAGCAAAGCCCAGCCTGGACAAGCAGATCCAGTGCAAAGTAATCCAGACACCGAAGCAGGAAGCTCAGCACAAATTCCCTCTGGGCTAAGAGTTCAAAGCCAAGCTACATTGTAACATGGACCCCAGGCATTCCCGATGTGTTTTGCAGTCCTAAAATGCTGTCCTCTGTTTCTCCCTCTCAGTTTTACTTGCACGGATCCGACAAGCAGCCATAAAGATGGAAAATGAGTTGGAGGACGCAGAAAGAATGTTAACATTTTAGTTATGCCATTTTTATTTATACCATGGTGACCCAAAATAACTTCTGCATTTAGATGTGGCTGTAAACACTGGCTATATTTATGCCAATTATTCTGTCTGACTCAATGATTTTTTTTAAGGTAATTCTTTATAAGTTTAACACTTCCCTGAACTTTTCTAAAATCCAAGAACGTCCTGCTTGTCAGTAGGGGCAGCCACTACTTTGCTTGAAAGGAAAAGGGACCAGGACTTAAGTAAAAAAAAGTAAAAGTTGTAACAATAAAGAAGAATCAATATCAGACAGATTAACCTGATCCAGCTTGTGATCATAGTCTGTGGTCAGTCTTAAGCAATGTGTTTCGGGAACAGCCCTTCAGAGACCTCAGGTTTCCTTGTCAAAACATAAGCAACTCAGGAAAACACGAACCATTCTCCCAGGAGACAGTACTGAAAATACCCGTGATACACGCCCTATGTAGGGCAGCAGTTTTAGACTCCACAAAGGTTTTTCCAGCCCCTGAGGCTGAAACAGGCATGGCAGGCAGCAGCTCTGCCTGACGTCTCTTCAGACAAGCAACCAGCCTCTGCTTACTTCTGCTCTGAATCTGGGGCACTTTATTCATTCCTCCCAACCGAATGCAAATCTCTCCCCAGAAAACCAGAGTGAGCCACTCGGCCACAGCCCCCAAGGCAGCTCCTTTGTGACTGAGCACATACACGTACACGCAGCAGAATCTAATCTCCGTGAAGCCAAGGCTTTGCCTCAAGTCTGGAAAGGCCAATGAGTTATTCCAGATAAGGAATTATCTCCGATATCTTATGGAAAGCAGACACAGGCCTGCTGCATCCAAAGCTGCACCCCCTGATCCCTCACCCCCAGCTCTGCACTGACTCCGCTGGCCACGCTGAGGGCAACGCTCCCGAGCCCAGCACCAGGCTGACACTCAAACCCCTGAATCCCAACCTCCATTTCTTAATCCATATGTGCTCGAGCAGCATCCCAGGCTGCGCAACAGATGGCTGAGAACAGCTGTCCGTGAAACACTCTGAGAAACATGAATGAGCAGCAGAAGGAAAACAGAGATTCCCAGGGACTTCTTCCTCAGCAAAGGGGTGATGCCGGAATGATTTTTGTCTTTTCTTTATATACCCTTTACACAGTTCTCTGTAGCCACAAGTATTAGCATGCATACTTGTAATCCTTCACTTAGTTTAGTGCTTAGTGTTTTGTAAGTGTTCTGCAGGCCTGAGACTGAACAGCCCAGAACTGCAGAGACAGGGCGATCAAACATTCCTGCTATCTCAGGAACCCAAGGTCTCTGAGCAGGACAGGTTCTGTAAACTCGAGCTGAGCCCACCCCAGCCCCATCATTGGGCCCCTTGTTAGATATGCTAATGGGTAAAGTCTATAACTTGTGTACGGGATTGACGGTGGGTGTGCATTTTTGCCACGCTGTCTCCTGGGTGAAGTGGATGCATCAAATGGGATCCTGATGAAAATACTGAGGTAAAGACCCTCTAACCGTGTCTAGCTTCATCTTCATAACACCAGGAAAAAGGCATCAGGGGTAGCTTACTGCTTGATCTTCCAAGAACCAGATAGCAGGCAAGTTCTTCTGCTCTCCCGCAGAAACGCCTTGAAAAGTGGTCAGCGTTACAAAGCTACACAAATTGTGAGCAGACATTGCAAAGTGTCTTTGAGAGAAAATGCAAACAACAAAAAGAAAGGCAATTTAAAACCACCACTTTTATTCCATTAAGAATATTATTTCAATTCAAAACTGGCTTATAGTCCAGTACAAGGAGACATGAAACTTGAACGATGTGTCTGAAACATCACCATGAAGAATATTTTCACTGAATTCCTTAGCAGAAATCTTTTATCAAACATTTTATCAACAAAACTAGACACATTTACAAGATTAAATTCAAAGCAGAACTATTGATTTTGAATCACCTTCTCAAAAGACAAAAAGAAAGATGAAAGGAGAAGAGAAAAAGCTAAAATATGCCTGTGATAAAAGTACCTTTTTTTTTTACAGGGTTTTGTTTCTGTATGTCTAAGAAAAATATAAAGTTAAACCAATGTTTAACATAGGCAGACGTTTGCCTAGGCCAGGCTGGCTAAGTCATTTCATGCCTTTGGTAACATGCAGGGACTGATGCATCCTGAAAACCCCAAAGGGTGGAGTCTCTGGCACTAGCTTGGGAGAACTGAACAGAAGCAAGAGGCTCCACATCCAGGAGCACTTTCTGTGTTCAGTGGGGATTCCAGGTGACTCCTAAGCCCACAGAATCCCTGCAACAGGCAGTGCTATGGGACAGGAACCAGCAGCAATGCAGTGCAGAGGTGCTGGCTCCTGGGTGGGATACGAGCGAGGTGGGCGGCTGGACAGGGTCTGCAGTTCTGGAGCAGAACAACATCTCACAGACCTTCCTGCAGCTCTCAGGATTTCAGCAGGGGTAAATTCAGCTGGGGTAGGGTGGCAGAGCTGCTGGAAATAGCGGCCTGCTTAGAGCAGAAGAGACACCTGCACATCAGTGGAGTTCTCCTAGCCTCAGGAGTTAAGTGTAGCTAGCAAGGTCCTTAGGCAGGCAGAGCTGTGGGAAGAACCCTAGGCTGGTGTGGCTTGGGTTGAGGAAATCTGCTCACCTAATACAGAAACACAGAATCATTAAGGTTGGAAAAGAAATCTCACGTCTCGAAGTCCAACTGTTAGTTAAACCCACACAGACATATTGATCATTAAACCATGTCCCCAGGTGCCACATCAACCTTACTTATGAACAAGGATTGTGATGCCGCCACTTCCCTGAGCAGCCTGTCTAATGCCTGACCACCTTTTCAGAGAAAAAATTTCCCCTAATTTCCAATCGAAACATCCCCTGGCACAACTTCAGTTCATGTCCTCTCCTCCTGTCACTTGTAACTGACACTGACCTTGAACTCTGGTAGCTCTAGGGAGCAGTAAGGTCCCACTAAGGTCTCCTGCAGGCAGGAGAAAAGGAGACACAAAAGGAGCACATTTCCTGGATTTCAGTGCATTTCTTTCTTTGCCACTCTGCTTTTCTTCCTCTTATCCTTTGATTAATGGATGTGGAGAAGTCCTTGGCTGTGCTGCCCCTTGTATTGATGGCTAGTGCTAACTTGCGGTTGGTGTTGATAATCGACATTATCCCTAGAAATGCAATCTTACTCATGTAACAGCCAGTCAGGTCCCAGCAAGCTGGCAGACAATGCTTCCTCATCTATTAAAAATAAATATTTAGACAGCTAACATACACAATTTCCTAAACACAGCAGCCAATATATTGAGGACCCAGTGAGCACACCTTACACCTATGAAGAGATTTGCTGATAAACAGCAACGCACTAAGTGTTCCTGTCATGTGCTTTTTGATACAATTTTAAGCGACAGACAGGGATGTTTTGTTCCTAAACAAGGCTTAGATACCTCTCCAACAGTTGAGAGACCACAGAGAGCTGAGAAAGCAAAGGGTCAGGCTGTTTAGCTTCCAACAAACTCCTTGAAAGCTCTTGTAATTTCATTTTCTTTCAAGGAGAGCATTCAGTGGGAAAGAGATTGACTTTTCTAACCAGCTCATGTTGCCAGCTCTGCCACCAATCCTGCTGTGAGACCTTTTGCAAGGCTTTGCTTCCCCATGTCCTCTCTGACTCTTCACAAGTTTTTCTTATTTAGAAACAACTTCTTCAGGAGGCTTTTTCTCACCACGTATTTTCACAAGTCTTGGCACAATTCATCTTTAATCTGTAGACAATGTCAAATAACACAACTGTGACACTGTAGTGTTGAAAGCCAGACCCAGGCAAGGGTGCATCTGCCAGCAGCTCTCTCCAGCAGCACCTCCACTGCTGAGGCTGGGGCCAGGTCTCAGCATGACTCCTTTCCCATGCTCTGCAGACACAGACCAAACACACTCTCGGGTGGTGTCAGCATTTAGCGAAACAGCAGAAGAGGGGAAATGGCTACCAGCCAAAGTCTTCCAAGCTTGCAAAGCACCTCAGAGACACATTCCCAGAGACAAGAGCTTCCCATGGCTGCACTCGTTAATTATCCCATTTATTCCTGAGGAGGGTACAATGGTAACCTGTGCATCTTCCGCAGTTACACGAATGTGGTCGGTTTGATACTAATAGCTCTTCTCCAGGAATTTGAAACTTGTGCATGATTAAAAAAGAACAAAAAAAAGAAAAAAAGTCAAAACTATTGTTCTGATTTACATTGAAAACTGGATGCAGAAAAGCACAGTGGACCTAATTTGGCTTCATTTTGTGCATGATCAGGCTGCCTTAATTTTGGCAGAAATTAGCCCAATGCTGGGTTTGCTGGAGCCAGTCACTGTGCATAAACAACCCTGGGCAAGAGCCTGAGACCTGCATTGCACCGCTGTACTTGACAAAGGCAGCAGGAGCACAAACTTCGCTTTCTTACAGAAGGCACACAGAAAAAGACATAGCCCTATTTAAAGGAAAATTAATGGCACCTTTTATCCCTGCCACCAGTTCTGTGGTTGCTCACAGAGCAGATGGCAGTGCTGTGTGCAGCAGCTCTGCTCCTAGCCAGGGACTTTGGAAGCACGTGGCAAGGGATGTCTGCAAGGGTAGGCAGACAGCTGTCCTTAAGTGCAACAGGATTCCTGCTCTCCCAGAGAAGCCCCTTCCCCACATTTGACATAAACCAATGAAGCCTTATGTAAATACAGTTGAGCAACTTTTTTACTGTTTTTTGTTATTAGGACTTTTAGAAGAACCATTCATTCAAATAAACAAAGTGCTACTTCAATAGTAGTTCGGAACACATGAATAATATTTCTCCAACCACCCCTCTCTTTGCCAAGAACCCTGGTGAAAGATTGCTGTGCCTTCAAACAGCCCTTCCTGAACCAGAGGGGGAAAAATAAACTAATTCCCATTATAAGTGCTTTCCATTTTAAATTTTTTTTAAACTCAAAATACAGCCTAAGTAGTTTGTGGTTCTTCTGAGAAAGTAAACATGTTAGCAATGCCTTTCATGTTGCAAAGGTGACTAAGGTGGGATGTTGGATAATTTATAATCCAACAAGAAACATCTTATACTGCAAAAATGGCTTATTACAGCCCTTGCAGATAGACCCTGTATTCTCTGAAAACTGAAAAAGCCAAAAGCAGCAAATGCTTTCTTCAACTCTCAAGTCCATCTTTTCTTTTTTCTCTCAGCAGGAAATCTTCATCTGGGAATTTTTTCCCCTCATAATTTATGTGACTCAGTGATCATCTTCCAGAATTCATGGAATAAAAGTAAAGTCTGACTAGACAAGTGATGCCAGAATGGTTTTTGTCTTTTCTTTTATATACCTTTTACACAGTTCTCTGTATCCACAAGTATTAGCAGTATGTATACTTGCAGCCTTTTACTTAGTTTAGTGCTCAATGTTTTGTAAGTGTTCTGCAGGCCTGAGACTGAACAGCCCAGAACTGCAGAGCCAGGGAGACCAAATATTCCTGCTGTCTCAGGAACCCAAGGTCACGTAGCAGGACAGATTCTGTAAACTCGAGCTGAGCCCACCCCAGCCCCATTATTGGGCCCCCTTGTTAGATCTGCTGATGTGTAAAGTCTAGAACTGGTGTGTGTGATTGACGGTGGGTGTGCATTTTGCCACGCTGTCACCTGGGGGAAGTGGATGCATCAAACAGGATCCTGATTAAAATACTGAGGTAAAGACCCCAACCCCTTCAGCCGTGTCTAGCTTCATTTTCCTAACACCAGGAAAAAGGCATCACAAGTTTCAAACTATTTGAACATGTGTCTCAGACAGAAATGCAAAAGAGAACAAACTATGGAAGTTTAATATTTGCTCTTGCAGCATTCCTCTAGGCAATTCTTCCTTTGCCCCTGGTCGCACTCACACATCTATCATCAAATATTTTCACTGTGTGATCAACAAGCTATGAATCAGGTGACTTGTTCTGCCTGCTTACCCTCCTGCTGTACTTTAACAAAAGCAGAGATTTGCAAAGGCAACCCGCTATTCTAAATTCCTATACTTCTTTCAGCTTTCCATCATGTGAAGGATCTAAGCGAGACATCACGAAAATGCATATTACCATTTGTCCTAAACACGTGTTCTAAGATGCACTTGCTTGCAAAATCACTTGATTGTTTGCCATTTTCTGATTACTGCTTATCTGCTGTCCTTGACCACCCATTGTACTGAAGGCCTTCCAGTGATTTCTGCAAGGCTACCTTTTACAGGAATGCTTTTGTGCTGGATGTTTTCTTGTAAGTTCTTAACTATACTGATTCCATATTCTACTAATTTATGACTGAAATTCAGGAGGAAAAATATACAATTTAGCAAAGCCACAAACCCCCTTGAATTTTAACTATTGGGTGGTCCTTGACACCAACACCAACCGACATCTCTGATACTGGCTGGTAACACAGCACAGCTACTCTGTGTGGTGGTAAATGTTCTCTTATCACTGCAATAAATTTACTGAAGGGGTCTGTGCTTTGATCATAAGAAAAAAAAATGAGCTTGGACTCAGTTGGGGACCAAGCTGGGGACCTGCAAGATCAACAAGTAACTTGGCAACCTCTTTTCCAATGTATTTCAGCTACAGATCACCTACACAGCTGAAATGGCAAACTGAAGTCTGGTTTGTTGGGGGGTCTTTTTCTCCATCACTACAAATTTCCCCATGACTTCTTTTAAATACATTCTTTACTATAGCAACAATTATTTTTTATGCTTTTCACAATAACTGAGAAAATCACTGCCCCATTCATTCCCTTTGTGGGAGCTGTGCAAGTGGGAAATATTGATTTCTTCACATATTGTTCTGCTTGGTATTACTGCTTGGCATGTTTCTGCTTTCATCTCTCGTCCCCTCTATACTCTACATTTCTAGTAGTCGAGCACTACTGAGTATTGTCATAGCTACATAATCACATTTAGCTCCAAATACACTTTTTGGGCATCTGGAAAGAGAGACCGCTTTTAGTAATGCATGCTCTTACCACACCCCATGAGCTGGCTGAACATATCACATGTTAGAGTTATAAACATCTTTTGTTCAGCTCTGCAAAGAAAAAAAAAAAAACAAACAAAACTAAAATTATTAACTTCTGACACACACAACTCAGAGTAAGGTAGATGATAGAAGAGAGAGAAAAAACACTAAAACCTTGACCAGTTGTCCTCCCACCTGCTTTGTCTTTTCAGGCAGATTCATTACATGGCTTTATTTGCTCAATAACTTTCTGAATCACTAGACACAGTGCAGTGCACTTTGGACCCTAATAAAGCTCTGCTGTCACCTCTGAAGCCAATGTCCTGGCTGAAATGATCTCTGGTAAAAGTCAGGCCACCCAGATCTGCACCATGTTCCTTCCATCCCTATGGACTTTTCTCCCCCCGTGCAGGCCTAGAAGATTCCTCAGTGCCTGGGATGAGCAGGAGCTCCCATGCCACAGTTCACCCTGATGCTTGTGCAAGGGATGATGGCAGAACAATGAGAACAGCTCTTCCAGCCTTGGTGAGAATGTACTTATCACAAGGAATAACATAGCCTCGGGCTCCTTGTCAAGAAAAAGGAAATACGGCCCACAACGAGCTTGAAAACCTTATAAAAATTAAATGCAATCAGGAAATAACAGCCTGTTCAAACAAGAAAGAAAGAAAGAAATTTCCCCTTATATCTCTGCACAGGCCACCCTCCCTGTGCCTTGCCATCTGCACAATAATGAGTAAAAGTTTTGTTCCTTGGCTGCAGGTGCCCCCCAGCATTATGGTGTCTGAGAAATACTCATCTCTTAGCCAAGACATGAGTAACATCCATAAGATATAGCCTAAGAGGCTGAGAAGTTTTATTGTTGATATTACCTGCCTTGCTTCCCTAAAATAGGTTGAAGATCAAAGCTCCTTCCAGTGCAGACAACATCTGGAGCCATTTGCACCTATTAATTTTCCAGCAGAGTCAGGAAGAAAGAGCAGGTTTTTTAACTCTCAGGGCAAATATTTATTTATTCACCCAGATCCTGAATGAATGGTAACTTCAACTGGGCCAAGGGTGGAAGAACTGGGTCACACTCAATGCAAGCACCTTCCTGGGTCAATTGATGGATTTTCCACACATCTCACAAAATTCTACCCACCCTGGAAGGAAACTCACCGGCTGCCATTCTTATGGATATATTCTTGTTTATCATGAGGGTAATTTTTAAATTATTGAATCACTTCTGTGCTGGATGTAGTCCATGCAGAGGGACTCTGCTTTGCCCTGGCAATTCTGCCCAGACCTGAGCTACCATCCCTGCACCAGTCAGTGCAGGGTACCCAGGAGCTCTGCCATGGCATCACATAGCACCAGGACAATTACTAACAGGCCCTTTGACAGGTTCAGCAAATGCAATTTTCCTTGCTTTGCCTTGTACTTTACTGTACATTGATTTTCCCCCCTTTTTTTAGCAGTTCCAGCTAAGCTTTGACTTCCCCAGATTTTTGCTTCCTTTGAACCAGGCTGCTCCAATTATTGCTACAGTCAGTGATGCTTTAGTGTTTATCTTGCATCCTTTTATGAGCATGTCTTGAGTATATAGAGTTCTTCTTGACTATAAAAGACTCAGCCTTTAATTTGAGAAATGTTTGTGGTTTAGCTTTAATCTTTGAATTTTACTGGTTTCTCTACATCTATTAAAATAGTTGAAGAAAAGTATTACCATTTCTATAATTCTCTTTATATTTGGGATATTTCTATACAGACTGAGTAGCTTCATTTTTCCTCACCTCAGCCCCAAAAATTCCAAGCTCTGATTAAACATTTTCCTTATCTCCTCAGCTTTCTTCATAATTTTTAAGATCATGAAGGCCTTACAAGGCAAAACTCAAATAGACTCCACAACTGCATCATAACAGAAAAAAAAAAAAAAAAAAAGAAAGAAAAAGAAAGAAAAAGAGAGACATTGCAATTCTTTGCTTCTTCCATTCACAAATAGGGACATCTGAGGTACAAATAAAGAAACACATGATCCATCACTAATAACAAGAAATAACCACAACTCCACTTTACCTGACTTTAAAAGCAGGACTTTAATAGAAAAGAGAGTGACCAAAATCAGTCCATCATATATCACACCAATAGCTCTAAAGCGTAGCTCAGGGTTTCTTCACTCTGTCAGAGCCATCAGCCATTGCATAGTTTCAGAAGCAGGTACCTAAATTTCCTCTGTAGCCAGGGGAGGTAAGTAGGAAATACAGAGACTATTAAGGGCACCACAGTTCAATGCTGACAAAATAAACCCACACTTTTTTTATGCCATCTAAAGCTATCATATCAGTATCTGCCGTCCAAAGAGCTCTCAAGAGAATGCTCTTCACTTACATGGGACATGTTACTGCAGGGCTATGGAATATACCTCCTGCTTCTAATGCAACCTGTCCTGCCAGAAACACCATGGAAGTAAGACACTGATCTTTATTAAAACAAAGTCCCCAGACACCATTCCTAGTGTTAAATTTTCCCATGGAATCCTCCCATGTTTTTTCATGATTGAGCAAATCCTTCTTGACAATTCCATTATGAGATACAACACTGTTGGCCCTGGGTCAGAGATGGAAGAAAGAGGAAGAGCTGTGCCTTGCCCAGCACAGTCCATAGCACAAGGACTTAGCAGCTTCTATGTGCTTTCTGCAGGACACCTTTCTCCCTCAGTTTATTTTACACCTGCACCTGTGCCAAGGGGCTGTTTGAATTCTGCACTGCTCCTGCGTTCTGGTTCTACAACTCTCCAAGCTAAATTAATTTATTTATCTAGAGAGCAGCTCTTTCTGCCCTGTTGAAAACATTCAGTTTCTACCTGGCCTTTCCCTGTAATAATGAGGAAAGGACAATTCATCTCCTGGGCTCATTCATTATTCACAGATCTCTAATGAGACTCCAGCTGAAGCAGCCAATCTGCATCAGGTGAGACAATGACTGCCAGGAGAGGACCCCTGTGAGACCAGGGGTTCATTTCACACAGTGCTCAGTGCGTGGCTACAGCAGCACAAGAAGCTGAATTCACACTGAAGATGCTGGAATTTAATTCAGCTCTGGGGGCTTCTAAAGAAGAAAGAGGGAAAAGCTGAAACCAAAAGAGCCTGAAATTAATTTTCTAAATATATCTGGAAACTGCACAGAGAATGATAAGTCCCAGGGAGCTGGAGAGTTTTAGTAGTTTGCTTTATTCCAGTTTGGAAATATGGAAACCTTCAATAGCTCAGGAGCCCAGAGCACCAGCCACACTGTTTTCCAGAGTTTCTGGATTTTTGTCTCCCCCTCAACACACCAATGGAGTGAGAGGATACAAACAGACAGCTGACTGGAAGTCTTGGAGCTGCTGCCTTCAAGGAGATCATTATCTTGGGGTCTTACACAGCAAAGTAAATTGGTAAGGGGCCAGAGAGGACTTGGACAGTCTCTCAGCAATCAAAATAGTCCCTGGGGATGGTTATACCCCAAAGAATCTGCATGCACTGACCAACCTCTACTGCACAGGGGGATTTTGTACTGGGTCTAATGACACTCAGCTACCAAAAACACCGATCCACTACCATTGACTTCTGCAGAAGCAATTTCCTTTGGAGTGCTTCTTCAAACAGAAAAACATCAAGGAAATATTTCCAGCCCCTGCTTAGGCATTCAGAAACCTTCCTTCCAGTGCCAATGCTTTTGCCTGATTTAGGTTTCACTATCAGGATCACTTTAGACAGAGAAATAAAACTTTGAAAACAAAGGAAAACTCCTGAATCTTTCTCACAAATTATCTTACAAGGTCAGAGTGGAACCAGACCTCTGGACCTCCTCAACTGGAGTCTCATTTCCCCCTGCCCAAGACAGTTCCCTTTGAAGCACTGCCTCCCTCGCTGCCACTCCATTTGACAGCTGCTGACCATCAGTGCCAGGAGCACCTTTGAAACTCCAAGTTGGTCTTGACAAAACCCCTGACAGCACCATCAAATACAACTTATGAAAGCGTTCCCAGTAAATGCAGCCATTTGCCCCGCTCTCCCTCCGATCAGCCATTGGCCAAAGCAGCAAGCATTTTGCTTCAGTTCTTCCCTTTCAAAGAGAACTTGTGAGCAAAAGTAAATCAGGAAAAGCAGGAACAATCAAGACAGAGCAGAAATTGCACATTTATTTTCCATGGCCAAAGGGTAAGAGCAAGGCTCAGTGGTGCCCTAAGGCAGAAAAGGGACAGGGAAGGGTAACACTGAGCACAGACCCTGCTCTCAGGGTACAGTTGAAGCCCTGTGGTGAGTTTGGTCTGATCTGCCTCCACGGCCAGGTTTAAAACCTGACAGGATCAGTGAGAGCCTTTGGTGGGCCTTGGCTCCTGGGAGACCCAAGGAGAGAAATATGGTCAGTGCCCACTTCCATTTAATTCACCATCATCTGCTGTGCCCAGGAACAGGTTCTGAGAAGGGTCAGGTCAAGGCAGGTCTAACAGGGCCCAGAGCCCCTTCTCTGGATTTACAGTGAAATCTTTCACATCCATGAAAACCACTATACAGTCACTCTTCAATGTGGTTTTTCCTTCAGAAATTTCCTTTGTTCTTTTTCTGTCAGAAATTAGCATGCACCAAGTGACTAAGTCTATTAGAGAAAATTGACCTTGGAATCATTTAGCTAAGGATTTGCCAAAGCCCAAAGGTATTTATTATTCTTATAAGCAATGAGGCATATGGTTGACTTTTCCAAAGGCCATTTCAGAAAGAAAAGTAAATGACCATTCCTTGAAATGGAAACAAGAGATATTTGAGAACCTTTAGTCCAGATCTGGGCAGGAAGATTTCATCAAAAGGCTATGCAAAAATGCACAAAATGCAGAAAATTAACACTTGAGTCACCCCATGCTGTGGTTCTCAGAGGATGCTATCACTCCACCCATACTGCTAAAGCACAGAAAGGTCAGTGTCAAGAGATGGGCAAGTGTTTGTGAAGTGGCTTTCATACCTCTGCTCCAAAAGTTAAATGGAGATGGTCTAGCAAAAATAGAAGAGGTTCTTTATTTAAGAGGGGCCCAAGGTCTAACACAAAAGCCTGGAGAAATTTCACTTTGAACGGAGTGAAGTTTGTAACTCAGATTTGAACCTGTAGGAGGTTGGATTAGGCAGTGAATTCTGAATTTTCTCTTTTTTTTTTCTCTACCAGAGATCAAATGCTGTCTATAAAATGCTAAAGTAGTGCTTGGCAAAAGCACAAACCAAAAAAATATCACTGACAGAAATTTAACTGATGACTAACATATTTTTTTACCAAATAGCAAAAGAGTTAGCAAAGAAAAAGATTCCATATCCTCAGTCTTAAACTTGAGCACTGTCTGTGTATTTGACAATCTTCTATAGTCTTAGTCAAGAATGTCAGAGTTTCTGTGCACAAGAACAAGGTAAGCCAAGTTTAGAGGAAAAAACCAAAGAACAAACTAAAGAAAAATCCTTTTTTTTTCCAGCACTATTTTGATTACTTATCTCTGATTTGGAAGTCAAGAAAGGCCAAACCTGCCTTAAAGAGAGAGTGTAATAGACCTAAATAGTAAAATGCAACATTTTAACAATTTGATGAGCATGGGAATCAGCGAAAATATTTTGTTAGTAGAATAAGTCATTAGTCTCAAAAAAATCCAGTGCTAGGTTTTTACTTGGACATGGACGTAGAATAATAGATGTTCCATGATAGATATACTACACTCAGCTGACTGCCTGTGGTGGGAGTTGGTGCTGTCAAATATAAGGGCTGCTTTCCCAGAATTTAAACAGCCCTGGTTAAATAAAGAGGGGCAATAAAATACAGACTAGAGAGTGCACAGAAGACAAAGCATGAAACAAAGCAAAGACTCCCACTGCTCAGGGGAAATCAGAGCCCCATTTCTCCACATAAAGATGTTCCATGTACTGACGTTGCACATTTCACGGGGACATTGAAAGCATATTTGTCATTCATTTGCCACATACAAAGACTTCTATAAACGGGGTTTGCAAGCTCCTTGGCCACTCAGTAGTCCTCAAGTTCGGAGCCCAGCTACTGATGTGTTTTCTAAGCAATAATCGGTGCTGCTCTTGTGTTTCCTGTGCTGCACCCAGCCACCATCAGCTGCCAGATAATCCTCACAGCTTTAGGCAGCGACATTGATCCACCTTGGACAACAGAAAAACCTCCACTTCTGAACTTCAAGCTACAAAGAATTATATTTTTTCATGCCCTCAACTAGAAAGAAAGAGTGCCAAAGGATGTTAAAATACTACAAGAAGAAAAACACAAGCCGTATAGTTCTACACAACAGGAACATTCACAAGACATGGAATAGTCCAGGCATGACTGGTTAAACACACATTTTGCTTCACTGAAAGTACTAAAAATGCACTGGGATGCCAAAACAAAATGCAGCATTTCCTATGGAGCATCATTTGCTGCTTTTACAGAGACATTTCTCCACCTGAAAATAACACTTTGTTAAAGCTCAGCTACTTGTTGAAAGAGTTTTGTTTTGCTAGGCTTTTTAAAATATTTAAGTTGAAAGAGTGAATATTATGACCCTACTAAACACAGCTCCTTTTGATGAAGGAGAACATTTTTCTTTCCTCAGAAGATAGGTTAAATTAGAGTTAAAGAAACTAGAATCTAAGTGATGTAAATGAATTTGCTTTATGTATGTGTTGGGCATCTTGAACTCCTGAAGGTTTCCAAGACTGGCTGTTCATGTTAATCTGAGTTCCAGAACGAAAACATTTTCATTTAAAATGTTATTTTGCATTACAGATTCATTTCAGCAACCAGTGTTGTTGAATACAGAACCAGGCCAGTTTGTTAACCTGAGGAGCAATTCTCATGCCCAAGATTCTGCATGGCAAACTAAACTCATTTAATCCCATTTCCACTGGAACAATTACTTGGGTTTTTTAGGAGTCACTTCCCCTGCTCTGTGTTCATGATGCAGAGTCACTTCTGAGTAACTCGGGATTAACTTTCTTTGACTCAAGAAGCTTGTTAGGTGCTGGCATTACAGTTTTCTTTGAGCTGCTAATCTGGTGGTGCTAATTAAGGCTTCCAAAGACTGTTGCAATATTCTAATTACAGCAGCTACATGTCCTTTAAATCCATTTACTGTAGAACAAAGTGGGGTTTGCGATCCACATTTCTTGGCATTGCACTCACAGCAGCAAGCTACTGCTTCCCCATGTCAGGACTATTTCAAAATTCCAACCGTTAGACAGACAAAAGAGGATGAATTGAAGAGGGCAGTAGATATTGAATATCAGGGTTATTTTAACCAACCCTGCTCCTGGAAAAAGCGTTCTTTCAAGTATGCATCAAGGTACTGAACCTGTTACAGACATCCACTGAATCCCAGATGCTCCAGAAATGACAGAATATTTTCCTCCCATGCATATCCTCCTGCTCTAGGCCCAGCCCCAAAATTCCTACTGGTCCGTGGGTTATTACTCATGGCAAGAATAAATTGGTCTTTCCCGGACCTTTCCAGTTCAAAGTCACTCATCTCCCATCACAAGAATTTACCACACAGAGTCAGTGCTCTGCCCAGACAGCTGGGTGCATGTACATTTCCTAGGAGATACAGCATTGAGAAACAAAACCTTCTTTCTTTTCTGAGATTTTATTTAAATGTTTCATTTTGCAATTTCTAGTTAAAATTAATGCTCCTGATCTAATATATTCCAAAGCCTCTGGTTTTCTTGCTCACCGTGCTGAAAAGTGGCAGGTTCTCAGTTAATAGTATGTGATTTGGTTTCAACTCAGGGACTTTTAACCATCTCCTTCATATCTTTTGCAATCATTTCTAATCTGGTAGAATTCAGATGGCTTCATGTTCACTTTACCTATTTTTGCCATATATGCCTTGTTCTCAGCACAGTGAGCAACAAGGGAACAGCAGAAGGCAGACGGGGCAAGGAACTTCATTCCCTTACTTCCACCTCTGTACACCTGCGTGACCCACTTCAGCTCACAGAACTTCAGAACAATTCTGCAGTTCTTGCCACTACAAACTGGGTTAAAAAAGCAATCTCCCAGAGGAGCCAACTGAAAATCTGAAGAAAAACCTCACACATTCAATGTTTTAAAACAATTTGTTTTTATTTCAGCTTACCAATCACTAATTTCCTTATATTTCAAACTGTATCGCTCTCTTGAGGTCCAAAATCTTCCTTTCTATATGTGTTAGAACTAAAATAAAATCCACTACAGTGTGAAAAGGAAAATTAAATGCAGTGCAAAGTGTATGGCTGGTGACACACCAAAGGGCTGGAAACCAGAATTTGAAAAGTTTTTTTAGCAGTGCTGAAAAGGGGAGGCAAGACAAGTTTGTGGAGCATCAAAACTTTGCATTTGCTACTGAATAAATTTATTAAAGTTATTACAGCTGCGAGTAGAGGATCAGGTGAAGTTGCAGGAAGATATTTCTTTAACAGAGCAATGAATTAATGTCATTAACTAATGGCAGGACAAAAGGTAAATTGTTTCTAATCCTCTTATGTTGAGTTGTCAGAGGGGAAAAAAGGTGTAAAACTCAATATTGGTAATGTGGCCTCTCACACTCCTCAGCACAGAACAAGGGACTCACAGAGAGCACTCCTAAATGTCAAAGCTATTAAAATACTATATAAAGCTAAGCATAAAGAAAGCCAGGTTAGTCAGGTGGCCACTCCCTGAATCCAGTAACACTTGTCTTTTAATGTTTATTTTACTTCTCTCATTTACAGTGTTTTCAACCATGCTGTTTGGAGGAAGATGGAAAATAGTAAAGAAAGGGGGAAATCTTGCAAAACAGGAAAGTCCTCAGCACTATTTCTATCACACAATTAATATTGATTGCTTTCTGATTTTCATAGGAATTTGTCAGAATCCTGTCAGTCCAAGATTGATTTCTGTACTTTTGGGAATGTACAGAAAGGTTATCAATATCATCAGTGCTTTTTCACAATCTTTCCTGACATTTCTGCTCCAGGGGCAAATTAGTGCCATGTTGACTATTTCCTCACCTGAACCAGCAACCAATGCATGAGGATTCTATTTTCCCCCCCCATAGCAAAGGTGACACCTACTCCATCCCCACAGTACTATTTTTTTATTATTACTGAACACTAAAGAAGCATTAAGCAAAAGCCTAAAACCCCAAATATCTTTCTAACACTTATTTCTGCAGGTGGGTTTTTTTCCAGATAGTAATTCTGTATGCAGAAAAATTGCACCTTTACAGTTGCTGTCCCTCCTTTGAGAACACAAGGAATTTAGGGACCCTTAAAGTTTTTGCTGCATTTATGCACTTCACAAGTAAATAACAAAGCAGAGTCAGACTGGTGCTGATATGCAAATAAATCAAACATGTGCTGCAATAAAACCCTGGAGGTCCTAAGCAACTCCAGGCCAAAAGGAGATTTAGATACTCATCAACTTTCTGCATTGACCTATCAAAACCTGCTCAATCCCCTAACTCACACCTCTGAGCAGGGAATAGATCTTCATCACCACCCTTTCATACACATGGCACCCAGATTTCCATCATCCTACGTGCATTGTGAGAGGAGAATGCATTCTGCAGGAGCAAGAGCACTCATCCACACGTGAACCAAATTCAAAGCAGCTTCCTAAAGCCAAGCCAAGTTATTTATGACCTTCTCTCCAACTCCCCACCGAGAGAAAAGCACACCATAAGGGCTAATCGAGGACCTATTGAAGTCCCTGGGCTTTGGAGAGGTCTTTAACTCCAGCCATCACAGCTTACATGTGGCTTCCCTACACCCAGAGAGATGCCTTGGAAACATCATATCCCACAGTAGTAAAAAGCCTCAGACTCTCACTTCAGCTGACGTTTGATTCACCCTCTTAAGTCTTAAAGGATTTAGGATCTCCATTGAGAAGTAACAGCAGGAGCTTTACTTCTGTGGTATCCAAGCCTTCATAGTAGTACATCCTCTGAAATAGAGCAGGTCAAAAACCCTCCACAAAAAAAACTCAAAAAGGAGTTCCTGTCCTTTCCCTTTTCAGTTGGAGGATTCATTAAAGCAGGAGCTTTCTGAGAGAAAATACCAGTTGGAGAACAAAGTCTTTTTCAGGCCAGCATTCTAAATGGAGACCAGTGTGCAACCTGCCCGCCCCCACAAAAAAAAGTCATGACGTACGGCTGAGTAGAACATTACTTAAACCCCAGCCCTTGCCAAAAAGGCACCTGCTCGTAATGTGGCATCCCTGTCCCTGGGATACTCTCAACTGCAGCACTATTTCTGGAGAACTCCCTCAGAACTTTTAATGCTCACATGCCTAATCTCAGTTCCAGAGAATTCAAAGAAAGAAGGGGTGAGAAGTCCATATATTTATTTTGGTTCAGTGGGAGTTCGTTTTCAAGTCAAGCCCAGCTCTACGATTCTGCCATTTCTCTGCCTCCCTCAGAGGCTTTCAGGCACTTCCAGCAGCCCTGTCCATGTGCAGCGGTGGAACAACGGGTAAGGAATTCATTGGGTGACAGCCGGGCTGGCAGCAACAATGCTCTTACTGTGGTGGGCAGAAAGTCACCCTCCTTCATTCTATGAGGCACAGGTTTGCTGTAAATCTTTGTAATAGGTATAAAGGTGGCCTGAGTCAACTCAGATAATAGAGTTTGCTGGCAGCCTGGGAGACGGGCTGGACATAACACCAAGCCACCGTCCCGAGGTGCACATTGTCCCCTAAGCTTTCCTGTCAACACGTAACCACAAATAATTCACCCTGAGTTCAGCACAGAGCCTCTGTTTGCAAGGAGGGGCCTCATTTGGGTGTCAGCAGGGCTGGGGAACAGCACTCCCAGCAACATTTCAGGCTACAGAGACCTCTGCACCCAAGAACAGAGGTATTACAAGGTCAGACACAAATTCTTTTTCACTGAACTCCTGGCCCATCAAACATACATTTACAATGGATAAATTATAGCACAAACAAGTCGAAGGGATTACCAGGATCAGCCACAGCCTCCTCTGCTACTGCCAACATTTCAGGCAATCCCTAGTATACCGTGAGGGCAGCACATCACAAATGCACACAAACATCCACTTCATGAACTGTGACATGTCAAAGATATATGTAAAAAAGGGTTTGATATCTGCTCCTGCCTGCTCCTTGCCAAAAGGAAAATACTGGAAAAGTCTAAGAACAGCATCACAAGGTCAGCCACTGCTGGGCAAGCTCCATGCTGGAGCTGACAAACCAATCCAGCAAGTGAATCTCTTTCAAGGGAAGCCTTGAACACGAAGTTATTCCTGTTGGCTCTCCAAAAGACTGGAGGCCTGCTCACTTTGGAAAAGCTTACAGAAGCATCTAGTTATTACATCTAGTTTCTGCTGTCTGGAGGACACTGAGGGTTAGAGAGCCCTTTGCCACCATTTGGCAGATGATGTTTCTCACCCTAAACCACAGAGCATCCCTCTCTAGGATGGAGAAGAAACACCAGAGGCTGCTACCAGCACCAGAGCTTAGCATCTAACCAAACACATTTTGGGTTGGTTTCTTTTTTTTTTTTTTTTTTTTGGGATTTTTTGCCTTGGTTTTGGGTAGGAGGTTTTGGTTTTTTTTGGTGGGAGGGGAGGGTTGTGTTTCTCTGTTTAGGTGGTTTTCTTTGTTTTGTTTTGTTTTGTTTTTTACTTGGAGACCTTGCCAAGTTTTGCTCCAATCCATTACAATGTGATCACATAACTCAGTTAAGCATCTTATAGTATTTGGGGTGACTTTGGGTATTTCTGTAACAAGTGACTGTGGACAATTAGAAAGAGCCCCCTGTACCTGAAAACTAGAGCGGTTTATCTTCTATAAAATAAAACAAATGCTCTTTGTAATATATAGGCATGGACACACACATCCACACCCACCCACCATTTCTTTAACAAATAATGCCTCATTTATTAATATTCTACAGCAGTTAGGCTTGTCTAGTGAAGCATTAATACAAGATTTCTCAAACAAAGTTCTTGTTCTGCTTGATCTGTTTGGTAGATGTTTGGTAATCTATCTTGATGCACTCCTGTCTGTCAGGGGCTGCTGTTTCATTCATGCTTTTGCAAGGCAAGGCAGGCAGCAGCACTGGGAGGTACCTTCCTAGGACACTGTAGCCCTTCTTCCTTAATTATATATGAGAACAGTTTCACTGATTTGGAAACTGATGTGAAATATGAATAATTAGAACTAAAATGAAGTACACTTACGGTCAGCATTTAACAGTATGTAAAGAAATAGCAATGCTTATCATGAACTAGAAATATCATTAGTCTTGTTTCCTGCACTAAGGATGAGTACAAGGTTTTCACCAAGGATTTAGTACTGTAAAAGTGCAGGATAACTTGCATGGAAATATATGGCTTAATTTTTGAAATTTATTTCTGCTGTATGTACCACTTGGGGTCACACTTTTGAGATTTTTTTTCCTCCTAATAACTTTGGATTTTACAATCTAGGTTAATTTTATGTCTTCATCCACTTACTATAAATAATTTCAAATTTGATAGACACATAACATGATTCACCAAGAATATTTCCAAAGAAAAGACTTCACTAAATTCCATCTGTGAGGTTTGCTGTGCATTTTCCAAGATGCTGGCTGCCCATCTATGTTTCATTTTCTGGAGGAAATTATAAAAAGCTATTGCTTTTTTTTTTTTTTTTTCCCACTATGAACACCACATAAAGATTCTACATTTTTCTAAATCACCAAACCTCTACCACATTTCACTCTTGCAAGACTGGCCAAAAAACAATCTACCTTTGTAGTCACATACAAAAAGGTCCTGACACAGCATCCCATTCAAAACACAATAGTCGTATTCTTCTGGGAAGATTCTGGAGTTGCTACTCCTAATAGGGGATTTCCAGCTGTGCAACTGGTGCCACCCACTTTGATATCATGGCCTTTGCTCCTGACCACACAAACCACCTTCAACTAAAGAAGCAATGCCCAAAGCAAACCATAATAACTAGAGAAAGCCAGCAGCACCTATGGTGGCAGGGTTGGCCAGTGGACAGGGCACAGACAGAGCTCTCATAGTGTCACTTGTCACTGAATGCTTGTTAACAACAGGCTAAGGCTCCTCAAAAGCATCCAAATCCCTCTAGGCAAACTTGAAATACAAATCCAGGCATTTCCACAAACTGTGGTTTAGGGTAGATTAAGAAAGCAAGAGGCAGAAAGAGAAATTATTTCACTCACTTTTTTCATGCTGTAACTTCAACCAAGACCAAATATTAGAGAACAGGAACTACTGAGACAAGTTCTCTTGGACAAGAACAGATGCCACTGCACAGGGAGGGTGGCAGGACAGGTACAGCCATGAGAACCTCAGCTACTCACACTGGCCCAGAGCTGCACATCTCCAGCCAGGAGCACAGGGTGCTCCCCCAAACAACATTTGCAAATGGAGGGAGCACTTCTGAACAGTCGTGAGAACCTGGAAAAGGTAAAACAGAGGTAGCAACAGGTAAGACCTGTTACTTGCAAATAGAGATGGGCTGGTGGGAGATGTGGTGGCTGGGGCCAGTTCTGTTCAATATCTTCATTGATGACATGGATGAGGGTATTGAGGCTTTCGTCAGTAAATTTGCAGATGACATTAAGCTGGGAGCGTGTGTCTGTCTGTTGGAAAGTAGGAGGGCTCTGCAGAGAGGCCTGGAATGGTTGGATGGATGGGCAGAGTCCAATGAGATGAAGTTTAATAAGTCCAAGTGCCAAGTTGTAGTGGCCATTTTGGCCACAGTAACCCCCTGCAGCACTACAGGCTGGGGATGGTGTGGCTGGACAGTGCCCAGATGGAAAGGGAACGGGGTCAATAGCAGACTGAACATGAGCCAGAAGTGTGCCCCGGTGGCCAAGAAGGCCAACGGCATCCTGGCCTGTATCAGGAACGGTGTGGCCAGCAGCACCAGAGAGGTCATTCTCCCCCTGTACTTGACACTGGTGAGGCCACACCTGAGTGCTGTGTCCAGTTCTCGGTGCCTCAGTTTGGGAAGGACGTTGAGACACCTGAGCGTGTCCAGAGGAGGCAACAAGGCTGGTGAGGGGCTTGGAGTAGAAGCTCCCTATGAGAAACAACTGAGGGAGCTGGGGTTGTTTAGCCTGGAGAAAAGGAGACTCAGAGGTGACTCTACAATTTCCTGAAAATTGGTTGTAGTCAGGTGGGGGTTGGTCTCTTTTTCCAGGCAGTGACTGACACAACGAGAGGACACAGTCTTAAGCTCCGCCAGGGGAAGTATAGGTTGGATATTAGGGAAAAGTTTTTTTTACAGAAAGAGTGGTTAAATACTGGAATTGTCTGTCCAGGGAGGTGGTGGAGTCATCATCCCTGGATGTGTTTAAAAAAAGCTTGGACATGGCACTCGGTGCCATGATTTAGTAGAGGTGTTAGGGTATGGGTTGGACTTGATCTTGAAGGTCACTTCCTACCTGGTTATTCTGTGTGATTCTGTGTGATTCTGTGTGAAAGGTACCTGCAACAGCCTAAAAGAAGAGAAGGAGCTTGATGGGGAAGTCAAATTAGCTTTGACACTAATGCAAGCTGTTGTTCTTCTACCAGCATGAGTCCTCTGTCAAAAGGGCAAGGACTGCTCAGTTGCTACGCCTGGACTTTGTGTATCTCCTAATACTCCTCTGCCATCTGCTAATGGAATTTCAGTGTAAGAGTTCCTAAATTGCCTCTAAGTGCTGCAATTGGTATCTTTTTCATGCAACTATTAGCACAATCTCTTAAAAACCAAACTGCACTTGCTTTCTAAGTTTGCATATGTTGGCAGCAAATTGAAGCTAAGATATGAAGCCAGGGCTTGTGGATTTAAGAGACAGAATTTGCAGTACACAAGACCTAGGTTGTGCATGGTGTGCTGCTGAGCATGGCCTTCATAGAGCACATTCTCTGATTTTTTCCCCCTGCCAAGATAAGGCATAGTTCTTGAGCTCCTCCTTTTTGAGGACAGTAGTGCAGTTTCCTCTGGACTCTCAAGTAACTTGCCCTTCATAGACACAAGTGCTCCTGTACAAAAGAATAGGGATAAATTTTCAGAGGTGTTTTAGAGGTATAGAAAATTAGCCTCTCTTTTAGAGGAAAGACAAGTCTCCTGGCCGTGAGCCAAGGTCACTGCTAATCAAAGAACTAGACACAGAACATTTGGAGATGGGCCTACTTTTCAGGGAGTCAACACCTCTTGGCAGATGGAAATAAACAAATAGGGATTTTATTTGACATCTCCACTTTTTAGTAAGGAGAAGAGGGACCCTGTTTCTGTAAGAGGCAATAGATGCCAAACACTTTTTCCTCTGTGCAAAACAGTTCCAGGTGAGGTGTCTTGCTGCACACGGATGCAAGTGGTGATGAATTTTGGAGCTCACACTTCCCCAGTACTGTCAGTGGGTCAGGAAATGTAACTGTGGGTAAAGCCCAGAGCACGAGGAAAGCATCCCCCCCGCTAATTACTTATACTGTGTTTTAAATAAACTCTGAGTATGTGCACACAGGCAGTCACATGCACAGATCCTGTGGTTACTTTAGGGGAACAGGTTCCCCATGAACTCAATATGAAACAGTCCCATGTTTTCCATCCAGAGACACCCACATAATATTAATAAGTATTGGAAAAGCAGAGCAGAAGAAGTGGATAACCTTTTAAGATTTTGGGAAAGTCTGAAGGGCAGAGTTCTTTGTCAGTGAAAGAAGATCAGTGTTTGGAAGTGACTTTTCCAGGTTGCAGGCCTGGGAACCTTTAAACAAGAACGGTCACTTCTCATTTCTGTTTAACCTTGAGATCATAATTGCTAAAACAGCATCACCATGTTTCTATTGGTAATTGGCAGTCACTGAGCTGAAGATTAAGCTAGTATGAAGACTGAATTACCGCTGAAGTCTTATAATAAATTGGAAAAAATAGCTAACTAGCCTATATTATTGCATAAGAACTAAAAGTTAAAAATGGCAACTTTACTCTTTGGATTTGTAGAGTTACCTGATGCACTGAAAATAGGATCAGTGTTGACTTTAGCATGATACAGCCTACAGCAAAGACAGAAGACTTGTTCCAACTATACTAATACAGGAACTCTAAGATTTTATTTCTGTATTTTAAGTGTTGCATAAAACATGCAGTGCTTAATGAAAAGATGTTTGGAGATTTTCTGTGGAGTTCCTTGTTAATTCTGCAGTTTTCTAATGAGTATTTCATGGCAGTGGAAACTGAAGCTTTTGTATTATATAACTCCAGGAGTAGAAGAACCAGGCCAAGACAATGGGATATATTTTGTGAAATTGAAGAGCATCTTGGACACTATTTTCCTCTCTCATGGAGTTAAGCCAGCTGTCACCACACTAAAACCAAAAAAGTTGCTTGAGTAAGGCTAAAAGGAGAACCAATGGACTTCATCAGTTCCCTACTCAAATGCGCTTGTAGTTGCAAGCTGTAATCTACCACAAATAGCCACATTTAGGGAATGCAATTACATGGAACAAAGCTGATGACTCTTTCAGTGCACAGAGATCATTAGAAAATGGTGACCAGTTGCAACCTATTATTTCTTTGCACAGAGGAATGAATTGATTACGCATCAGCTGATTTTCCGTCACACATAAGCGGAGGTGTGCTTATAAAAACTACTCAAGCCTGCCATCTCTGGCCCTGATGTTCACAGGGCAGGCATTCAGAAGGAAGATAAGTAGGTTTGAGGATGCCAAGGAAGCCACAAGAAATCCATTTGTTACTGTAGACATTAATACACAGGTGAATACAAATTACAGCATCACTGGAGCTGCACCAGCTTGCCCTGAAAGCAGATTACTGTCCAGAGTTAGGGCTGAAAAATGTTTTAACGTGCTACTTGTGCATTAAGGCCTAATAAGACAGTTTCTGAATGAGGCTAAGCTTGGTACACCTTCATTTTTTGCCACTCTTTTTCACCAAAAATAACACTGAAGGACCTCCTGGCCATTTTTTGGCCAGTCGGTGTCTCACTGCAAAGTGTGTTTACAATGAATGCTGTCCATCAGGTGACTCTCTAGTTCTTCTCCTTTTTAATAAGTAACATGAGATGTTCATTATGCATTCATCTCACCCAGCAGAGGAAAACCTAAAGAAGCTTGGGCTCACTTCAGAAGGTTTCCTGTGCAAAGGTTGGTGACATCCCTATGGGTTTCCAGGGTAACCAGAAAAAAGTTTAGGCTTCAAGTTTTACAGTACCCCAAAAGAGTGTGAGATGAGTCCCAAACTACAAGCTGTAGTAACCAAGTTCTGAGGTACTTGCTACCATTATTCAAGCATCTATTCCATTTTTTCTAGGAAACAGCTACTGAAACTATTGCAGACAAAAATGACTCCATGGTCTTTTGCCATGCAGTTCAGCTGTTCTCAGTGATGAAGAGCTTTTGTCATTCAAAACAAAGATTGATCGAAAGCAAAGATTTTGCTGCAGAAAATATTCCAGAAAAATTTCTTTTATTTCAATTCTATTGTTAACTTTCATTACAGGAATAAACTAGTATCCTTTGTAAAATTTTCCCAATACTTTGCATTCTAAGAGAATTGGATTTGCTCCCCATTTTAACTGGAGGGGGGAGATGAGGGGAAGTCTTCCAGTAGTGATAAAACTCACTCAGCTGATCTCCAGATAAACTCCAGAGAGGAACCATTTATTGTAAAAATTCTTCACTGAACTTGTAAAACTTTAAATGGCGAAAATTTTGACCCGTAATTGAAATATCAAGTAGTTCATATAGAAACAAACTAACAACCCCAAGAAAATCAAACTACCCTCAGAATCCCACTTTAAAAATAGAACCCAAAAAGACCCCCAAACTCACTACGAGAAAAAGAAGTCAAAATTTTGCCTTTAAATTAAGATAAATCTTGGGTTACCCCATGCAGCTCAAATTAACAAAGCCATAGGGCTGAAGTGCTCCCAGACAGCATTTGAGTGACCTGACCCCCCCCTCAGGAGCCTCCAGCCCTGCCTGCAGGTCACAGCCCTGCGGCTGCTGAAGGTGCTCCTCTCCTAGGCTATCATGGGCTTGGCTCTGCCTGCCAGGCAGGTGCTGCTTATCTCTGGTGCAGGGCTCTGCCCAGAGCCATGACCTTGAAAAGCAATTTTGCTGATCATTATCTCTCAGGGCTGAGATTAAGGGAGAGCATGCGCTGGAGGGGAGGCTACAGAAATCATAATGGGCATTTCGGAGATGCCAAGGAAACCCATAGTTCCCTTCACCCACTCACAGAAAGGGGACTGTGTCTCAGGAATCTGCAGCTGATGCATTTCAAAAATCAGTTCTTTCCTTTAACCTGCCTTCTTACTTGCAGTAAAGGGTTAAACAGTCTCTCTTGGAGCAAACACTAAATTCCCCTTTGGATTTACAGAAAGACTTATTTCAGCTAAGCAATTTCAAGCTTTTCAGACAAAAGAATTATAACCAAAGGAAATTTTGCAGCAAGTAAAACCTTGGGAAAACTAAAAAAGCATTTCTTTCTAAAAATATTTAAATAAATACTTTCTATAAAATGCTTCCAAAGAACAAAACCAAATAAAACAACACTAGAGAAATTTATTTTCCAGATATCACGGTGGCGTGGTCACAGCTTCATTACTTTCAGAAAAAGCTTAATTGCTATAGACTTTTCCCAGCTCCATCTACCTCTCACTTCCCATGCAGACAGCAGTATTAAACATAAAATAGAATGGCATTTCTTCAGGAAGTGTAATTAAATAAAATTGGGGATATAACTAAGGAAATGAGCCCTTTAAGATTCATTTAAGGAACAGCACACTGGTGCTGGGAATCTAGTAAGGACTGTAAATCCTGGCTGAAGAACGGGCACAGGGACTTCCAGAGAGATTGTTGGGAGTCTTCCAGAGGCAATAAGTGATTGATAAAAGCAGACAGAAAATGTTACTCCAACGGAGACTTGAATCCAGGATTTGCTCGGGGAAGTTCAACCCAAAAACACCAGGGGAACTCTCACAGTCACAGCAGTTGGATGTCTGGAGAAGGGAGGCTCCACAGGTGGTGACCTAGGGTCCCACCTGGGTCTCAAAATCTTAAGGAAACTTCCCAGTGTCACCATTCCCCAGACTCCCTGGCAGTCACATTCTCAGCTCCAAGGTTTTCACTGCTGAGGCCAAAGCCCCTTCACATCTGGTGGCTCCAGTGACCGGATGGGTCCTACTTGTTTCCTGCACATCCCACACTCCCAGCCAGACCAGCTTTCCTTAGCTGCTCAACTCCAGCTTTTCAAATCCCAAATTAACAGGCAGTATGCTAATAATGACAACAAATAGTATCTGGGAACATAGGCAGAGTATTAGGTATTAATTGCTCCTTTGTCCAGGAAATAGATTTCTTGCAAAGAAATTGTGTGTTCCAAAAATACCAGGTTGAATTAGAGATGGTGGTGCCAAAGTTTTCCCTATTCTTAAAATTTCTCGGATTCAATTGACTATTGGCCTTAGTCCAGATAGAGGAATAAGTGAATCCTTGCTATTTGTGAACAGAAGGTGCCTCTGGTATATTTTCACTCTTTCACCTTCTGAGGCAAGAGATGAAACCTCTGTCTGTGTAATGCTCCAGGGCATTTTTTCTCACTCTACACAGAAATTGTTGGGGTTTTTTTTCACATTTAAGACCCATGCTAACTCCTAATACTGGCTCTCTGTATGCTAGGAATGGCTGTATATTTTCTTACCATATATTTTCAACCTGTGGACTGAGGCTCTGAATCCCATAAAAGCTCAGATTTCCTAGGCAGCATGGAAATCCTTTCAGCAAGATCACTCTGAAAATATATTTATATTAATACACATCTTTCTCTATCTCTCCATTGACAACCAGCTACCACGGTGACTTAGCAGTGACCAGGAGGGCCACCTTTGCCATTCTCTAATTGTGACACCCATAATGGTTATTGGGATTGCAAAAACCACAATGACAGTAACCAACCTCTCATCTCAAGCAGGGAAAAGGTTTCCTGCTTTGAGATGCAACAAGTGGTTTGTACCCATGAGTGCTCAGCATACAGACATCCTCAGCTTTTAGAGAGCTGCCCTAGGATACAGAAGGCAACAGCTGCAAACTGTTTTTAGCTGAAAGAAACCTGAGCCAAACCAAGTGACAGATGAGGCAATGATTCTTTACCCTGGCAAGAATGGGCAGATTACAGCCATTAACAAGCTACAAAAAAGGCATTTTGGTTTTTCATTCTGAGCAGTAGGTGGTCCCCAGGCCCAGCTCCTCCATAATTAACCTTTACAGCAGGGTAGGCCTTTCAGACATGCCTCAGACTAAAACAAGACTTTGGTAGGCAAGAAAGGCATTGCTGCGGAGGAAAAACTGATATTCTAGAATGAATTTATCATTACATTGGACTAAAAATACATCATCTTCCATCCATCAGAATCACTGTTTCCCAGACAGGGGCAATGAGTCCTCAGCAGCAAGTGTCATTAAAGAGGCTTCATTCCTCTAATTAGCTACTGGTACAAATAAAAATATATCGCCTAGGAACTGGAAACAGAAGGTTTACCCTAAACCCACAAGTCGTAAGATTTCAGTTTCACAAAGAAAGCATTGAAAGGATGTAGATGTGTAGTTGGTGACAATAGCTAAGAAGATAGCAAGGTATACAAGGTGGGAAGTGGGAGAAGCTTCAAATCTAAGCAGACTAAAAGGAAAACAAAATCACATTCTAGCCTTCCCAGATTTTCAACAGCATCTGAGACAGAAGCTTTCCACAAGATGACCAGCAAGGGACAGATGAGCTTCTTGCCAGCTTCTTACTGAGCTTCCCTGCTTCAGTACCCCTGGTCACACTTGACTCAGGGGCATAGAGTGAGCTGGGGGTCAGATTCCACCTGCAAACACAAGAAGATCATTACCCTGCACACTCCCAAGGAGTGCCTCCACCTAGCAGCGAGACAGCAAGTTCCCCACCACTGATGATGATATCCATCTACACAACCGGCACTGAAGTCAGGTGAAACAAATCCAATTTCACCCCAGCTGTACAGGCTGGTCATAGCTGAAAACTGTTCAACCCAGCTTTCAGACTTAGGGCTTTAAACACTGCACTGGGGAGAGCACACAACTCTGGTAATCCCCTGGGGTATATCTTTAGCACACATTATTCCCCTGGGGAGAAGAGCTTCCAAAACCTGCCTGTAGGGACCTTAACTATGCTGGCACTTTTATACAGGTGTTTGAAATAAAAACACCGACACCCCCACAAACACATCTGATTCTGGCTGGACAAAACACAGTTACTGGAAGCCAACGTCTGCTTAAAACAGTTTTAGTTTTATCATGAACTTTACTTAAAAAAACTAATATTCAGTGCATCACTCAAGAAGTGTGGTAAAATATCATTACTCTCTCCGAAATACAGCTCTGAGTGACAGGAAATTATTACATCCTTCCAGACAAGAACACAAAGACAGGCGGCTTCTTTATGAAATCTCTTCTCACAGAGACACTGGCTCAGCTCCAAGACAAGAAGTATTTTGGACCAGAAATCTCCAAAAACACTAACAAGGTTCAGAGGATGAGAACTGACTGTGGGCAGAAGCTTTATGGGGTGGCAGATGTCTACACCCAGAAAACACAGAAGTGAGGTACAGCTGGATCAAGTAATGAGGATCCTATCCAGAACTGTTTGCTACACATTTATCCCTCACCAGAAAATTTTTGCATCAACTTCAGGCCCAGCAATTGTGTTTGACAGATCCAGACAGAGCCAGGCATCCCAGGGGAGGACAACACCATGGCAGAGGGGAGCAGGAGCCTCTGCACACCCTCAGCCCCACAGCTCAGTGTGTCTTGAGGGTCTCTGGGGCAGCCCCACTGCAAACTGGCAGGGAAACCATCACTGAGCAGGGAAACGCCCAGGTCTGGCTTCTTTCCCAGTCCAGTCCTCCCGAATTACCAGCACAGCCCATGCAGCAGTGTTTGTGCGGGAACAAGTGCATGAGGCACTTGTTCTACCTAAAAAAATCTACCTAAATAACAAAAACCCCACATGCACCTCATCAGCTTTTCAGGAGGAAACAGCCACACTTCTTAAAGCTTGTGGTCTTTTTTAAAGGGTCACAAAGATGAGCCAGTTGACATAACAAAGGCGCATTTTCAAAAGAGCATTTGAAGCTGTTTCACAAAAGTGCTTCTTAGTGTAACTCAGTTGTTAAGAGATAGCAAAAGATCTTTTCTTGGATTAAGAATGGATTAATCTTTTTGCAACTTATCTCTTTACACGACTTGAAGAAGGAAGGATAAGCAGGTGGTCAGTTTTCCAAGGAAGCGCATTCCAAGAAAAGATACTTCCTAGCTTTCTGGCCAAAAATAGTCCTCATTCCAGCTTCATACTTCACAAACATGAATATCAATTCTCAAAGTCTAGAGGAAAACAATAGCTTTCTTTATACATAAAAAAAAAAAAATCACCCTAGAAGATAAATCTCAAATAGCAGTAAAAGATTAATCTATTTTTGGCAAAGGGAGGTATTTATTTAATATTCCACAAAATCTTTTTTTTTCTCTATTATTTAGCATCGAAAGAAGAAAGGCCTATACAGCTGTGTAAGAGTAAGTATTTCAATTAACCTCCATTGGGATGTGTCAGAACAATTCCAAACACATCTATATTTTAATAATGTATCAGTGAGATATCAATTATTACGTACCAATAATCCAATTAAAAATGCACTCTGAATAAACAGTCTGGCCCAAACCCAAATCTCCAGACTATTTAAACAAGCTAATGGAAACATTAGGTGTCAGGCTGCATATTTTGTTTTCTAATTAAGGTAGTATTTGGCTGACATAGAACCAATTTACATGTAAAAGCCAAACAATTAAAAAGGTCACACAACTAAAACTTTGGCATTTCACACATGCAAATTGAACTACCCAGCAGAAAACAAATCCACCCAGGCAAACACAAATGAGTTACACTGCACATGTAAGTACAGCAAAGAGCCAGAGACATACACCCGGCCTGTGATTTCATCAATGTTTGATGAAATGTCTTCCTGCAATAAAACAAAAAAAATTATATGCCAAGATTAGAGTTATGACTGGTAGATGAATACTCCAGCCAGCCTTCTCTCCCCAGAAGCTGACTGCCTGTCCTCTGGATCAGACTGACCACTGCAGCATTCACAGCTGGGATCAATCCTGGATGCCCCAGCTCAGGTGTGAGTCCTTCTGGGTCAGCAGGGACACAGGTTCAAAGCACCTAGAGATGCTCCAAGGAAAGTGAGACACAAAGGCTGGGTGGAAATCGGGCCCAGATGCTCCCCTGGGTGGGGACGAGAGCTCCGGTCTGGAGCAGTGGGGGACCAGCACCCAGGCCCAGCCAGGGCCAAACCTCTGCCCAGGCACCCCAACTTTCCAGCCAGTGCTGATGTTCAGAACCAACTACTCTGAACTGACTGTGTGATGGCTGAGAAGGTAACTAACCAACAAACAAAAAGAAAAGAAAGCAGTTGCCATGTCTCAGAGTGTGACAGCTTTCTTAGCTTACCAATTCATCCAGCCCTGACCCCATGGGTGAGGCCGTGCTCTGCCCCTGCAGCAGTTCTGGTACAGTTGTACAAAACCAGCCTTGAGGACAACCACAGGCCCGGCTGAGAAATCTTCTTGATGATTATTTTAATGCAAAATTGCTACTACACCATACTCAAGGGACCAAGTTGCAAATCTTTACTGGCTAAACAGAATTATCCCCAGACACCAAAATCTAGAATCTGAAATTATTTTACTATTCATTTTCTGCTGAATCACCCCACATACATCCCTCATCAGTTTTTCCACTCCCTCAGCTGCACAAGTATATCGGCCAACAAGAATACAGGTATTTCTAAAACCCCAGGTTACTCTGTAAAAATAGTAAGTTACTCTGGTGGAAGAAATATTGTTTATGGGAGCCATGTCAAATGTACAGCAGATCACTCCTTCAGGAAAAAAAAAGGATTTTCATGCAGGCAAATCCCAAAAAAGGAGAAGCAATGAGCAGCTGGAAAGCATGGATAAGCTCTCCTGGATAACCACAGCTGGGATTGTTGAGTACATGGGAAGATCAAAAGAAAAAGCCCAGTAAGAAATCCCATCTTCCTGGGGCAACAAGGCAGACCTCCACCTGCAGCAAATCTTGCTTACAAATCAGTCATTGTCCACCTGCAGCCCCAGTAAGAAGCCACATGTGATGTGCAGGCACACAGGACAGCAGAAGCAGCAGCACTGGGAGGAGTGGAATGCTTCTCTTTCCCACTACTTTGCTCTTCCTGCAGTTATAAACAGAAGGGGGGTTTAGTCTGGTTGGAAGAGCTGAGAAAATCGCCAATTGTGCCAGCACAGAAGGGTCAAGCCTGAAGGTGACATAATTAGGCACTGCATGATAGATCACAATCCATAGGAAGGTATCCTCATTTACACCAGCCATAGCAATACATCAAAGCTTTCAGTTCTCTGGGAAGTTGAGTTAGAACTGATTATGATTGAGTCACAGAGAGGACAGATGCTGCTAGACAGAAAATAATTCCCTACTATTAAGGCTGAGACCTTGTGGCCATTTTCTTCACAAGAACAGGAACACCTGCACAACTCACAAACAAACAACAAAAATCCCAAATTTATAATCCCCCAGAATCTTCATATGCCACATATATTGCAGCAACCTTAAAAATAAAAATGCAAAGGAAGGCCAGAGAAACACTGCGTATTTTCTCTCTTCCCAGCCAAGATTTTTTAAAAAATCCCACTTACATTTCAAACACTTGACAGGGAAACTAAAAATCTACCTAAATAACAAAACATTTTAATTCTAATGTTTTCCAACTGGTAGAAGGACCCTATTATGTGCCCCATTACTCAAATGTGCTTTTGTTTTTTCAGCCAGATTGATTCACTTACACAGAACAATTCTTTGTGCTCTTAAAATTAGTGCACTTTGAATAATAGATGCAATACAGCAAAAAGATAAATATTCCTTCCGTGTCCCACTGAAAGAGGTAACATCACCTTTGTATTTATACATTAATATATTTTTAAAATCTATTCTATCAGAAGCTGTAGAAATTATTGAACTAAACTAACTAAAGAGGACTGAAATGCACAAACAACATTAGCATTAATAGAATATAAGCAATATTTACTGCCATTTATTTAATGGCCTCTGCATTAATAGTCCTTGAAACGCACTTTCTCTCTCTATACACAGAATTATGAGTCAAGTAATAGCTGTTTACAGTGCTGAAAGGCTTCTGTACTGCTTTTATTTTTGAACAGTTAGATTTTTCCATGGCATTTAAGATCTCTGTGGCCCACAAAGGCAGGCTATACAGGATATCTAATAGAAGACATAAGCAAACATTAAGCATTTGAAGAGTCAGTCTGAAATATTTTACATTATGAGAACCCACAAACGCACAAATCTTTCTATATTATGTGTTGTACCACAACAGAGACCAAAGGCCCCGTGGTTTGAGCCTCTGCCCAAAGACAGAGCAAGGTTGCAAGTACTTGGGATGTTTTGGGTAATAACTGTGATTTAAAGCCCTCTTTTCAGTATTCTCTCCTTGCAGGTGGATGCAAAACTTGTCAGAAGTTTTCCAACTATTAAGACAAAAACGTATTCAATATAACGAAACTTTTCAAAGAAAGAAAAAACCAACACAAAAACTCCTAAACAAAACAAAAAAACCCCACCTCCCACAAATATTAGGGTAAGGGTTTGAATTAATCATCCAAAATAGTAAAGGAACGTGGAAATCTCAATCCATGCATCTGACATGACAAGCACAAGATAATGTTGAGCTGACTTCTGCTTTCATCATGGACTATCAAAGGGGCTCTGTAGAGTTAAGCTTATAAATCCATTGAAATTTAATAGTTGGGGGACTTAAAATGTCTCAGCACCACATCTCAGCATTAACTTTTACCTTTTCTTATTCTTGGCTGTCAGAAGACTTGAGCTATTTCTTTCTAGTGCTTGAAAAAACAAAGGTAAATGACATCTAAACATAATCAACATGTGCCAGCATTCAATCTCTCAATAACAACTTAATAAATCCATCATAACTAAAGCCAGGTGAGTAATTTAATGCTAATTATTTCCAATTAAATGCCTCTTTTAAAAGCAAAGTGAAATTTTAATGTTTCTTTAACAGCTATGAATACCCCTAATTTGCAGCTCACAGAGTAATCATTTAGATTTTTGCTGGTGTTTCTATAATATTGACCAACTGATTTAAAACCAAAATCCTATATAATTCCCAACTAGATGAATTACAGAGCCTCAGTTTCATTGAAAGCTTTGATCAAATCCCAACTTTAGAAAAATTTCAAATAATATACCCCAGTGCAAAAAAATTCCAGAGACACAGGAGCTGCAGAGGAGGAATTTTTTCTTTCTTATTTTTTTTTCATTGTTATCTTTTCATCAAATCTGACATATACAGAAGCTCTTGTCTTTGAGAAAACAACCACTTCATTGGTGAGGAAAAAACTAGAATTCTCCCATAAACTTTATGAACTTTTTTAAAATATATCTCCTCTTAATGCTTGTTCTTTTAACAATTTGAAGTCAAGCCAGAAAAACAAAGTCCCAGCCACTGAAGGGAACCACTGCCAGTCCCAAGTGCCTGGTGTTGAGCCTGATCCTGCCAAAGGCACCAGTGCACCCTGACAGGCACTGCTGACTCAGTGGCAGAGCAGAACCAATTCCCATTCCCCACCCTCAGGCCAGCTAAACCCCAAGATCCCAATTCATGAGAGGTTCCCAGCTGCTGGCGCTGTGCCTCACACCTCGTTTCTCCCAAATGGAAAGAGAAAGCCAGGCTCACTGCTGGCCAGGTTTGTCTGCTCCACCATGGCCTGTCTCTCATTCCGTGCCGTGCATTAGTCCTGCTCAGGTCTGCCTGGGTGATAGCATTCCCCAGGTCCCCTCCTCCCCTCTCCCCACAGGACCTCTGCAATTCTTCCCTGAAAGCAGAGAAGGGTTTGCCTTTAACAATCCACACAGGTAAAGGGATTATGTGATAAAGAGTAATTAAATTGACAGTCTAATTTAACACTTTCCATTTTGCATGCTTGTGCTGTTTGAGTTCTTAATAAAAGGTTTAATACACTTTTCATGGCACTTAATACTGTGGAACTAAGCAGCCTTATAGCTAAAGGTCTGGGATTTGCCCAACCGTTTAATATCCAGGCTGGCACTTCAGGATGCTTCTTTTGAAACTTCATGGCAAATATCTCTGCCCTGGTGGAAGTTTTGCTCTGGGGCCAAGCAAGCTGTTTACCTGTCTCACATGCTGTACTGGCTCTCCCTAGCTGTGAGATCTTTCTCTTGTCTTGTCTTCCACCCGCATTTTCTGGATGTGATATTCCAGCCCTCGGAGGTGTATCTCAATGTCCAAATCCTACCAGGCAGGGCACAGAGGAGCCTTCACCTTCAGTGTCCCTACAAGACTGGGGCCAGACACTCCCTCCAATCCAATCCCTCTTTCTGTCCTCAGGCAGATAGCCTCTCTGAAAACCCTGGAAGTTGTTCAGGTATTGTCTCAGAATAACAAGTTACTGACTGCACCAGCCTTCAGAGCAGCCCAGGGATGATCAGCAGCTGCACTGAGCTGTCAGGAACCAAAAATGACATGTCTATGGATTAATGGCCCAGCCTATCAGGATGGCATGTATTTGCTATGTGCAGAAGATGAAACATCTATTTTCCAAAAAGCAGGATTTGCTTTACAATAGACCTCTGCATTGCCCAGAGCGGCAATATTTTTCTGTCACTGAACATAAACAAGCTACAGTCTGGAGTAAAATATGGTTTACTAAGCCATTGATAGAGCTTCATATTCCTCCGTTGCAGATGTTACAAATATGCAGACAGACAGTCCTTATTGATCCAAATGGTTTGCAGAAACTCCATTTGAAAGCATATGTTTCTCTGCTTGACATTTTGACATGAATGACAAGACAAAGCTAGGAATGCAAATGCTCAAGAAGAAACTGTTCTTGTGTTGTAAAAGCACGTTCCCCCTGCCAAAAAGTTGGTAAATGTTGCACAACTAATCACGGCCCAGAAAGATGTGTGAGCCGACCTACAGATACAGAACAGGAGGGGAAATCAAACAGCAAGGACTTAAAACAGGATCTGCACAGCCCCATACAACCACTAGCTGCTGTCTCCATGTGCCAGGACCAGTCTAACAGCAAGTTCCGCCATTTAGAAGTATAGGAACTCCAGGAAACCTTTATGACAGCAGCATCCAGCAACTCGAGTGCTCCACAGGCCAGGGTGTATTCATACTCCAATAAGCATTTTCATCATTTTATTTCCAATCTCACCAACCCTTGTTGATGGGCCTGCACCCTCAGCACTCCTCTCTGGAGACCTGCAGCCAGCCCAGTTTCCCCTGCTCTCCAGGGCTGCCTCCAATTCCCCGTCCCCAGCAGCCCTGTGGTTCCCTGCCCTCCCCCTGCTCCCAGCAGCAGGCAGGAGCTCTCAGGGAAGCTTGCATCAAATACTGCCTTTAAACACCACCTCACTCCACTGTGAGCATAGCTGGGGGCTCTCCTGCTATGGTAGTGTCTGCTAGACTGGAAGCTGAAAGCTTTCATGACCAAAGCACCCTCCCACAAAGCTGGTTCTCACCATCATCCAAGCTTTAGAATCAAGCAAAACATTGCAATGTGTTTTCCTGGCCAGCTCTGAAATGGCAGCTGAAATGCAGGAGCTCCTAAATTTCAACAGCCTGTAAATGCTCTACCTGCCCACACCCAGCACTTGCCAGGAGTTTCTCCTGTCACATTATCCGCCCAGCAGCAACAACAGAGCCAACACTGCAATTCTTACGGACAGGCAAAGCCCACAGCCTCATCCCCAGCAGGACACACTTATCCCTTCTGGGGGCAATGGGCAGCAACCAGACCAAGCCCACTGGACTCCCCAAGTGATGCCCCAAGGTGAAAAAGGGTCTGCAACCCATAACTATACCCAGTACAGCAGACTGAACACAGAAACATCTCAGGGTCTGCTTAGATTTCCTTGGAATTATGCATTCCAGCACCTTGGTGGGCTGGCATACTTTGTTTCTGGTAAGCATTTAATTTGACAGAATTGCATCAATACAAATCGTATGAAAACACATTAACCAAAAGTCAATTTCTTTTCTGCTGCTATGTAGAAAAAGCTACATAAATTTGGAATCTCTCTCCTTCACAGTTGTCATGGTGTGTAGACTTGTAGTTCAGTGTAGACCCTGGAGCAGCAGAGCATTCAAGCCTTAAGGTCAACTTAAAGCAGCTGAGGAGTCCAAGGAAGCTCACTCATCTGCTTGAAACTAGACACATATTTAATTTGAAATATGCATTTTAACTCCACCATCAATCCCTTTTGTTCTTTTACCTGCAATTCTCACCTGAAGTGTAGGGCTCTGTTCTACTTAACCACTTTGGAAATAATTCCATCAGGAAACAAATACACATGTTTTACAAGATGAAAGGAATTTTAGAATATTCTGAAACACAGAAAAAATTCAGGATACTACTTTTGATGACTAAGTGACTTTTTAGAATCAGAATCTAAAAGCAGCCTGATAATTACCTACAGCTGTAGATAATAAACCCTCAGGTTCCATCACCCCCCCCATATAGTTTAAGTTACAGCACTATAACAAAACAGTTTAAAATTTAAACAAAATTCTTTATCTTGAAACCATCTTGGGGGCACGATGAGCTGTGTTGTAGGGTTTCCACCTAGAAATGTTTCAGGTGATATCTACACTACAGTCACATGTAGCACACTATTCAGAAATCAGATTCTGTTCCAGCCACTGAAACCGTTATGGTTTCAAGCATTTGAAATTTTGGCAAGATGGGCAAAGATTTTTTTGTTTGTGTTCAAGCTTTTTCCCTACCTTACAGTAAGTATTTATGACTCTGAGGGCTTCTCCTTATGTGATATAGAGACCAAACAGACCTCCTCAAAACTACAGAGCTTTATAACTGCAACAACAGAACCAGTTACTGCAAGATAAGACATCTTTCAAAGAAACCTTTAAAAATAAATTTAAAAAGACAAAGCCACTCTCTCATAGTTGTGCTCTACTGCAACATGATGTAAAGTTTCTACTAGCATAAAGTTATTTTAAAGGAAGCCA
The DNA here is from genome assembly GCA_025920805.1 of Petroica traversi. Classification (NCBI taxonomy): domain Eukaryota; kingdom Metazoa; phylum Chordata; class Aves; order Passeriformes; family Petroicidae; genus Petroica; species Petroica traversi. The sequence continues at coordinate 7,400,931 of JAHLSL010000047.1, forward strand.
TCTGTTCCAGTAAGGATAAAATAAAGTAATTTAGGTAGTACCCCAAAAGCATACAGTTTAAAAAAAAACTCTACTAAGGCAGACAGTAAATTTAGACAAAAACAAAACTCAATAAAAAGCTAAAGCTTTATATATTACTTGCTTCTCTTATTGGTGTCCTTACAAGCTTGGAAAACCAACATTTTCGTACTACTTCCCTACAACACCAGAAAAAGCACCACCCATCTCCAGAAATCCAGACACAAGTACTGCTCAAAGCCTGAGCTCCTCCCCACACCCAGAGAAGTGAGAGTTTGATGGGGAGTTGATTGAGGCTGATTTGTCCCAGCTGCAGACCTAACCAGCCCTTGGGAGTGTCTCCCAGCAAACAGCCCACAGCTGCTTTGGGTGAAATCACTCATTAAAGCTGATTCTCCCCAGCTGAGCAACAATCAAGCCAAAAAACAGGCACCGCCAAACAAGTAATTTCAACTCTTAAATAATATAACAACTGTTTCTGGTAGAACAAATGCTGTTTTTATTTGTTTCCTAAAAATTAAGAAAAATAATAATTAGCTGAGGCAACTGCTTGTATGATGGAATTGAGGCTTCTCATACAAGTAATACAGCATTACTAAACATGAGTTGTAACCATCCTTTTCTCCCTCCCCCTTCACCACGTGTCAGTTTTTACCTTTAATTTTGCCTTTCTTCAGAGTTTTCTTCTGACTTTCTCCTTGCCTTTCCCAGGATGCTGCCAAAGGATGTGGTATCTCTGAGAAATTTCCAACAGAGTCCCCCCAAATGTGTTTAGATTTATGTCACTCTTTAGCTGCTCACAATGTAAGTTTAAGTCAGTAAAGCAAAATAAAAGAAAATAATAAAGTCTGAACACTGTGGTTGCCATACCACCCCACTAACAGGATTTTCACTGAATGCTCCACTTGTCACCAACCCAACAGCTTTAAACCTATCTCAGAGGGGAGCTATTCCAAAATTTGAACAAATTTTAGGAGGAATTTTCTTTCTTTAAGCAATCTCAGCATAAAGTTTAAACTGTAATCCATGTTACAAGCTCAACATTTTAATGATGTTCCTCTTTCAGGTTAATTTTTGAGACATTTCCCTTTTCAGACTGACATCCATGAATACCAGTTTGTGGAAAGCAGTGCACTTGAGCCCAATATTAAAAGCTAAACCTTCACCTGCTGAAACTCAGTATGCTTGATCCATTCCCTGGAGGGAAGCTGATTTACACAGGTGAGAACCCAGGTTTAAGTGGTTTATTCTATCAGCAGACTAAGAAAAAGTGAGTTCTTTTGCTGAGACTTCACCTACAATGCAGCAATGGTTATCAAAGCAAGGCAGATATTGGGAACTTCACTTTGCAAGACAAGTATTGCACACATGTAGTTGTAACTCAGCATAAAAAACATTCTATCAAGTTTCAATTCTGTAATTAAAAAGCACAATTACTCTTTTTTTTTCCCATTGCAATAGGAAAACATGACATACTAAGAAATAAGAGCAATGCATTCTTCAGATCGAAAGCAGATTGCCCATGGATTGCAAGCAAATAGAAGAAACTGAGTCAAATTTTTGTAAGAAAATAATTTCTAAACTAATGGGTTGATAGAACAAGACACACTGGAAGTGCTGTGCCACAGATGTCACTTTTGTGAAAGCTCATCATTAAAAGAGCACAATAAAAGGAAGGTACATTTCATGTACAATCACCTTTGTAATGTAAACATTCCAGAGGAGTTGGAATATTTGGGATCATACATTATTCCATATTTTAAGTGCACTCAGGGAAGTCTCAGTTGAAAAACCAGAGCACAGTGTGGTCTTCAAGTTTTCAGAAACTTCCACAGTTTTTCTATTTCAACTTGCCAGATATTAAAGGTGAAGGGTCAAATCTGCAGGTGGTGTAAATAAGCAGAGCTCTGTGAGAGCTTCCACCTTATGCTCATTTACATCACATGGAAATTATATTTCTCACTTCTTCTGTGAGTAGTTGCACATGTATATATATATATATATATGCATGTGTGTGGTGAATACATATTATATAGGAAGCGAATGCTTTGATCTGTCAAAAGATACAAATATAAAACAGGAGACAGGATATGAAAATCATACATTCTGCATTTACTTTGAAAACTGAAAGTTATGGGGAAAGAAACATTGTTTATGTCCAAGGAGAACCTGGTAATTTGCTTAAATAATCTAAAACCAAACCACTAGCACATGAAGGATTTAACAGCTTCCTGTCAGTGCTGACAGGTTCAAGCTATGACTTGCTAACTTTTATATAAACAAATAATTACTAAACAGTGAGAGATCCATTGCAAATTCATTGCAATCCATTGCAAATAGTTTTGCTGTGTAGACCCTGGTGCAGCAAAGCACTCAAGACTTAAGGTTAGCTTAAAGCAGCTGAGTAGTCCCAGGGAGTTTGGCCAGCTCACTCACCTGCTTCAAATTAGGCACATATTTAATTTGAGACCTGCGTTTTAACTCCACCATCAGTCTGCAATGTGCTTCACCTGTGCATAAAGCAGGTGCTCCCTATAGGGCTCACACATGCCTAAATACTTTTCTGAAAGAGGGCTGCATGGTTTGATTCTCCAAGATCCTGCTCATCTTAGATGTAGTCCTGCAAAGCATTCAAACAGGTTAGTCATATTCTGTGCATAAGAATAAAGATCTAACACAGTTTATAAGCTAAACCACGCTTCCCAACTTTACAGCACATTGCGAGATTAAGCCAGGAGAACACTGAATATGAAGAATGTTAATCCCCAAAATATACTGTATTCACAATTTATTCCACAAATGCAGGTCAGTTAAAATGACAGTGTTTTAATCTATAATATGAAAAAGTTCTAATGTGAAAGAAAGATGCCTCAGAAAAAGAGATTTTCAAGCCCTTGCCCTGGGCTTTGCTGGAGCAGTTCAGCAGCATGGTTTGTGAGGAGCAGCACAGCAGCAGCTCAGGAAACCCCCAGCAGGTTTGTGTGCCAAAGCAGACTGCATCCTTGCAGCCACTCAGGCACCTCCTTGCACCTCTTCCACAGCACGTTCCTCTGCTGTTGCTAAAATCTTAAATTGGTTGTGAAATGAGAGGTTTTTCCAATGCAAATCCTTGCACTCTTTCTCCAAAACATCTTTATGGATTCCTGTGCGTGCGTAGTCTTTTAGTGCAGCTATTTCTGCCATAATTAATTAGTGTATTTATGGAAGTTTTTTTTTTTCCTGTGGCCATAGGTTTGTTAAGACAACAAAAAGAAAAAATATGACCAAAAAAAAAATTCCGAAGTTTTTGTGGGCCAAACCTCTAAATAGCATAAATACAGTCAGCCTTATTATTAATTTTTAATTAGTGTGAAACAAATAGTGCAATTTGTGCCAAGCTACAAAATTGCACCCTCTTCGTGAGGAACCAGCTTGACAACAGAGACAAATTAATCCATCTAAGAGTACTCCTTCTGTAAGCTCACCATTAATATTCCTCATTTAAAAAGTAGTAGGCTGAGTATACTCTTCCATAAGGCTGGTTTTATGTCACAGTTTGACTTTTCCTCCCTACTGCTCAAAGTAGAAATGTAAAAATGTGGGGACTTTAATCACCCCATAAATATATGTGTTGTGTAATTATGCAAATCAAATTAGGAACAGTGAATGGAATGTTTATTTATCCAAAAACCTGACCCAGATTGCCTGCTAACTTTCCTGGGACATGAATGCGTTTTTGCCTCTGTTTAAACAGAATTTTTCACCTTAATGTAGACAGTGATTTTGCTGCACCAGGATCTACATCCTTTACCAAAGAGCAGTGTTTTAAGAAAGTGAAGAAATCCAGCTATAAAGGGAAATTACAACCTAGTATTAAGGATACATTTAAGAAGACACTAAATTATCGCAATTTTGAAAGAGAGTAATGGTCCATGAAGAGTAGGAGGAGGGACAGGGATCCATTATGTTTGGCATTCAAACTTCTGTTTGGGAAGGAAACAATGTGTTGGATTTTGTTTTGGTTTTTGCTTGTCATACGACATTGCACTGGTAATATTTGCATGACAAGACTTTCAGTTAGCAATATGTGTTGCTCTATCTTTGTCCTCTGTGTTTCACAGACAAAAGAAAAGGTTTTGTACAGCCATTTCTACCACGATTGTAGACATGGCCATTAAAATGTTCTCTTTATAAAATCAATGGAAAAAAAAGCAGAGCTGTGCTTATAGTCTTGTCATTCAGGGATATGACTTCAACAGGGAGTTTTGCATCCATTATGCAACAAATTCAGTGAAATCTTAAAGAAAGAAATGGCACCAGAGGGCACAGTTACTGCAGTGCCATTATCTCCTGCCTTTACAGCTCCTCCTTGCCTCACTCCATTGGTTCCTCCCCATTTTCAGCCACGTTCACAAGAAACAAAAAAAAAAAAGAGCTTTTTCTTAAAAGCTTTCCCCTTGACCTAAAACCTGTTGTTCATCAAAGCATTTATATATATAATATATACGTCATAAAATATATAATATATATTATATATATGGATAACAAAACACAGAAAGTTAAATAAAAAGAGCCACACAGCACAGCAGACACATAAAAACACTATCCAATAATCCTGTGCTTAAATTTAGAAACTGTGTGGAAGTTTAAATCCTTGTTAGAAGGAAAATGTTCTCTGTTTATTGTTTGCTGGATTTTAGTTATAATTCACCTTTAAAGCATTTTTTACTGCTATGCTAATACCAGCTGCTAAGTTCACTGAGTGAATTGTCATCTTGGCTATAAAAGAGGGTTCTGGGCAAAGGAGAGATCTGAGTATGGTGAATTTTTCTAGTAAGAAACAGATAAATTTTTCTGCTCTTAGAAAAACATACCTGTAAGGGAATAAGTGTTGAAATCCATGGGAAAAAAAAAAGAAAAGTATGGCCCTCAGTCCCAGTAACAGGTCTTCTTTGGCACTTGAGAACGACCACAAGTAGTTTGCCTTTTTATTCATATAGAACAAAATTTACAAAGTCATTCATACATTTTTGTTTTTTGTGTTGTTTTTTACTTACTTCGAAAATTGGGAATATTCAAAATACACTTTTACCCCACTTCATTCTTTCATTATTTACAAGTATATACAAGAAAAATGCAAGAGTTTGTTTTCTTTTTCTTTTTTTTTTTTTCTTTCTTTTAAATTTTGTATTAAAAATCTCTGCTGGTTGTTTTTACTGTTTGTTTTCATCATATGGATGTTCCATGCGAGGGCTCCATTGCTTCTGGAATGACTCCCCCCCGGCACGGACTGGAATGACATTGGGATCGGGGTTTTCACGGGGCTCTGCCGGAATAGTCCTCCGTTGGGTGACCTGTGTTTGCACTGTATGGAGGGCATGGTGGCTGAGCTGCTCAGGGGCAGCGGCAGGTTGCTGCCCGAGGCAGCTGTGAGTGTCCTGCTGGCACCATGAGTTGTCTGTTCTGGTAAAAAGGTGGTGACAGAAAGTTGCGTGTTCTGGTACTCGCGCACCGGCTCCAGGGTCTGAGCTGGCTGCATGCCACCGATCTCCAGCGCCGAGATCTCGATGGACGCGGGGGAGATCTGCTTGTGGGCTATGTCTTCATCAATTAAACTGTTCATGCGTCTGTGGACCTGCTCCAGATTCACTTCTTTGTCCTAGTGAGGAAGAAACCAGAACAATCAGTCCAAACACAATCCCCAACCCCATCCGGCCCCCCTTAATGTCCTCTGTGTGACCAGAGTTGCTGACCGCTCATTACATCACTTGGATTTCAACTGTGCCTCTGTAAAACCTCAAGGTCCGCCAACATCTCCAGATGAAAAAACCTACTGAAGAAAATACCAGCTCAATCTCAGCCTGCTGGACCTCCTGATCCCATCCTCCTGGGAGGTAAAGCGATGGCTGTGCTTCCACTAACAGGGGCTGGCATTAGGGACCAGCACACCCTCGCCCCTGGTTCACCTTGCACAAGCTAAGAAACAAGCAGGCAAACAAATGAACTGGGACTCCAAATTCCAGTGGGCAGCTTAGCCCCTGTCTCATCTGTCTGCAGAGCATTTTCTAAAAACTCCCCTGACTTCAGGGTAGTTGCTTAATGCGTTGAAATCTACTGGTTTCAGTGGTGATGAATTCTTGCCTTCCCATTGGGAAGCCCTGGGTCACCTGTGTGACCTACTGGAACAGCACTGAGACCTACTCTGGGAGCCCTGGGGAAGGGACCACGCAATTTTGTTTGGAACAATTGCATGACAGACCATAAGCTGTCTGTCACCTTGACATATCATCTGGAAAAAGTCTGTCTGTAGTCAGAGCTTGGGAAAACAGTGCTGGTCTTTACAAAATGCATCACCATCTTCTGAAAATACTTTCCCTAAGGTTCCCAGAGTGGTCTCTTCAACTAGACCATCAAGACCACTCACTCAACATATTTTAGCTTCCACGAAGAAATACAGCAAAATCCTAAAATCCTGAAGCAGAAAAGACCTACAGGGGGCTGTTTATCACCTCAGCACAGCATTCGAGACACTCAACTGGGAAGCAACAAAACTGGCAGGGTAAAGTCAGCCAACTGGGAAGCTGTCTGACTGAATTTTAACAGCTAGCTTTGTATTGCCAATAAAAAGGTATTACATTATATAATTTCTCTACATTTTATGAAGCACAGCTATGATTGCAGTTGTAGTTATTTGATGCAAGTGTAACACACAGCAGAATAGCAGCAAGGCATATCAGCCCAACAATCCCGGACCTGGAGAAATTCCCTGGTCCAATAGAAACCTGTAATTACATTAGTCAGGCAACAAGACTTCAACCTAGGGAGGAGGACTACCCAAAACTTTGGTGTTCCAGTAATCCCTGTCTGCCCAAGGCCAGCTTGTGCTTAAATGTTGGTTTAACCCAACACCAGCAGCCTTACTGATTCATACCAAGGTCTAGGCTCAGGGAATGAAGAAGTACAAGGTGTCACTCCCTCTCATTCCTCTTAATCATTCACCACTGGTGTTAAGGTGGAGCACAGAGAATTACAATCTTATTCCAGTGGTCTCCTCTGCTATGCAACTTTGCTTTCCCCTGTAAATTGAACAAGACAATTCCAAAGTCCTTGATTCCAGTCAATGTCAACTGCAGATTCAGTGCTAACCCTGTGATTTAACACCCCTTCTACATTACTCAAGAAACATTGAATTTGCTGATCCCTGCGTGGGTTTGGAGATGAATTAGTGTTACATGATGTACAGTCCAAACCTGTGTCCTTAGCTTAGGCTAAATCCATATTGATTTCAACTGGAATACAATTGCTCCACAATTACAGGGCTGAGCTGCATGTTGCAAATTCTTTGCTAATCAGTGGAAAATTAATTCCTGTTTAATTTATGTCATAAATCCACCAAAATCCCAATGAAGCTCCCAGAAACCTGAGGCATATAATCTTCCTCACCAAAGAAACAGTACTTTTTTTTAAAATCCTGCTTTTTCAGCCAAATCCTCTAATCAGATAATTTTGAGTTAGAGAAAAATCAATGGATGATAAAATTTTTAAAAAACCCATTTTTTTTGACATGAGGGGATCACACAACACTTAATCAGATAATACCTGCAGCTGTATTAAGTCCTTCCTGACAACAATCACACCTAACCTACCAGCCCCTTCATTCAATACACTAGACAATGCACTAAGCTGACAATAACTCAGAGGCTCTTTCCTGAATTCTATAGCTAGGAAACTTAAGGATTTATGGTACAGTGGCCAGAGGATTACATGGATTTAAGTCATAATTTCCTCAGTCCCCTCTTCTTGAGGTAAAACTGTACATCTGGGGCAAACATGAGAAAAGTTCTTACATTATTCCCTGATGGGAGTTCTCAACCTCTCTTGGTGGGCTCCTTTTGAACAGATGTCCAGCCACTCACTGCCACACTTTCCTCACCTGTTTGCCAGCAAAAGCTTGCTGAAAAGTTCTGCTTGTCCACAAACTTCAGCTACCAGCATGTATGATGATGTTTGTCTAAGGAGCTAAATCCCAGAAGCTCATTAAGCAATGCCTCTTTAAGTACCCTGTACTATTTATTTTCTAAACAATGCTACTAGCTGTGATGTAGGCTCCTAGCTGCCATTCTGGGTATCTGGGACTCATATTCTTGTCAAGCCTCCACTACAAAATAAGAAAACAAAAAAGAACTCTGGTTAGAACTGAACAAATATTAGAGCAAATATTCCTGAATGAGGCTTTGGTGAAATGCTCATGGCTCATTTACATTTTTCTGAGCTTTTGCCAAATACTAATACCTTCTTCAGATAATTTCAAGTGAAAATATACATTGATGTTTTATTTATATTTTAATTTTTTTGATTGTAAGTACAACCTAAGTGTACTCATCCTGCTTTGCTAGTGGAACAAGTAAAATGTGACTTGGATAAAGCCAAGCCAGAGGGAAAGGTAAGGTTTCAATAATTACAACAAGCAGTCATTAATTGTTTGCAGAGCAAAAATAAATTTTTCAATGAAGCAGAATCTTCATTCGGAGCATCTGCGCACAAAAGGTTACAAAATTCAAATCATGAATTAATCCTGGTTGCATATTTAGCTGAGCCTTTTTAAGACATAAACATGAAGAGCCACAGCTGGGATGCTCTTAATACACAACTGGTCCAGACCATGGAGATTATTAAGTATCATATCCTTTGGAATGCTCCCCTCTCCTGGCCTAACAGTCCTTTTCTTCTGCTATGCATGGTCCATCCCAGGACAGCATTCCTCAGAAAATGGTGCATTTTAAGTTGTTTAAGTTTGACAACACAAACTCAGGTTTCACTGTGCTAGAATTTTCGTTCTCAATAAAAATTAAAACCAGTTCCTGCATGCAGACTTCCCATTCTATCTACTTCAGAACACTTTATGAAGTACGTAGAGAAGTAAATGCTTGGGACCTCTTTAAGAAGTAGTGGTGAGGATTTCATTTGCCTGCTTTCTCTTTATTCAGCATTAAGGACAACTTCTGGCCTTATAAGGATCAGAGAAAACTTTTTAAAGGCTTTCAACAGACCAGCAATTCACAATATTCCTTCTTTTTATTGTCAAAATAAAATATTTGCAAAGGTTATGGAAAACAACTTGTCTCTGAGGAATTATAAAATCACATTTTTAAAGGTTCTTCCCTTTTTCTTTGTCTTATTAGAGAAAGAGCAGCTAAATAACTAAATGTCAAGGTTTGTTTGAGACTATCTTAATGTTGAATGAATGATTCTTCAAATACTTTAAAAAAAACCAACTAAAATAAAATTCAGAAACCCTTGAAAAGATTAGTTTGTCATTGCACACAATAAAACTGCTTTGAATCCCAAGATTTCCAGAAGTGGAGGTTTTGGTCTAGCTTTATGTGACAACCTTTCAGAATCTGTAAATTCTGTAAACCTAATCTTTTTTTTCCTTTATCGTTCTTCTGGGAAATTCAATAACATAGCATATGTTACTGAAAACTAACCAGCTAAATAGAGAAAGGTTTAAATGGCAATAAAGTGAGAAAAAGAAATCTTAAAAGTTAAGATGTTTTGCTCCATTGTTAGCTCCAAGTTCTTCTTTATTTTTAGTTCTGTGCTTCTCATTAAGTATCAGTAATTTGGGTTTTTGGGGGTTTTTTTTGCACTTAATATACAAACTTTAGTTAATATTATAAATATGCCATATCTCAGACATTTCATGCCAATTCAACTTCACATCTCATCTATGGCTGTGTTGGACACAAATATATGCTTGTGTTACCAGAAGAAGATAAAATATTTTTCCTTTGCTGGCTTCATAATTCTATTTTCAATATTAATGTTGTACTCCAAATAGATCAGTTGAAGAAATTAATCAGTGACGAAAAGAAACGTGTAAGGAAAATTAATTACACACCCAGGCTTATCCTCTGCAGGCTTAAGGAAAACAGCTAACCACACATTGCTCCTGGTCAGGAAATTCTCTTATTCACAAATACCAAGTGAAATGTCACTGTCCCCCAGTGAGCTTGAGTTCTGGAAGGGCTTTTGAAGAGCTGGTTTCTGGCACACCCCAAGCACTTGATAATGAGCAACAGGTTCAGTGGCCTACGACTGACAGCAAGAGCACATCTGGCTTGGAGTGGATTTGAAGGATGCCCACCAGAATTATCTGGGAACGACTGAACCTGCATGGCCACACCTGCAAGAAAGTATGACTCTCTTTCAGGACTAACCAAGTTTGGCCTTTTCACAAAGAGAGACGAAATGGCAAGGTTTATAAATCCAGACCATGATTTACAGAGTAAACAGTATTTTTTTTTCCTAGCTTATTTTCTGTGACCGTTGATAGTGGATTCTAATAAAAGCTCATGGGCAGTTATATTGAAAGAATATGCTGCTAATTGGGAGGTTTGGAGTCAGTGAACATGATCAAATTCAAGGGTGTTGGAAAGGAGCTGGTTGCTGATGTTTTTAGGACATGGCCTACATCACTCTAAACATAATTAATGAAAAGGTAATACTGCTCAGCTGCCTGGCTGGCAATGCTTGGGATTTTCCATGGGAAACATTTTTTTTTTTAATAAAATATTTTTTAAAGACACCGTTGTGGCATCTGGTTTTTCATTTGTGATTTCTGTTAGCTTATCACTATATTCAAGAGAAGCTACTTGCAGACATAAAAATGCTGCAGGATGATGAAGCAGTTCCAAGTAAGGCAGAAAAGAAAGACAAATACCCAAACAAGAAAGTCTAATATCAGTAGAAATGTGATGCTAAAACTATGCCAAAAGTGTGATAAGTTGCACCGGCATCCAACACATGCAAATAAAAGCACCCAAGACTACAGAAGAAAAAGATTGATGGCCCTAGCCCCAGAAGGACTAAAATTTCAGAAACATAGCCAATATGGGCAGACAGGCTCATACAGGAAGGGAGTATCTTGCATGTCAATACCTCTCAGTCAGGTGCTGGTAACTGTGCCAAGAATTAAAAGTCTTTTAAATTAGTTAATAGGACTATGGAAATATGCAGAAAACAACGCTTTAATATAATATAGCCTTAATCATCAGTCAGGGCACATTTCTGGATTGTTTGTTTGTTTCCTGTCCTGGGTGACAAACAGAGGATTATCTTTTGGTGAGAGAATGAAACCAAGACACAAATGCTAATATTAGGTTTTCATTCTGTGCAAGAACTATTTTTTAAAAATGAGGTGATTTTGTGATTAGGACTGGGTTTCAAAATTTGAGACAAATACAGTGTCAGACAGACACTTCCTCTTCTGCCGTTGACCAGGAACATGCTGGTTTCTCTCCCACCTGTATAAAAGTTCTCCTGGCTCACAGATGTGTGTTCATAATGACAGGTGGTCATGAGACACAGGTGCTGGAAGACACACCTGTACCAGCTACAGAGAAAGAACACTCTGAGGCACTTCCATACACAAACAGACATACCTCAAAACTTCAAAATGAGGCAGAGAAATAAAACTGAAGTAGCAAAGTTTCCACAAACTATTCTCTTCTTACTCAGCATCAAAATCCACAGCTCCACCCAGCAACCAACTTCAGTCTGTGGAGTTTCAGACATCATGGACTCAAATATTTAGCTTGTTAAGAAGAAATAAAGCAGCAGCAGCTCTGCATATGTACGATTGTTTAGGATTATTCTGAAACCCTGTATCTGCCCTGGGTCATTATAATTACTTTCAGTTAGAGCTACTGCATATGCCAAGCTGTAATTTTAATTTATTCCAGGAGGCTCTGACAGTCTGGCAAAACCCGGCATAATTGGCTTGCTCAAGAAGAAAAAGCAGTGATGATAAATGTAATAGATGTGCTGCAAAACAATGACAATACAGTATGGTGTTACATTAATACAAATAACCCGTTTTAATACGGCTCAGTGTGTGACACTCATTATTCCGGAGATTCCGCAGCCAACAATGCAGTGAAATGCAGAGAGATGTGTAAACAGATGCAGTGATGATGCATGTCTGCTGTCATCAATTTAACACAGGCAACTGACCCAGTCAAATAGCGCTTAATGTTACATAAAATTTCCTGAGTGGTTTCTGTGTGCTCTGCTCGAAGCTGGTTTGATCATAACAGAATCTTTTTCTAAATACGCATTAGGAGGGATGCACCTCAAGAGTCTACTTGCAAAACTGCTTTTAGAAATAGGCCCAATCCTGCAATCAAGCTTCTGCTCTTATAAGTGGAAGTTCTACCATGTATTTTAAATTAGCAATTAGCTAAATTATCGTCCATAAACCAGCTGTTAGAAGAAGGCACTGAGACTGACATCAGGTGAGGTCCAGTTGGCTGTTACCTAATTGAAGGAATAAAAGAAATGAAAGTTTTGCAGTATGTTAATTTCATTCAACGTGGAATCCTCTGCAAAGAAACAAAACTTCATAAAAATTAGGTACAAGAGGCCACCTTATTCACTAGGTGATGCTCTCCTTCACCAGAGAGCAGAAATTCCTTTATGAAGAGACAGGAACACTCTTTCCCCTTCTAAGTAAACCTGAAAAAAAAAAGTGAGGTATTACAAAATACTGCAAAGTTGATATTAATGTGATAGAAAATAGTTTCAAATACACTGGAAAAGTTTAATTCCAGCTACCCTCAGCCAGAAAATAGATTTAAACAAATTATTACCAAAAACCTAGGCACCAAATAAGGAGCAGTGATTTGCTACAGAACTGGTGCGAGTAGCAAGAACCAACATGAAGCAGTTCACATCTTCCCACACTCCTGTTACACACCTTACCCAGAATGGATTTATATAACCTCAAATCACATCTAACCAGGGGTCTTATTCTGACATATTCCACAGATCCTGCCTGTGAGCCTTGCCAGGAAAGCCTCAGACAGTGATCTCCCAGGCAGGCCAGTGAAGCTGACAATGCACACCACTTTAAACCAGTTAAACCTCTCTCTTTGTCTTATTTATCCTCTTCAACTGCATCCCTGTGTCCGTGAATAAATACAAAGAACACAGTGCTGACAGGGGAACATCCGGTCACCCCAGATTGTCTTGCAGTGATCTGCTCCCACATTACCACCATGAAGTGCAATCACAAAGAGCACAGTCTAGACCTCACAACTCACAGCAGCCCCAAACCTGCCAGGGAAGACGCTGCAATAGCATTTTCATTTGTTTCTCAATATGAAAGGGGACACTCAGCCTCATGCTGAGATATTCAAGTTTTAAAATCCTTACCAACCTTGGTTCACCAGCTGGTAACCCAACTACAAAGAGAACGAGTGAGTTCACGTGGTACAGATGTTTCCACAGTTTTCATGATGTGAAAAATAAACAGGACAATAAGAGAATGCAAAGAAACATTTCTCAACACGAGCAGCAAAATGCAGTACAGAATGAGTGCTGGTTGATGAGCATGCCAGTGTCTCTGCAAAGGAACTCGGGAGGAAGGAGAACTTGCAACCGGAGAAATCTTCTACAGTGGACACAGTACAGACTGAATTACAGGCATTTCCAACAACACAGAGGTTAGGATCAGGGGGAGTTCCAGGGGAAGGTAAAGATGAGGAGGAAACTAATAGGGATTCATCTGTGCAGGCATTTTCAACAAGAAACCAACCATCTGTATGTTTATTATAAATTCTCACCATGCTTCTGAGGCCCAGCCTCACATCATTGGCCATCTCCAGATGAAAGGGGAAAGGATGATGTGGGGAGAAAAAAAAAAAAAAGGATCAAGATAGTGAGGCTAATATTGTAATTAATATTTCACTCTTTTCAGCAAACATATACTTATTCTTTCTTATACTTCTGGTCTGAAATACCATTGCAATAAAAGAAGATGGCCCTCAAAAGGGTGGTGTTTTCAGAATTTGACATCATCTAAAATTACACTGTGAGGTGACAGATTACTCTTTTATGAAGGAAAAATTAAATTCATCATGGTTCTATTCCAAAACTCACTAAAACTTAATGGTTTCTTTACATTCCTTTACACAGCTTTTTAATCCTAAATTATAATCTAGTCCATAAGGGATGCAATTTCTCACTCTAGTGAGCCCAAATCAAAGCAATGCTATCTTTTAACAGTATGAATTACTCTATTGGAGCATCAGGCATAACAGATTGCTCCTCACCCTCCTTCTTTACCATTCCTGTCTAGTCACATCCAAATCTCAAAAATTCACATTTTTTCCTATTATGCCAGGAGCAGGAGAGTTGGCACAGGAGACAATGAATTGTTTCTACAACCTGTTTGATGCCCAGTGTTAGTTGAACTACAAAGCCTCTCGTCTCCACTCCAGCTGTATGAAAGCCTTAAAAATCCTTACTCCTGAGCATTAGCCACAATTATTTCAATTAAAACCTGAAGTTTGAAAAGGTTTCTGTGCCCCTCATTCAGGGCTGTATTTTGGAAATGGCCCAAGCTCCTATTTTGACAAAAGACAAGACATGACCAGCCAAATCATTAAAATAGCTCATCACAATAAAAATCTGGCCACCAGTTTCCCAAAAGATAACTCTTGCATACTGGATAATTCTGAAGAAACAGTACGTCTTATGTTAGGTGAGACTGAGTAGCTCTTTTCTATATATGTGCTAATAAATAGGAGTCTGAACGTATCATAACCATGCCTTGATTAATTAAAATAGAAAATATTTTCCACAGTATTGGTGTCTGTGATTCCTTAATATTTTGCTAATATTGACCACAGATTATTTCAGGTACTATAAAATTATTTAAATGCAATTGATAAATAGGTTTAGAAACCTATATTTATAAATTGTCTTGTTAATATTATTGCACAGTAAGGTCAACCTTCAGCAAATAACTTCAATGCACATGTAACTCCCAGTTTCTGCTTCATACATGTTGGTTGCAAAGCAACTGAAGTTTGATCCTATGCCACTAAAAGGAATGGAAATATTTTGGTGCTCTGGGTGAGATCAGAATACACCTCTTATTTAATTTTATGTAAATGCCTAAATTCTTAGTCAGATCAACATCTAAGGAATTTTACAAACCAGAAAAATGCAAAAGAAATTTGAGAAAAAGTCACACTTTATGCTTTTTTTTTATTTTAAACTTTTACTGATTTTGTTATTTTACACCCCCTTCAAAAAGTCAACTTTAAAATACCACCGTAGGCTGAGATAAGACATACAAAAATTAGCTCTGTAAACATTGTGTGAAGAATCTAAAAGAATCTGACACATTAAGGCTCCAATTCAGCAAAATAGATAAGCTCATGCCAAGCTCATGAGTAGCCACAGAAGTTCTCTGGGATAGGCAATGTAATGCAAACTAAGCAAGTACTTACACTCATCACCAAACTGAAACTTTAAACAGGTTATTTCTTTTGGATTTCCCTGCATGGCAACATTCATTTTTTAAGCTGATTTCTGCTGAATAATTTTCTTCCCCCCCCTAAGGTTCATGCCAAGTAAATCCAAATTATATCCCTAAGGATGCCATTAGCAGGGTTTTCTTACATGACAGAGAAAAATTAAACCAAACAAAAAAATTCCCTCCTTGCAGTTAGGGAAATATGCTGGTACAAAACTCAATTCCTTCACCACTGCTTTGGGTAGCAGAAGCCTGGGCCAGTGCCATAAATCATAGGGCTGACATGTCACTGTTAAACCCATTACAGCCTTGATCAAAATCTATGGTGATCAATAGCAGGAGCTGAGTGATTTCATTGGATTCTGGATGTGCACCCTGCCAGGGACCAGGAATTACAGAATATCTGTTTCACTACAGGCATCTCCAAAGAGAAAATCTTGTTTCTTCACTCACAATAAAAGCCAACATGGAGTTAGTTAAGATGCCCTTCCAGCTATTATCAGCTTCTGTACAAGGTAATTTATATATTATATAGGCCTTTTCTTCCCCTTTGACTGATTCTTCCAGCTTATACTTTGTCATCAAACAACATTAAATTCTGCATTCTGGGTCGACTGATTCCTAACACTGCTTTGCTGATTTAAAAATGCTAGTTAAATGAAGTTTCTCAGCTTATTACATTCAAAGCTGGTTTGAAACTGAATTTCTAGATGGCATTAAAATGCATTATTTTGCCAATGTTTGCATGATTTATTTTCCCCAAACAAACTTTTATTTATTCTTAGAAAAGTAGAATACAATACAGTGATACAAACAAATGATAATTTATATGCAACTGAGCAAAAAATGTACAAAGATTTCAGACATGTCATTAAAATACAGAAAAAAATAATTTAAAATAAAAACAAGATAAAATACAGAGAACATGCAATGAAGGGAAAATAAAATATTGGTTTGATGATCTCGTGTTTCCTTTCACTCGCAAAAGGAACCATCCTGGGGCAAATCAAATTGTCACAGAAAAAGATAACACCACAAAGGAGACAAGGTAAATGAAGTGACAAGGAAAAAGACAAGGAAAGTGAAAATAATGGTGATAGCAAAAGACTCTTTAATAATCAAAACCAACACTGCTGACACCATGCTGAAGGTACAGAAGACTCAATTGCCATGGAATAGTATCTGGCTGGAGAACTAAAGTGAGATGAACACGGTGCAAACCACAATTATTCTTGGCAGTGACAAATTTGGATCCACTGGACTTGTGTCTGCCAGCTCATCTTTTCATTTGTAAGGTACACTGGGATTCCTGCTCTTCTAATACCAGAAGAGAGTCTTAGTGAGTAACTTTCATGACTGCTAAAGCTGGAAGAATGGATTTCTGAGGTAGGCTGGGATTTGCACATCAGTGGACACAGAAAGATGGGAGTTTAAGGCAGATCACAAAAAAAATGCCCTGTCCAGAGATACAGGGGTGTTTTTCTTTCATCCTGCATACTTCCAAAATACTTGTGACAATTTTTAGAGTAATTTTGCTACCTCCCACTGTTCCTAGAGCTTGCAGAGTCTAGACCTTTTGAGACTCAAGACATTGTTAAGCTTGGAGTGGCAGGAAATAGTAATTATAAGGCGCTGTCACTACTATACAAGACCATTCCCACTCTGAACAGTACCTGAAATTATGCCCCCTTTTAATAATTTAAAAATAAAAAGGACAAAAAAGTGAAAAGAATCTATTGAATAAGATGATTTTGCAAAAGCGTGAGAAAGACATCGCATACTAAGCTGTGAAGACTGTGATTGTTAATGAATTATAAATTTGACACAAGTTATGAGACAATGACTAGAAGCAACTCAGGAGGTGGAAAACTGTGCTATGTCTTAACCAATAAAACCCCAAAATCTTCTTGCACTGCATAATCCCAAACACACTGGGTCCAGTTTCTGAAACACTCACATTGCTAGGAATAGCACTGCTGGTTTGGAAAAATAGATTTTTGATTAATCATATCTATTATCTGTGCAAAGAAAGAATCAAACCAAGAATATTTTGGGGCCATTCTAACATTGTCTTTCAAGAGCTATATCAAATATTAGGGAATAAATATCACCTCTTATCAGAGATGCAGCAAGTATCAGTTTTCAGAAAACAAAAAATCATCCTGCACAAGTGATTAATTTTGTTTAACATAGGGTTGCCCATGTTAATTTTCTTTTAGTGAATAGTCTCATGCACCTAGACAAATATGAGAATTTAACTTTCTTTGCATGAGCAGTAGGATATTTTATCTTTGCATATAAGTTTCCATTGTTTTGTAGTATGTGGATGAACTAGGAATGCTTTCTTAATAGTTATGAAGAGATCTCAGAAGTAATAATCTTCAGAGGAATAGCACATCACACAACAACACAGCTGATAAAGCACAGAGGATGCTGGGGAGCCCATTGCAGGAAGCAGCCATGCTGGATCATAATGACAACAAAGATGTGAAAACTGCCTTTCATTCCTTCAAAGGGGAAAAAAGATACCAACAAAATGATGATGAGGCAAAGCCCTTGGCTGTTAAATGATCCAAATTACATTGCAGCTTACTGATATTGTGAAATAAATGCATAGGACTCATACAAAAAGTTAAGGAAATCCAGAGGCAATTGTCAAAAGTTCAACATTGATAAGATACCAGGTTTTAATAACTTTATCTGATTGCTCAATCATTTAAAAGGGACATAAAGTGACTGAACATAGTCCCTCAAATAAATATTATTTTTTCACAACTTCCTAATTTTTTGAAGCTTATCAAAGTCAAAAGATTAGGTATCAGTATTTCAGGCTGAGTAGCAGCTGTGTAAATTCAAGATTTTAGCACACAGATGAAGATGTATGAGCTGGCTAAATTTCATTGTGGGTATTGAATGGCTGGGTACAAACAACAAGGAGAGGGTGGCTATAAATTCCAGAATATGTTTTTGGAACAAGATGACCTAGTGTAAGCTTTTCCAAATGAGAAAGTAATAAGGTAATTTTAACATTACCAGGTATTTTCCAGCTTGAAGAGATTGCAAACTTAGCCCTAGTAGAAGAGAGTGGCATGGTGTTACAGCAGTACATTTTTTCCTGATTCTGGAGCTAATCTTTCTTTTGTTAATCTGATCTGATAAGGATTAAATGAAGAATTAATAGGGATAACATTAAGATTTGTACTGTAGAACTTGTTAGAAACATTTTTACAGATCTCCTTGAAATAGAATAAAAAAATCTTGTATAATCATCCTGAAAAAGATTAATCCAGTCTTCACTCTTCAAGCAAGAAAATTCACTGTTCCTTGAAAGCTACAATTGTGAACCAATGCCAACATGGAAAATAAAGGGGATTCATCTCTCCTGGAGGTTTGTCTTAATGAATTGACTTAGTGCATAGGAACAGTACTATTTTTTTTAAATTGTTGTGGGGTAGAGTTTCTTCAGATGCAAAAAATGTAAAAAATATTCTAATTGGAAGCAGTCTCCCCTTGACATAACTCTTCCTGTGAAGTCTCTACAAATGTAGATCAGGTTAGTATCAAAGTCCAAGTTATGTTGTCAGGTTTCAAAAGACAGGCTTCCTGTTTCTCCCAGGTACATAGTTAATACTACATTCTTCACTCTCATTGTAATTAAGAGCTGTGATTTACACCATACAAACATCTGAGTCCTTGGACATCAATGTATTGGCTCAGCCTAAACTCCATAAAAGCCTAAGTGGAAAAACAAAAGACAACAAACTGGCAAAAAACACCACCTTAATGTCAGCTGAAAACATTTCTCCAATGCCAATGACGGCAATGAACATTTTGCTAGCCCCAGACTTCACAGACCCTCACCATAAAAAGTAAGAGACTCTAAAAAAATGGTTTTTCTCTCTCTCCAGCAAGCTGCACGCCATCCAACCCTGTTATAAATCTGCCATATTAGTTGTACATCCATCGTCTCAACACTTTTTTTTCTGAGTTGGCAGTTGTTGACATGATACAACCCACCAAGTGGGTCATGCCAAAGTGAGAATGCTACACGAGGGCTTCACAAGTCAGGACAACTCCTGATTCAATTCTGGTTACAATATAATTTTTTCCAATGGATTTATAAAGCTCCTAACAGGTTGAGGGCCACAGAAGCCAAATGTTGCCACCTTCTCTTTGCCTCATAGGCAACACCAAAGTCTAATCTTAGACTACAAGAAAATCAGCCTTTTCTGTGACCCTCCACAAACTCTGCTTCACTGAAGAAAGTGGCTTGGAGCATCCCAGTTCCCACAATTTTTAGGTGATATCACAACACTTGTGTTTTGCCAAAGCCTTCCCAAAAGCAGAAGAAAATCAGCAGCATGACTTGAGTTTGCAGCTATTACTGAACTAATGACTTGGCTGGAGTACCAGATGCAGCTAAGAGGCAGATTTTAACGCTCTGTGTATGCTGCCCTTGCCGTAAAAACGCTGTTTAACACACAGTGCTAGAAATTAGCTGCCCTGAACACATTCCTCCTAGAGATCAAATTCTCCTTGTGCTTTTGGTCCCCTATGCCAGGCTCAGCCACTCTTCCTGGCTCAAGCAGAGGAGCACCCAGGACTCCACACTTCCCTCAGCCCTGAATCCTGTACTTTCCATAGTTTTGAAAACTTGGTTCTTCTAAACATGTCAAAAATCTTCAACCTATATTCATCATCTCTTTCGAAACTTGGTTTCCTACCTTAATTGCAGTAGCCATTAGATATCCCACTTCAATCCCTCCTCACTGGTAGTACATAAATGAAATATGTCTGGCCACTAATCTGCCAGGAAATACTGCTAATTTGTTTGCTAATTTAGTTGAGAGGATGCTGTGACCAGCATCCCCAAGCCCTGGTCTGCAGTGGGGCCCGAGCAATGTGGCCACGTGGCACGTGTGGCCATTGGCCTGGGCAGAGGGGTGCTGAGGATCCTGTCTGTCCCTGGCTCTGGGCAGCAGTCACCCTTCACTCCAGCTGCTCTGACTGACCCAGAGGTGCCTGCTGCCTGCCTGTCACTGTCCCCTTCAAAGGAGCCCTCATTCCCTCCCATCCTGCCTGGCATACCCTCCATACCCCTTCCTCCAGCCCAGCCCTGTGCCCTCTCACTGGGAACGTGCACGTCCTCGTTCAGCCTTTACACCTGCTCGTGCCAGGGCTCCTGCTGACTCTGCTCCCCCTCTCCTGGCAGCACCTCCAGCACTGATCTTTCTGGAACCTGCCCATGCTCTGTGCCCACGTTTAATTTTCCTCTAACCCAGCTTAGTTGTGCTCCAAGGGCAGGCCCAGCCCCACACACAGCAATTTCCCCAAGCACAGCTCTACCA
This sequence comes from Petroica traversi, assembly GCA_025920805.1. Lineage (NCBI taxonomy): Eukaryota > Metazoa > Chordata > Aves > Passeriformes > Petroicidae > Petroica > Petroica traversi. Next base: position 7,421,601 of record JAHLSL010000047.1, read on the forward strand.
TGGGGGTAACTTCAGTTTACTTTAAAACAGAGAAGGTTAGACGTATTCTATATTTGTCAAAGAAACTGCAAAAGAGCACTAGAGATGTACAGAGCAACCTTCATCAAGAACACATTAGAGGGAAAGGGGAGGAGAAGGGTGGGAAAAGGAGAAAAGATGGGATGGGGTAGGCCCAGATATGCAATAATCCTTTTTAGAGTTATTAAAAAAAAAGAAAGGAAAGCGACAGGTGAAAAAGAAAATATTTAAATTCAGGAAGACAGATCCTTTTTCAGCAATGGAAACTGAGTATTCAAAGTTTCTTGCAATAAAAGAGTGAGTTATTTCACCTAAGCTATATGAAACTGCCTTAAGGTCATATTCTCATCTCACTCTACAAAGACGCACAACAGCAAGTCCCTGAGCACAGAGAGGGGAACACACCACATGGTATGGCCAGATGAGTGCTTGTGCACACAGCATGAGGACACTTTGGGAAGCATCCCTGCCCTTGCCCTGCAGGATTTCACAGTGTCCAGTGAAACACCCACTGCTGGGTTCTAGGCCTTCACAATGCTAGTGTGGGGTTACAGCAGGAGCAACTTCTACAAGGCAGCTGGGAAAAATCATAGGATATGGAACTGTTGGGTTAGAAGAGACCTTGAAGATCCCCAATTCCAACCCTTCTGCCAAAGGCAGGGATGCCATTCACTAGACCAGGTTGCCAATTTGCCAAAATTACTTACAGGGGACAGGTATGTCAACTAGTCTAGTGCTCCTACAATTTGAGAAACATAGATTAGAATTGATGGGCTACGTACTATTTTCCAGCTGTAGTGCAGGTCATTGCTATTATTTGCTTATAACAAACATTTGTTCCAAGATGAAAGCACCTACAAATATCTCAGTGTCTCCAAAATTACAAGAGGTTAGTTTGTTAAACATTTAATCTATGTAAACAAATACAGGCTTCATGCAAGACAGAGCTGAGTGTAGACTGATTATTCTACCTTAGCATTTCTAACTACTACTGGCTGCTGTGCATGGAAACTTCAAACCCAAGAACTTCTCAGCTATAATTTCCTAGATAAAACATGTTATTTGAAGGTCAGCTTCCTCAGAGGCTCCTACTTTTAGAAATAAAACAGACTTCAAAAGAAAGGAAGCATTTAAACAGTGTCATGGCAATATGGCTTATTCAATTATTTACTAGCTGATTTATTTTTAATTGCTCATGTACCTCTTCAAACTCAGCCTAGGTCAGCCATGAAGGAGAGCAGCTACCAGACGTCTGGCAGCTGCAGAGCCTGCGCAGGGTGGACATGGATCTCCCAGCCAGTGGATGGGGGCTCAGATCAGAGTAAACATCACCACAGATGGCACAGCCAGGTGCCCGTGACTGGCCTCCCCGTCACTCAAGCAGAGTGGCCGAGGGCGTGTTTCTGAACCACTCTCTTACCCCTAAAGGTGGTCTCTCCAGGTCAGGACTGAGGCACAGTGGTGGGGCAATGAGGGGAAGTTTGCACTGCTGCTGCCCATGCTGTATCTGCTCTACAAATAAATAGAGGACTTTAGTCTCCAGGGCTGTCAGTTTGGCACCTTCCATGTGCACAAAAGACACTTTTGTTTGTTTGCTTTTATTTTCTTAGAAACAACCACCCAAAGAGTTATATGCAAAGCTTAGTATGGCAAATCAAAATAAATCAAATTTATTGCATGAGAGCACCTAAAATCCCACAACTTTCACTTGCTCTCTCTTTCTTTTGTGTTTTCTACTTTTAATTGTGATAAGAATAAAAGTTATGGACCTCTTTCGGTGTTTCTTGATGACAACGGTTGCTGTTCCACCACAACTCCAATGCTGCCACCAAGCAAGCAAGAAGAAGGCCTATTGCTAAAATGCAGAAAACGCCTGCAAAACTGTGCAGCTTGAGTGCCTTCCCATCTGTCTGTGCATTGGTATGGCTATTCAGGTCACAACGTCCCATCCGTGGCCACCACTTCTGCTTAAGAACATCCAAATCTCCACTTTCTTGCAACTCTAGGATCCTGCAGAAATTTCAAAAGACATGTATTATTTGCAATGATACTTTTTTACAGGATTTTTTGTCTTCTCCTTATGTTTCTCTTAAATCTACCATCCCACCATGCAAAACTCCACCCCCCCTCCACCATCAGAGTGTTGCATTCTTCATCTGAAGCTCCCTTATATCAAAATTTCTTTCTACTCACAGCAGCAGGTAAACTCCAACGGGTAACTTTAGGAAAAAAAGAGACTGTCAAAAATTCCACTGCAATGCAAACGGCTTTTCCAAGGGAAATCACCACATTCCAGTTAGTTATGCCTGGTCTGGCTACATTCAGCTGTAGCAGCTGGTCCCACTAGTGAAATGCTCTACCCACTCCACTGCTGCTGTCCTACAATAATTCCAAAAATATGTGAGGCTAAGCATGCTACTGTTTGTGCACCACTTAGTACAAATCTGTTTAAGCAGCAACCAATTCATTTACTGTAGCAAATGTAGTTTATTCAAAAGGATTTCACTTCAATGCTGTTACTTAATGCCTGAATTACTGTGTTAACAGTTGCTAATTAATCATTGTTTTGTCTCTTGTGAAGTGTCCCTTCTCTGCATGAATGATTCATTTTGGATTTGGTTTGATAACTGTTTTAGCTGTTTACTAACAATCTTTTCTCTTGAGGCAGCTTTGTCTCCAGTTATGCAGCTGGAATTTTGCTCCTTTTTAAAAAGGAAGAGCAAGATGAGGCAATCTTGCTTCAGTTCCCTGTCTGGAGCGGATCACCCGCTCACCTTCTGCTAAGGCCACACATGCCTGCACAACTGCATGTTTTCATTCCAGGGACAAGAAATGCCCAGCTGACAGCTCAGAGATCACTAAATGGCACATTTTATAGTCTCCTGGCCTTGGCAGTCCCATGCAGTTCTTGTTTCCCTGTACCACTGTGAGTCTTTGACCTGTCCCCCCACCCTAAAGGATAACCCAGGGCATTGTTGCTTGTGTACTGCAGGGAGCAGCACACTGCTTCAGAGCCTGCAGAATGTGGCATGAATCCAGATCTCTTCAGTCTCTCCTCTAGCTCACACAGAGCTCTGAGGACATCAGTCCTCTCTGCCAGAGGCAGTGCTGTCTGAAGGTGTGAGGCCACATGTCACCTCTTGCCCACTTCCCCCAAACCAGAAGCACAATGAGCGGAAGCAGCAACTTTATTGGAGGCTGAAATCATAACCTCTCTGCTGTCATGTATTTATTGTTCTTCATTAATTAAATGCCAAAATTAATGTGAACAACAAACAATTGCTGGCTATAGAGAGGAATCCCATAAAACAAGCTTGTTTCAGTTTACCTCTGGGAGAAAAGATCTCTGTAGGGACTTCCATGCTGGAGTGCTATCCCATATCCTTTGCTGCTGATGCTGTTTCCAATGACTGTCACAGAGCATTCATCATCTGTCAGCGCAGCATATTCCACCACTGTCACATCCCACAGGAAAGCATAATTGCCCTTCTTTGCCTGTAAGTACAGCATGAACACAACACAGTCTAAACTAAACTGCATTTATAGATAGGAATAAACCTAAGCCAACAAACAAATCCAGATCTTGTCATTATTCCTTGGTGGTATTTCATTAGGTCACAGTTTATCTGTAGACCTTCAACATCTTATTACTTCTAACACTCTTCCCTCCCAGCAGGACCTCACCTACTTGAAAGATACTAAAATATCTTCCTTTTTTTAGTAGGAATACATAGGATACACGGCCAACTGTAAGTGGAGGGGAGGCTTATGTAACAGGTTATTCATTATAAATGAAAGCTATTGCTTTAGATGATGGAATTTGAGGCCTGTTTTGTAGGAGACATTGAATGTGACTGGTTCCATGCATTCACATAACAAGACTGGCATAGTATGAGCATTAATTGATGTTTCCTAGTCATCACGGTCACCAAAATTGTAACTTTGCAGCTTTGCTCATATAAACATGCAAATAAACAAATTTCCCTTCCAAATAAACTCAGTTCTTCAGAGAGTTACTTTAGTCCTCTAACAAAAGAATGCACTGAGCTGAAAGACTTCCGTCTTTCCTTCACAAGTAGGAAGATTTACAAGCATCTACTAATATCTCAGCTAAATATTGTTTATTTTAATATATACCCATGCAGATATCCTTAAACATTAGCTGTAATTGAGACTGAAACCAATGTCTGCACACAGTGTATATAGTGAACGCAAATCACCTTACTTAACACAAGATGTAAGAATATCTGGATAGGGATTCAATAAAGTAAAATAAAATACAATTTTGTTCGTTAAAGTAACAATTGGTTGCCTAATATATTTAAGTAGCTGAAGTCCTGTACATATTTTTTAATTGGAGCTGAGTCAAAAATCTCCCCTAAAAATGGCTACAGCTCTGGCACAAAATTAGTTCATCCTTCTGCATACTTTCAATTTTTGTGTAAGCTCAGTCTTGAATTCACCTGTAAGTTTGTAAGACTCCATCAGTTATTTCATTACACTGGATTCCTCAGCTGAGCAAATAAGATAATTTACTTCACCACAGTTTGATATAAACTGTACTTTTCTGAAGTCCCTTACAGTTGCTTACATATGACAATAAATCAAATGGGTGAGGTGTATCTTCTAGTCGACGGAATTCAGGGAAACAAAGATTAAAATTATGTTGCCTGGATTTTCTGTAAGCTACTCACTGCAATCCACCTCTTTTCCCTGCTTCCCTTTTATCTGCATCGAGGCAAAGATCAACAAATTCATTTGCTTCTGGTTTAAAACAGAGCAGAAATGTTATATCCTTTCTCTTTGGTAAGATGTGAAAGAGTCTGTACACTGAACCCTTGGAAAATATTATTTGCATTATTCAGGCATGTTGTGTTCCACAGTAAATAAAATTACATAGGATTTTGCTACCTAAAACAGGAAACTGTCAGCATTAAAAATATGTCCTCATGGAACTAAAACCAGCAGCACTTGTTACTGTACACAGAATTTATTCAAAATCCATGCTATCCGAGAAAGAATTCCTGTCTGATGGATATACAGAAATTGGACACCCAGGAAAGATTTGGCCTAAGTCACTATGGTATAATGTGTCTTACTTTGCCCTGGGTATTTTTTGGCTGGCTGGTTTAATTTTTGTCTTCTTTTTTGTTGTTGCTATTTTTATTGATTTGGGTTTTTTGTTTTTTGGATTTGGTGGGTTTGGATTTTTGAGGGTTTTTTGGGTTTGGGAGGTTTTTTGTTTTGGTTTGGATTTTTTGTTTTGGTTTCGGTTTTTGAGGTTTTTTGGGGTTTGGGAGGTTTTTTTGGTGATTTGTTCAGTTTAAAGAGCTCTATTTATGTTTTGTTCTTTCAGAACTGGTCAGTAAAAATCTTTTCAAATTTACAATTTAGAAAAGAACACTGCCAACACATCACATTCCTTATCTCTTATTAATACTCGGGGAAAGTATTAATATTTCAGGAAAGTTCCTGAAATATTTGACTTCCATTTACAATGCACTGGCTAAAGAGAAAAATCACATTATTGATTCTACTTTTCAAGCCTCAGTTTTCTGTATGTTATTTTATATAGAAGAGCTTCATACATTGACTCTCAATGCTGGACAGCAGATATTTTGCAAAGGTCTACTTCTGTTGTGTTTGTAATGTTGCTACCCTAAATTACATCCTGCAACTCTAAATGGTTAACAAACCAAGTCTGCCAGATCTCTTCATATCTATTTTACATATTTTTAATGACATAAATCATTCTATCCAATATCATCACATCTGCAGAGCATTATATCTCTGACAGCCTGATCATTTTAGCACAAACAGGACTCTGACTTTTAAACTCTTAGTTGTGCATATATTTCAACTCTTAGAAACACTGGGTGCAAGGCTGTGTCCCCTCCCTCTCTGATTACCAAAACCTGAATCTCCAAATATCCCTTTTTCCTAGGGGAAGACTTAGTTCTTTCCAAACTTCTTCCACTTGTGAAATTTTCTTCCCTGAAGAGTGAAGACCTCACTATTAGTGTGTTCATTGTGTGGAAAGTTTTCTTATAACAAAATGTTTAGTTGCTGTCTAAATTCAGCATCCTTCACTTCCCTGTTAATATCTGTTGTGACAGCTAAGCAGTATCATTTGTTCAATTTAAGGAAAAGCTGTCAAACTTTGAAAAACATATGTACAAGACACATAAGTGAACACATACACGTGTGCTTGAAGTAGGCTGACTTTTTATATACCTTCACTAGGCAAACAGTAAAAGCCAAATAAAATCCAATTGACATTTATTTTTCAATGAAAAAATAAACCTCAAATTTTAAATGTAGTTTAAACTGCCTTTTTTTTTTTTTTTTTAATAAAAGACTCCATGTGTGCACATTGTGATCCTTAACTTCCAGCCCATCAGGGAAGGAAGACTGGGAAAAAGGCCAGTGGCAAACACCAGCTAAGAACAGGTAAGATATCTTGAATAAAAAATGACTGAAATTAAACACAGAATAACGAGCTCAAATTTATCCTTCAGTCTTCTAATTGTACGTAATTGTATGTAAAATTCATATTTTGCTTCTTTGCTATGGCTTTGTGACTCTGAGCATACAGGCATGCTGCCCAACAAAACAAAAATCACTTGGTTAAACTTTCAAAAACCTCTTTATCAGAAAGTCAGCTGAAGCAGCACTCATTTATTCCACCCAGATAGAACAACTACTTTGGCTTACACCAAGGACATCAGATCTATCTTTCGTTCAAGAGATTTAAGAAAACAGATTTAAGAAAAAAGAACCCTCTGGGCAAAACTTATATTAAAAAAATATTTCTTCACAATCCTTAAAAAATTAAATGGCCAAAGAAGATTGCCTCCTAGACAATACAAGGACCACAAAGAAAATAATACTTCAGGAAAGCAGTTAACAACCCCATAATGTCACTCTTCAGTGTGGATGGGGACAGAGGAATATTATTTAAAGGGTCCTGGCTTGCTGATGGTTAAATGATATTGCTTCAAAGAAAGTATGATAAGAAATAAGAGTAACACGAAAAAAACATTGACTTCAGAATAATCACTGATATATCTGTGATCTATCTACAACTTATGAAGAAGCTATCATACTTGAGACAGAAGTGCCAGAATAATGTAAAATTCATCATTAATTTACTGCCAGAACAGAGTGTCACTGTAGATGATCCCATTATATGGCTTGGTACCACAGAAACATCAAAAAGTGACCTTTATATTGCCATTAGTGGTGTAGTTCAAAAGCACAGTTGGATAACATTTATTATCTATAAAAAGAGCTTTAAGAGAAGTAACACAATTCTAATAAAAAGAAAAACATGCCATTTAATCCTGTTGAAATGTTTCAAACATTAAAATAATTAAGGAACCACTACAGGATGCAATAGATTTGGGTTTAAAGAAGCATTTGATTTTGCTTCAAACACTGATGGGTCAAGAAATGAAGAAATTTATGAAGCTCTATGAGAGCAATCACAATTCACAATATAAATTCATTGTGGACAAAGTAGTTTTAAAAAAATCATATTAAATGAACTTTTAAATTACTTCTACTCTCAAAATTAGAATGAAGAGAGAAGAATATCACTCTGATTTAATGCTCAGTGATCATTACGGAAGCAAAAAAGAGAAGGAATAAATTCTTACTGTGCCATTGCCTAAATCAATGACGCATTCTCATTTTGTGCTCTACTTGGTTTTGATCGCTTTTGATCAAAAGTGATACACAGGAAGAAAAGAAAGGATTCAGAGAAATTTTGGCACCAAATCGATTGGACAGGAGAACAATCAATCTCAACCAAAGCAGGGCATTATGAAATGCAATAATGAGTTTAATTCTCCTATCTGTACATATAGCAGATGCAGGGTCACATGGGGATCATATTATTTCATTCTTTCAAAGCAAAAATGGGTGCTCCCAAAGGAGATAAAGACCACAGGCTATTACGAATGCTGGTGTAATCAATAATTACCCTGAATAATTGATCACTGAGATCCTGGCTGTAGAAACTTTCCCGTGCAAACATTACTCAATCCTCATCTGCTCAGAGTGACAAATCCTCAGCTCAAAGTCATAAAACAACATTTTGCATGGACTGGTGGTTTGTGTGGTTTCTGCTCCTGTGCTGTGCAGATACTGCTGAATAGGAGGAGGTTTTCCATCTTCAATGGCCACTTTCAACTATCTCGGGAAGACAGAAAAAGCGACCATCCCCCCACTACTCTTGGCTCTCAAGGGTCTTCCTGTCACTTACGAGACACTGAAGAGCATTCCTGCCTTCCCCGTGACTCTGCAAAAGTTGTGCCTTGCCCATGGGAGATGGTCACCGTGGCTGCAGGGACCCTGCTGTGTCTGAAGAGACACCTCTGCCATGGCAACCAAACACCATGAAAGCTTGCAGGACTTCCCTCAACTGCCATCTTTTAGTTTTCAAAGGGAGTAGGAAAATCTCTGTGAAATGGAGAAAGATTAATGGAATAGGGACAAACACCTGAAGTACCTGTCTGTGGCATAAATAACCAGCACTCCCCATTTTGTACTGAAGCAGCATTGCTTTGTTTGTAACTGCAGCTGCACTGTGACACTGTCTGAAGAAAATGGAAAGGAGAAGGAGGGAAGAAAGAAGAGTGATTTTTTTTTCATTTTTTTGCATTGTGTCAGGCAAGTCCTCATTCAGAAAAATGTTTTATGGATCTTTTTATACTAGAGAGATTTAGAGTTCCCATTTCCTATGAAACACATTTGTAAGGCACGTTTACATCTCTTTCATGGAGCAGTACATATTTATAGATGGAAACTCTCATTTCCTTGGCTGACATCATTCTCCTTTAGGAAAAAACCCAGAATTTCTAGCTGTAATACTTGACATGGTAAACTTGTCTGTTTATTCAGAAAGCTCAATGAGCTAGGAAGAGTGACACTTAAAATATAAACACAATAGTTTAGTTGACAATGTTATTAAATATTAATCCCAATTTATGTAGGTGTCTAATCAAATAGTGGCCTCGGTCATCTTTGGGGACTGAAGTAAAATTTAGTTGTTGTTGACATTAATTGAATGAGCTGATCTAGTTATATAAAAATCACCCTACAACACTGAAATCAAACTTAGTATGAAAAGTTATTATCACATAGATAGAATGGAGCTGCCAGCTCCATACAGACAATATAATTGGTATTCTCAACTGCCTGCCAATCTACAGTTACATTTCTGGCTTAGCAAATGTAGCTATCATAAATGGCAGCATGCACTAGGCTTACAGAATAAGAGTATTTACAATTTCATGGATAAAGAGCATTCACTGCCATGAGAATGTTATAAAAGAAAAAAGAAAAGTTAAATACTGTATATTTTTCTAAGGTAAACGCTTTTATTATTGGTTTCAACACTAGGGTACATAGAAAAGTACTTAATGTCTCTATTTCTCCTCTAAATGCTACCAAAACATCTCAAAACAGGCCTCATTTTCATAAAGTGCGGAGCAGATTAAGAAGAAAAACCAAAAAAAAAAACCACTGCAGCCTTTGCTATTGGCAGAGCTCTACCTTGTCCCCAGGGAACAAAGGATTTTGGAGCTGAGGGCAGAGGGCTTTGGAGAAGCTCAGCTGAAGGATGGCCAGCGTGAACCCAAACTTCTGACTGAATACTCCTATGCTAAGACATGAGAGTGTCTGCATAAAGATTTTGTCCAAAAGTTGAGCAGAGCTGGGAATCTTTTGCTAAAGGAACTTGAATTGGGAAATGGGATGGCTTGCATTAACTTGTGTTCACCCTCTTCACAGCACTCTAAAAAGTAGATTTTGGATACAGTCCCTCTTACTGTTCAGAAAAGGTATCAAAAATTCAAAGAAGAAAAAGGAAATAAGAGCCAAAACAATTTTAGTATGTCCCATGTAAAAAAGCATAAAGAAGTAGTAAATCAGTGTTTCACTGACAAGAGTGTCTCTGATCAAACACTTACTATGGTAATAAAAACTGTTAGCTTGTTTTAGGAAAAAAATCAATTGACAGATGAAGAGGACACTTTTCACTTAAGGAGCAGCACATCAAGGCTTTCAGCATGTCTGTGTAATGTACTCATGGACATGTGTTGGATGTAAGGCACTGTCTGGTTTTGTTGAGATTCAAGATGGGGAGCAGAGGGGAGAGGCAGGCTATGGGAGAGAGAGAGCGAGCATTTGTAATGGCACTACTCTTTATCACAGGACCCAGAACAAAGATGCAGCATCCTGAGCTGTTATACATCAGTCTTTGAATCCCACATTAATCCTCTGTTCCAGAAAAAAATGTGTCATTTTATCTGAGAGAAATAAAATTTTGGTAAAACACAGTGTCACTTGAGCGTGTTTTTCAAAGCCTGGAATAAACAAAGAAAAATCTTGCATTAAATTTCTCTTTTAAGAGAAATGAGTGTATGTTCTGTGAATCCCTTGATTCTTACTCATGTTTCCAATCATGAACTCAGAAAAAAGAAAACAAATTCAAATGGGCAAAGGACAGGAGTCAGTACAGGATAATTTAAATAATTACATTCAAAAGGGCATTATCAAAGCCCCCACAAAACTGAGAAACCTTATGACCAGATCCAAAGGAGTTACATACTGAAAACTCAGGCAGAGCTAAAATCCTTACATTCAGAAAAATGACACCAAAATATGATTCTGCCACTGCGGTACTAAAAGGAACTTTATATAGGAATTTGGGGGGGGGGACTTAACATTAATTCCATCGAAAAAACATTGATACAGAAATTGAATGAAAACCCCTGTGATCCAGTCTTACCTTCCTGATGCCTTCAGAAGGGTTTGATACACAATTATCTGCCCCATTATTCTTACTGATAGTCCTCCACAGTTCAGCAAATGTGTTATCCTGCTCCAAAGGGTTGGTCCCTTTTGCTTTAAAGTATTCATACACTGCTGAGTCCCTGACTGTACCATAAGATATATCCATTTGTTTGGACAGATCCTGAAATGTTCTGAAATTCAAGCGATATTGAGAAATTAGTATTATGTAGCACATTAGCAAGATTTCATTAAATGGTTACTTTCTATGCCTGTCATTCATCAGAAAGCACTTATCTATACCAAGTAACATTTCCGTATTTCATTCCTTGTCATAAAAGAAAACCAAGTAGTTATTTAATGTACTATGGTCATATGATTTTAACTACACTCAAGCTCTATTTCACCCCAGTGAAGACTTTTTTTTTTTTTTACATAACATATAACATAACATATATTTTTTTTAAATAACATTCATGTTAAATATGCCACCAAGATTGCACAAGAATATAATGTGATAAAGACTTACCTGAACACAGGAAAAGCTCAGATTATAAATATAAACTCCAAGCCCCATCAACTTCACCAGAAATACCTCGCAGAATTCAGTGGAATTAGTTTGCAGTTATACCAATGCTCCATCTGACTCCAAATCAATACTACGGTTTTAAACAAACAAATAAAATCTTGCTTCCAATTTCCATTTAAGTCTCTCTTGCTCTCTCTTTTCACAGTCTCTGGTAAAACAGTCACTTTTCATTCACACAGAGGCCTAACTTTCATTTACTCATCATATACCACTCTGGAAGTGTAAATGGGCCTTACCCTGAGTGGCTGTGAATGCACAATTTATTTTCAAATTGTACAGAATGTAATTCACTCCTGTTTTACAGCCCTTTCTGCACCAAAAGGTGTAAATCACTGCCTGCATCAATGAAAACCAGCCCAAGCTTCAAAACATTTAAGGTGGCATCACTGCCTTCAGAAGGAGCATCCTGGCAGTTCTCCCCCTCTCAGAGGTTCATTCCTTTTCCTGTGCAATCATCCTTTGCCCCCACATATCACCTCTGTGTGGTGCCACCATTTTTCCATCTGAGCACACAAATATACAACACACATTTGACCACTGACCACCACATACAGCAGCAGGCACCAAACTGGATCTCATAAACAATGGCTTATTTTCTTTAAAATGCTTCATAAATGTGTGACCTCACATATTAACAACATGCTTCTGATACAGCCAACTAACTCTGCTTGACGTCAGTTAAACTTCCCTTCCTTGCCCCTGCCCATTGCCCCATTTCTTTCTCCCAAAAACAAACTTTAAGAAACAAAAACTTCCTGATCGATAGATCTGAAAGGCCCACTCTTGCCATCTCTCCCACACCTCCAGTTCCTAGAGCCACAAAAGCAGAACATTTTGACTTGCAGCTCGTGCAGATCTCTTCGCAATGCTCCTGAGGAGCCTTCCCTTGGCCCAAAGCTGTTTTCCACAGCTGAAGACTTGTCATAGACAATATTTTTCTGCCACCCGCTTCCCTGTTTCACTGGGGAGAAGCCGCCTCTGACATCTCACATGCTTCTAAGATTCCCTGCTACACTATTTAAAGCAAAGCAATCTGGGCATATACACAATGCCACATAAAAATATGCAGAAAACTCTTCCCGTTTCTCCCTCACATCATCCCCAGACCTCCCAAGTTTAGCTGCAAAAGGTGCCCTTTTCTGGGACTCCTGGTGTGGGGCTGTCCCCAGGCTGCAGCTCCACAGGCTGCCCTCAGCACACCCACACCCAAACTCTTGGAACTCACAAGCTGCTTCAAACAGTTTAAGTGGTTTAAGTTCTTAAATTGTGTTAAGGACTTTTATCATTTTAAGCTGTTAAGCAGCTTTAAGTAAGACTGTGTGAACAGTTTCTCTCTATATACATTGTACACTTGTGGATTTAGGCTAACTCTAGGAGTTCCACAAACTCCAAATTTTCTGTTATTTCCCTAGCTCTGTATATGGCAATTGATAAAGTACAAAACAAACATCCTGGAAGTTGTTGGAAGTTCAAAAGGCTAATGAAAAATGAGAGAATTTGTTCAGATTTTAATTCTTTCTTTAACAATCCTGAAAGGCTTATTTTTTTCCACCTAAATGTTTCCTGTACCTTCTGTGGAACAATTTTTCCTCCAGTCTTTATCTACATGATTACATGCGGGATTTAATTCTGACTTCAGTTTTTAAAGTAAGTTTCATCATATCCCAGGGAATTGCTTAAACCCCAGGAATGGATGATTTTTGCCTATAGGGCAAAGAAAGATATTTAATATACACAGGAGGGTCTTTTGTGGCAACCCTTTCCCACCAGGTGTAGTGTAGAGATTTTGGCATGTGTAGAAAAGCATGTTTTGTAGAAGCACAGCAGCAGAAAAATGTTTAACTTATATACTTTAACACAGCTTTCAGCTAGTAACAACTTTACAGATGCCTACTGCTCATACCACTATTCTGTTTGAAAGTTTGAACATGAGGGTTTGAATAGTTAAAAAAAATAATTAAACTTACAATTTTAATATTATCAGTGTTTTCTGTTTTCCTTTATTGCCATGGAAGCTTTTATCCAGAAGTGTACATTTTGTTTTAGCTAAATTGCACTTTATTGACAATCAGTATTTTTATTTTAGTTAAATTACATTTTATTGACAATCAGTACTGCACAAAAGCACAGTAGATGCTGCTTTATGAGCAGCACAGTTTGTTCAATTCTCTAAGCATCACAGGGCAGAGGGAGCAAATCTGGGGTTTAAATCAAGTGCTTGGAATAATCAGACAAGCATACAGGTGGCAGGGAGAGAAGCAGAGCCTTGGCCTGGCTGTGGGTGTTAAGGAAGGTATCTACCCCTTTAGCTGGCAGCATTTCCTTAGAACAGAAAATGTGGAGCATTGTGTGTCCTAAGGATTTCTTGCAGTGCACTGTTTGATGTTTTGGACCACTTAGCCAAAAACAAAATTATCCTGACAGGGAGTGGTTTCAGCCTGTATAAAAAAATATCTCTTTGCTGTATTTCTGCACTGAAGTGGAGGTGATGATCAGTAGCTCCATGGTCAAAAGATTTGGGCATGGTGGGCATGGGCACATACATAAACAATACTGAATGGAGATTAACATCTCCTAGTTTTTACAACGTGAAGTAAGATAATCACAAGGCTAGGTTTTAAACACTGCTATTTTAACTCCCTTATATTTGCCTTTGCCAGACAAAATCATTCACTGCTACATTTCAGATACTGTCCATATCTTACAGTTGTGTCCTTCTCTAAAGGTGGCTGCTTCATTGTTCCTGAGCTTTATTTCTGAAACCAGCAGTTAGCTGGACCCACCTCCTTTAGCCACCCAACTTCTTGTCTCACATTCATATGGCAAAGATTTCATACATTTAATATACAAAATTATTTGCAACAAAAACGTGCAGCATAACAAGATGTGCCATTAACCTTACCACCTCAGTTATTTGATCTCACAAGCCATTAAAGGCTCTTTGTAAGTGTGATTAAAGATAAAGCCAGTAAAGCAGAAAAAGCCAATGTCCCTCACTTACAGTTACACTGAGCACTTCAATTTGTAGATAAATACATGCACTGTGTGATTGCTATAATTGACAAGTACATGTAAACCAATTGATTTAAGTAAATGTATCTGCAATCAATCTAAAGAGAAATTTTGTCTTTTAAACCTGCATAACCAGCCAAAATACTTAATGCCCATATTTATGTCTGGTAGATGAACTCAACAATTGATACGTATTCCAAGTGGAATTGAAATTAATTCATGCAGAGTCAAATGAAGACTGGGCTCTCTGCTTGTTTTGTTTGTTAGAAACTTATTGAGAGAAAACAAATGCTGCAGAAAGCACAGGCAATACCAATATTTGCGTTTCTAATTAGATCACTAGAAGTAATTGCCAGAACAATACTGGTTAAGATACACTTTTTGGAAATGTTTTCTTACTCATAAAAGCCTCATGTAGGTGTAGATATAAAGACTAAAAATATGCTGCCAGTATGAGTTTATTTTACTCTGTTAGTGCTCTATGCCCAAGACTTCTGGATGAATAATAAGTGACAGACTAAACTTGACACCAGGTGCTTTGAGGTAACTGCTGATCAATTAACTCAGCTGGAGGCACCTGGATCATCAGATGTGATCAAAGTATTTTTCAAAAGAAAAACAGGTTCCCATCTTTTCAAAAAAAGGGGGATTTTAATTTTTTTAGTGACCCTGAGATTTTCACTCAATGCGGTGTAATATTCTAGGTGATGGCTGCCATCAAGATAAAGAGTTCCAGAGATTATGAGACTTTTTAAGATCTGCCTAAATGAAGCCTTAAAAATGCATATATAAAATGTATAGTACAAGTCCTAAACTTCTATCTTTAAATGCATTGAAGCTAATTTATTTCCTTTTAATTTTTTTTTCTCCAAAAGTTTATAATTCATTACATTTACAGAATTAAATGTAAGTGCAATTCCTAACAAGAATTGTTTTCTCCACACAAGTACATGAGAGGGAAATTTGTGTTTTATGCACTGGGAAAATGGTAAACTCAGTAAACTTCAAAGTACAAATAGAAGTATCTGAACTGATTTGATAAGCTTATACCATCATTGTAAGCCTAAGAAACATCTATGAGCTGAAACCTAGAAGATAAAATCCTACCTGAAAGCAGATTTTTTGGATAAAGTTATACCCAGTGGAAAGCAATGAGCTGAAAGAGAATTCTGCCTACTGCGAACTGCAGAAAAGTGCAGAATTTTGAAACCTAAAATTACTCAGAACTCCTTCCTCCAAGGGAGAATTTTCCGTGACAATGAGGACAAATAAGAAAATAGTGCAACCACATCTATCCATCCACTGAGAGATGAACTTGGAGCCAAGCAAGCCTTGCCATTCCAGATTCTCATCTGTAAAACTGAATCAAGGTTGAAGTGGTACTGCGGGGGTACAGACAAGGTCTACGTGAGCAGATCTTACCATTCAGAACCTCAGTCCAGATCTGTGTCCTAATTCATTTTATATCCATTTATGAATCTGCAAGGATTTGAGCCTCAGTCCATTGCTCGCAAATGAACAATCTTTGGAACTCCAGTTTTAAGGAAAATTTATGAGTGGGGAGGGTAAAGTTTCCCTTCAGACATTCAAAACTGACTTCAAACTTTCACAAAAAGACATTCTCTAGAGTTAGTCTACCCCGTTGAACAGATTGAAGTGCTGGAAACAGAAATTCCCTCTGTTATGGATATGAAGTACCACTAGGGGATGACAGTCTCATTGACTCAGAGACTTGCATGAAGAGTTTCTCTGTCTTGCTAAATGCAAGTTAAAAAAGCACAAGTCCACTTAAAAATGGAATAGAATAGCAGTTAGGGTCTCTAAACATTAGTGCAACTGATATTTCATGAGCCTTCATCTGTACATGAAAGAGGGATTTATTGACTGAACAGTGAGGTAACGTTAGACCTAACCTATGTTTAGCAACTACAAGTCCAAAAAGCAAGTATACTTTTAAAAGTATTATGACAAATTTTAGTAGATTTTCAATGTTTGTATCAGGTATGTATAGAAATGTTATTAGTGTGTGTTAAACTGGACACACATGAACTAAAAAATGGGCTACTTTAAGGATTATTCTTAGTAGGGCCAATAGAACTGTTCAAAGTAGTGTTAGGATAGGAATAGCCTTAGTATAGAGAATATTAAAATTAAAACAAATTTACCCCCACTTCTCATAACCTTAGATTTCAGAAGAACTGGGTCCAAGACTTTAATTTGGGCATCTCTGTTTTTCTTTAAAATTATGAATAATTCAGCTGAGCTCTTAAATAAATCCTTAAATTGTCAACTTCTCTATAGTGATGTGATCAAATTCTGCATTGTTCCATTTCACTGCAAGTCACTTCAAATGCTCTTAACTTAACAGAGGTAACAGAGGTAGTCCAGTAGAGATCAGCAGCAGTACTTGCATGATGAGTATACACTTTTCTGGTCAAGTCCTTCACCAGCAAATACATACTGCTTTATGATTCATATAAAAGTTACTTTATCTGCTCCCCATGAAAAAATACCATCCACTTTAAACAAAAGCCTTAACAGAAAAAGCCTCATGGGAGTTTCCACAAGGGAAGCTGTAAGTATTGACAGATTAAAGCTACACTGAATCAGAGAAGTTGCAGCCTTTCACACCAGGACTGAACCTTTCCAAATCGCAGGAGGAGACAAACAGTGCAGACAGTCAGAGCCGTGTCTGCTCCTGTCCTCACCAGTGGGCAGGAACAGCTACTACACAGGATTTCAAAGAAACAGGGACTTTCCTCCAGTGGCAAAATCAATCAATTGACATGTGTCACAGAACACGTTGCCATGTCAACCACCTACTCTTCCTATAGTTAAAACAAATAGTGATTGAACTTCTCAGCAGGTAATGGCACCACAGCAGCGTTTTTCATGATAATAATGGTCACTGCTGCCAGTGTGGTGGCATCTCTGACACTCTGATTGGAATGGGACTCACTGCTCTATATTAGGTGCAACCAGAAGTAAAATGTAACTCAAAGTAAAATGTAATTCAATTCTAGGGAAAGGAAGCTAAAGCCATCTTTATTTCTGCCCCAGGAGGAAGGGGTTTGCTATACACCCCACATGCTACATATGATGGCAACAGGTATGTCACCCACCCAGTGCAGCATCAGGACCCTCTCTCTCCTACTCCCCCAAAGAGATTTCTTTTGTAGGCTATCCAGCAGACTCAAAAGGCAGAGCAGTACTTCTGAGATCAGTGAAACTACTCATGCACACAAAAACACATGCTCAAGGCTTCCAGAATTGGAGACAAAATGGTACAAACATTAAGAAAACTGAAAAAAAAAAAAGCCAAATAATACAAACACAAAGCTCTAGTAGCTGAACTTGTACAGCCTCCAAACTGATTACTTTTCTTTCCAATGACTTTCAGTAGCCTCTATTCCTACATGCAAAGGGAAGGCAAGTAAACGAAACTAAACTGTTTCCTTAACTCCTGATATAGCGCTGGCTTCCCTGCAGACGGAGTGATTTCACTGGGGCTCTGTTCCAGCAGAACTACTGCAGGATGAAGTTTTAAAAGAATGTGAACCCACTGAAATGCAAAGATAGTCAAGGCACTAATAAATGATGCACTGTCATGTTTAGAATTTTAGCAGTAATTAATTACTAGCTACACACATTGTATTGGCAAAACATTTGGAGGCCTTGTGTACTTTCTGAGAGTCTAAGATGCAGGAGAAATACATTCTATTACCAGCACTTGAAATTCCACTTTTGCTTCACTGATCTCAGAACAATATGAAGCACTTTTGCTGAAGTCCAAGTGTGGAGGATGTAGGACAAAACCCCATATAAGTAGGCTGTGTCCCATTGCTTACAGAAGCTCTTAGTATCTTCCAGCAGTTTATTTAGGAAACATGCCCATTTTCAAAACAGGATTTAACATTATTTCTGGCTGCAAGACTCAAATTTGGATCCAAAAATCAAACTGGATTCTCATCATAATCAGTAAAACAGGTTCTTCTGTAAACAAAATTAAACCTCTGGGTATTGCTATCCATTGCTATTTCTAAATTTTGCCCTCAGGACCACCTCAGCAAGTCCAATCATCTGCAGTGATTTGTGTGAGTGTGACTTGACTTGTCACTGGATCCTAAAAGTTCATTTTGCCTAGAGCTGACATGGGCTCTGCTCCAGCACTGCACATAAAGAAATCTGTTAAAACAGCTAGAAATAAACTAAACATCTCCTGATTGCCAGTCCAGTGTTTCTAACTATGCTTCCAACCCTTCTCCTCTACAAACCTCCTGCAGGCAATAAAAGCATAAGTCACTTATATTGTTGGTTTTATCATTAATATATTTGTAAATTATTTTCTCTTTCTGGATGTCCCATGTTTTCTGAATTGTTATCACATTGTGAAGAAACCATGATGGTCCTTATAGTAGAAGTTATGATTGTTTAGCTTGTTTTCAAAAGCAAAAAATAGCATAAAAATCAATTCAATTAATAGTGATAGCAATGGAAACCAGTTTCTGAGCATTTGCTGCATCCACTGGGGCCCCTTAGTTTGGGATCCCTGGATGAAGTTTCTCTCATGGCTGATCATTTATGACTGCATGTGAATTCATCTGATGTCTAATTAAGGCAGTGAAGTCAGAGGGCAGTCTTTCCTTTTTATTTACCCCTCTTCACCACCCCATTTTTCCATATTTCTGAAAACCTAATAACCTTGAGATTTTACTCAGTTTGCCCACCATGTTTGCAATTTAACAATGGAAAGTATAGACTGACAAAGAGACTCTCAGAGCATCTAACACATTAGAGTCTCTTTTAAGGTGGAGGCCCAGGTTTTCAAAGTCTGGAGCTTGAATTTGGGCAGATTTTCAGAACAGATCAAGGAAAGATTTGGCACAAGAGCACATCTGTACAACATTGGCAGATTCAGTTATAAATCTGGAAAGGGATTCAGAGCAGCTATAAGCAGTTGCTCTTCACCCTGCAAATTCAGAATAATCAATCCTGCTAAAAAATCTGGGTAATCCTGGATCCTTTATCCATACTCTGTATCCCATTCAACAGAGAGGAGGAAATTAAAATGCAAAGAAAAGGTGAAAACATCTTAAGAATGTGTTTGGAGGAAAAAAAATACTCCTGTTTGGACTACCTTTGAGGTGTTTTCTTGCTTTACTTTCAAAGCACTATGTCATTGTGGCCTTTCTCTGAGCAGCTGAAAGGGTTAACATGTTAATTAAAGCAAGATATTCTACTCCTTAAATTATTAATTAAAATAAAAACTGCAGCTGGTGTTTAACAGCACCTCGGTCCCAACAGCAGGTTTTAGTCACTTCACCTAAATCAAACATATCATAAAGTTGGCATGAAAATCATATTGTCTGAATCAAACACATCTGGCAACTGACACATGCTTTTATCTATAATGAAAATAACAAACTACCTATTATATATGCAGATGCACTTTAAATTGTTTCCTACACTGATGTCTTCTACTACTCACATTCAGAAGCTAAAAATCCTAATGAAGATTAATGATTAAGATCGAGAAGGAAGAAATTGCTTTCTTCCTTTTCCACTGCTGTTCTAAGTACTGATAACGCTGCTGTTCTGTTTTGTGCTTGGATGACGAAGAGCAGCTTTTTAATTAAATAGAGTGGGGAACAGATAAGCTTGGCTTCTTGGTGCTGCCTTATAAAGTCTTTACTCGGGGTTAGTGGTACTTTATACAATGACTGTTAGGATATCATTAAAGTCCACGAAATCCCAGTGCGGAGTAAGGTCCTACACAACCCTTTATTAAGTTTTGATTTATCTGAAGCTGCTACTTGTCAGCAGTCTCATAGCTGGGGTGGAGGAGCTGGATGAATTCAGATCTGTCAAAGGTACAATGTGATGCTGGAAAACAGCTTCAGACCCTTCCTTCCCACAGGGAGCAAAGCAGAAGCTACCACTGTTGACAGAAAGAAGAGAAGAAAACAGAGGGGCCCTGAAGAGGCACCTTGATTGCGAGAGCATGTGTTGGATACTCCTGGGAAATCAAAACACAGGGCTCTTCATTAACACTGAAAGCACATATAGCATTCATCAGTTATTATGATGTCTAAAGTGCACGCATTACATATGCATATTTTAAAGCCTGGAGGCCCACATGCCTGTTCCTCAGAGGACCCAGACTGAGAACACAGTGCATGGCGCACTTCTCATATCATCCTGATGTACAGGAAAGTTAACAGGAAGAAACACCTTACCTTTGTCCTCTCTTTCTCCTCACCCTGAACACAAGTCTCTCTGAATACTGAACCTCATACTAGAAAGCACCAAAAAAGCTCATCACAAACAAATGGCTGCTCATTATATTGAGATTAATTAGTTTATCAGGGAGCCTAATTATATACCTTGAAATATGAGCTTGGAAATTGCATTATTGCCACATGTAAGAAACACAGTATTTAACATCCACCCCATTCTGACTGATGGTTTTCTATTATTTTCTTGATAGACATGACTATTCATAAATCAATTAAATTAAATCAGTGGCACATTCTCTCGGGCTGGTTTTAATGGTTTAAAAGGCAAACAACTTCAATGCCTGTGATTACATTTCTTTTAATATAACAAACTTTGTCAGCTGTATCAAAACAGCTTTTCTAAGGCAATGCTGTTCTCTCCCTCATCTCCAGATGAGTCTGGAAACACTCCTGTATTGTATTATAAAGGGGGCACACGTGCAGAAGAAGAGAACATTGCTCAGTAAGGCAGATGAGCCCAGGAAAAGGAAAGAACATATGCAACTCTTCTCTTAGAAACACAGTACCATTCCAGAAAATTTTTATTTCTCTCCAGAAAATATTTTGCAATGTAAGAACCAAGAGGATAGCAGTCATGGTAATAAATATTAGTCTTTTAGTTCCCAAGGAAACTTTCTCCCCTAAACATCCATAACCTGTATTGATTAAAAATATTTTGCTGGGCTTTTATTTGTTTTGTGAGTTTGTTTGTTTTAGGATTGTTTTTACATCATCAGGAATAGTTTCTAAATCTCTTTATAAAGATATTCAAATTTTAAAGCCTTTTCTTTAAATGGCAAGTTTACATATTTCCACTTCATTGCAGGATGGTCTATAAATATTTTAGAATGTATTAGAACAGCTTTTTTTTCAGCAGATGAAATATCATCCTATATATCAGTTAAGGTGTTAAGAGTGTCGGGTGTGAGAATGAATGATCTTCTATCATGGAGACATTAATGAGGGGAGTGACTATTTTAGATTGGATAGGTTTATATGGAAATGTCAAAGAGAAAAGTATCCAGCTTAAAAGTGCAAGATGTTGGAGCTCAATATCCTGAGGCAGAAGCAAAACCCAAACAAGATTAAAAACATAAAAATAATACATTTCAAAAGATCAGACTCAACAAATGTCATAAATTAGAGAAGAAACTCTCTCGGGGTATTGTTTTAAAGGCTATAGGATACAGAAGGGCTGGCAATTCCTGAAAGATACCATATCAAAGAAACAGATGCAAACTATCTTAACATGAGGAGCTATTAAAGAAATTATAAGAAGCTGTAAGAGCTTCTGCAATAACTCTTTCAGAACCTAGAAAACCAAAAGCATTCTCTTTAAATTTTAGAGAAGTGCAACCATTTGACCAGCTAACCATACATACTACAAATGTATGGGAATTGTGAAAATGCATGAGATAAAAAGAATCAAGAAGCAAACATAAATCCTCCTCACAACAGAAATAAATTTAGTTTGCATAATTTAACACTGCAAAGCAATTTATGTTATCCCTTGACTGAAGTTCCAGTGTCCAGAACAGAAGATGGGAAAATCACCTTTCCTGTCAGGTGGGTGAGAAAATCTGATGCTGAACAATCATGGCACAAAAATGACAGAACACTGCTCATGTGGGGCTGTTGCTGAGGAATTGTGCAAGGTGAGAAGACAGTTTTTTTACATGAACAAATGAAGCATTTCCCAAAATATTTCAAAACATTAGCAGAGTTGGAAGCCTATGTATGCCCTGTCTGAACTGACAGGAATTTAAAAAAAAACTCTCCTTCTTAAAAGTTAGAACAGTGACTTTCAATTTCATCTCATGGTTTTGCAGGAATGAACTTACTATGATTAGGTGTTTACTAACTGTTGGTAGTTTTGTGAATACAATTTACTTGTTCTGGCTTCAGGAATGCTCCAGAGAGACCTTCTGGCAGTTTGGAAACCTATGCAGTAATATTCATTATATTACCCTGTAACAGAACTTGCATGACTTTTATAATAAGGCCCACTGTTACACTATTGACTCTGACAAGTACAGATAAATTATATAAAATGCACATTATTTTACAGGGGTTTGGTTTGGTTTGCAGGCAGCTGTTTCACTTCATAATGTCATTAAGATATCTGCCTGAAAATGAGGGAAAGAAAACCCCACTGGCCAGCCTCTTTAATGGTTCAGAATTATTTCCAAAAGAGAATTCACTATGGAGGTTTTCTTCTTCCTCCTGTTTTTGTCTTTAGAGATGATGGATTGAGCTGTTAGGAGATGTTTGAATCTTTAAGGCCATTTTTGTTTGATTTGCTATAGTAATAATTATTTTGCCTTTTTAATATCCTGCTATTTAGATCGTATTATCAGTTCATATAAGACATTAAATCAGCTTCTTTAGAGAAAAAATAATAGAAATGTAAGTATCCTATTGAGCAAAAGATCTTCTATTACTGTGTTATATATTGTTTATCCCTTAGGAGTCTAATAGAAAATATAGCCTGACAAAGTAAGTCACAGGTGCTATCCACATAATTTAAGTCAGGGGCAAGTGGGATTTAATGCATGCACAAAGCACACAGCTACTCTATGGACAGCCAGGGAATAACCTATATTAATATGAGCCAACCTGACCCAAAAGATGACTCCATCTGAGCAAGGAGAGACTGCGTATCAAATATCAGATTTAAACCAATCCTTGTACGTTTTGAAGGGGTGTCCTGAGGGCTGCTACTCTTGCTAGATTTTTTGTCCTTATAGAGCAAGAAAAAAAATAATAAAGATTTTATTACCTGCACAGATGGTAGATTTTGCTAATGTTATATCCAAATCATTTTCTTTTCTAAACTGTGTATGCATCTGAATTTTAATGCCTCAACCCACCTCAGTCACAGAACCTCTCAATAACCGAACAAATTAAGAGATGCTATGATATAGGTGTCTCAAAAGTCAAGTTGGAGAGGTGTGGAATCACAAATCTCTTGGTTTGCCATTGATCTCATCTACGCCACATTTTTTAATGGCAACTGGAGAGATGGAATGCAAGCTCGATTTTCAGCTGTGCATTCTCATTTTTCTCAGAAAAAATGTCCCTGGGAAATATTTGCACTTAGATGCTTGCCTGCTTGTTCAATTACAGGAGTAATTAGGATCCATTTTAAACTGTGCTTGAGCAGCATATGCCAACATTCAGAAAGCTTTTCAAAAGGGTCCAGACTCTGTGGCTTTCCCGGCAGCACCCACTGGGCAGCACCATCAATAGGAGAGGAATGAAAAGACAAGCAATGGGAGTTGGAGCACTGGCAGCAGCCCAGTGCCTTGTCCTGAACAGAGCCTGAAGGCAATTGCTGGCAAGCTCTGCCCCTGAGCACTGCTGCACTGAGTATTTCATAGAAATTTCACCCCTGTTCTCCAGAGAAGGAATGTTCTAGAAAGGAAAAAAAGTTTTGAGTTCTTACATCTTTCTAACACGCTTTTTTAGACTTCATTTTTATGGAGGGACTTAATCTAGTTATTTAATGATTGAAGCTTTTGCTCACAGGCCTTTAATAATAATCACAATAATTATTTTTTATCATGCTCATTCATACGTGCCTCCTGCCAATGTGCCCGAGGTGCTGCACAGACACTGCAAAACATAGTACAAATTAAACACAACAAAGAAAATCCAGTCAAATATTTAAAAAGCCATATATGAAATTAACAAGAGAAAGGCTGTTTTCAAACATGAGGAATTTCAGGACAAAATTGTTGTGAATATAGAGGGAGTCTGGTGAGGTTCTTGCCCCCATCAAATCCACTTAACTACAGCAGATGAAATGTTTGTTCATTTCCCTCTGGTTGGCATCTTCCAAGTACTTTTCTCATTTTATTTTAAAATATTTTGAGATTGCTTCTGTTTCATATGCAACCAAGAAAATCTATCTTTTTTTTGATACCTGTAGTGCTACTACAATATGGTCATTTATGGCCATCATCTTTAAAACAGCTAAACTGACAATATGCCATATAAGAAAATACTATTACTCTGTTATACAGAAAGAGAGCCAAGATAGAGGAGGCTAAGCTTGCCAAGATCAAACAAAGCTTGTGGTAGAAAAAGAATTTGCAAGTGCCAGCCTATCACACCAAGTAAGCTGCAGTAAATCTTCACCTGTCACTAAAACACAAGAAATTGGTGGATTAAAATACAAATAAGGTAAATAAGGTAATAAGGTAATCCGAAATCATGAAACAAGAGCTGTGATCTTAAAGCAGATATATCATTCATATGCAGTCCATGAATGAATATAATAGAGATGCCTCTCAAGGCATCCACAGCATGTGCAAAAGTTAAGGATCAATTTCATAAAATCTTATATTTAAACTCTTTTGAATTTGCAAATGGAATACTTTTTTCATGTCCTATTTCTCTTGCATGATTCTTAACCTCTTGTCAGACAAGCTTTCCTAAACCTGAGCTTCAGAATATCTGTGCAGCTATTGAACTGCATGTAGTCTGCTTGTTAACAAGAAATGAAGCTGGAATGTAAGTCACTGCTAATTAAACTCATAATTACAAATGGAAGGTCAGACAGCAGATCCAAGAGCTGTTTGAAAATGTAATAAGACAAAAGAAAGAACAATCTCGCATGTAATAATTCTGCCTTACTTGGCAGACTGACCCATTAGAAGACTCATCAGCTGCCTACAGTACTGAAGGCAA
The DNA here is from genome assembly GCA_025920805.1 of Petroica traversi. NCBI lineage: Eukaryota > Metazoa > Chordata > Aves > Passeriformes > Petroicidae > Petroica > Petroica traversi. The sequence continues at coordinate 7,446,984 of JAHLSL010000047.1, forward strand.
ATATTAGAATAATAAATCCAAATCATTTGGGTTTAAATGAGTTTGTCGAGGATTAGCACAATTACCTAGATTTCTTATTAAAAACAAAAATTGAGAATTGATCATTTACAAAGTTAGAACATGAATCACAGCTTCCTAACCTGAGCTCCAAAGGAGTTGCCACCAGCAGTCGCCTTCCCTTTTTCATATTGAACTGGATAATGCCTCTCTCCTCTGCCTTAAGGGGCCAGGAAATCTGCTTGGTGTGTCTCTGCTCTGCCTGTGGATCTCCACAAACACAGAAATCCTGAGATAAACACAGCATTGCCTTTGTTCCCTGGTTGGGAGGTGGGGCACAAAGAAGGTAAGAAGTGCAGGAGGTAATTTGGACAAAGGGATTAAAAAGCAGCACTAAAAGATCAATGAGGAGCAGAAGCACCAACCACTAGTAATCAAAAAATTGAGGGCAGCCAAGGAAGGTCCTGCCAGCTTTGATCTCCTGAGGGGATAGAGGTTTTCATGTGAGTCTCAAACTCCATGTTTGGACCTGTCCCAGCACTGTGTCCCACCAGGATGGATGATGGGCACACAGGACACGTTAGGGGCAAGGAAGCACGTGCTGCCAGGCCAGACTAGACCAGAAGGCCAGTGCTTCTTCTTTCTAGCATTGAAGCCCTTAAGGTTTTGGGGAAATCCAAGGAGAAGAACAGTTTTTCTTTCCAAGTTAAGCAAGTTTCTTACTTGGGATCAAGGCACCTGGAAAAAAAAATCTGGTTCTGGATTTACAAAGTATCTGTCAGGAAACAAATACAGGAGTCAGACCAAAGCTGCTTTCTGCCATTCCTCCTCCTCTGGGTATTTCACCTTCCTGTGAGCCACAGGCAGCCTCTGAAACTCACAGCAGGGTGGAATGGCCTTGTGAGACTTGCTGATGCCAGATTCAAAAACAAAAAAAAAGTATTCCCTTATCAGCAGGCTTTCATCTGACATGATAATTCTAAAAATCTGCCTTCCAACAGTTCAGCTTCGCTTCAGTGAATGTCTTACCAAGCTCCTTCTATTAAATATTATTTATGATTTCTATGACACACTTGTTTTGCAGTGAAATTGTGGAGGCAGTGATCACTGGGTTGATTGACACCTAGTTATTCAATCAAACATACTTCTATTTCACTAGTCACAGACCACACATGCCAAATTTGATACTGAAACAACTTCTATTAGGCATTTTGGGGAGGGCTTGGGAAGAAAATCTGTCTTGTAATGAAAATCTTAACTATGTTGCAGCTACTGCAGAACCACAATACTTATTTCTCTCCTGCTGGCGGCAATTTGGAGGCAGCAGCACTGAACACCAGAGGACTTCTCCATGGAGGGAGAGATAACAGCACACATTTACTGAAAGGATGGGGGTTGTTTTCTCTTAACAATGGAAGTGTACACAGATGGATTTGGTAGTTCTCAGCTGGTGAGCAGATATTCAGCTCTAGCTCATTGTACCTCTTTGGGTGGGAAAAATGGATTTCACATAAGCATTCCTTTCTGGGTTCATGAAAGCCAGAATGCAGGCAAGCTGAGTGGCAAAGCTAGGCAAAAACAGCCACTGCACATCATATGATGTGAAGCCAGTTAGACCTGGGAGCCAAGGCACAAGGCCACAATTAATTCATGTAAGGCAGTAATATACTTTCTCAGAAAAAACAAAACAAAACAAAACAAATTTGTTCTAAATCTGACAAATCATTTTATAAGCTCTTTCACCTAAAGACTGGGAACATGAAAATCACAGCTCAAAGATGAAGGTTCAACAAGAGTTGCCAGAGAAACTATTGCTTTACCCCACCTCCTCTCTCTGAAGGCACCTCAGGAATGATTTGGGCACCTAAGCCTCAGCACCCTGGACCACTTTTGACATCTCAGGCAGTACGAGCAATCCACATTGTTGCTGACAACACCTACTAGAGACCCCTGTCCTAACAGCCAAGTAGGTGAAACACAGGCAAGTGAAACTTTTCGCAACTCAAATTTCTTTTGGTATTTACATTCTGGCACCTGAATCACTCTGCTGATGTTTTCAAAACAAAACAGAATGTTTTCTTACTTCTATATCCTCATCTTGTATAAGGGGATGTAATAAAGATACCTGGGAGTGGCAGCTACCATCAGATATAGAAAGGCATTTAATTACCATTCTCCAGCTGCCATCTCTAGCAGTAGAAGGATGCCTGAGTTCTATACTTGTGAAACAATCCTGAGCAGTTCCTTTACCCATTAACTTCTCTCCTCCTCAAGAGTCTTAACAATGTCCTTTCACCTTAATAAGAAGGTGCTTTACAATCCCTTGTAAATGTTGTAACAGCTCAGACTCAAAAGCCTTCTCTAAAAATCCATAGTTCTACTCTTAAACCTCTTTTTGGAGGTCCCTCACATAATTACACTCCAACTTTGTCCTCCTCTGAACTTTTCTGAGTTTTGGAAAGTGCTGATTAGACCAAACAGAAAATTTCTTCTGCAATAAAAGAAACAGAACCTTCAGAAATTTGTAAGAATATCATTATTCACTCTTTCTGGATAGCTATTTGTGTCTTGCTTTTCAAAAGGAATTTATTCCCTGAGCTTAACCTTATTACCAGTACATCCAAGCCTCACACATAGATAGTTTTATTCTACATAGTTTTACATGTTATTTCCAGAAATTATCTGGAGTACTTATTTCTGTTACTGTTAAGACTCATTTATTATGGCCAAACTGACAGAAAGTGAATTTAAAACCAAAGTCAGTTATAGTTTTGGCCTGATTTTATGACTACGAGGATGATGCTATAGCCACATAAAGTGTTACATTATCTGCAAGTACACATTGGCAAGCTATAAATTGGAAATTCTTTTGAACTCATGTTCAGAAGAAATGGACTTATGTCCTTCTGAGCAGAAACCACAGAGAAGGCAAAAGTGTTTTTTTAAGTGCCAGTCTCACCTCAGTGACAATTCTTCTGTTTCAGGAAGTGAGCACAAACCTTCAGACTCAGTCTTCACAATGCAATCCCAAATGAGAGCAGCACCTTAACGATGTCACCCTGAATACCTGAAATCCTTGGCTCAGCACTTTCTAAGAGGAGAGCCTGTGTTGCACTGCCACTGCTCTACTCCATCACCACCACATCAAACATGAGCTATCAGGCCCATCTCAGCACCAAGTGTGAAAGGCCATTGGGCCCCCCAGCACTGCACACCAGTGTGAAATTGAAAATTTTGTCCATGTTTTGTGAGAAGAAAAAAAAATGAGAACTTTTAGTCTTTACATTTGCTGAAAAAAACCCAAGTTACACACACACACACAAATTGCAACCAAACAACCAGCAGGACATGAAAGACCTCTCTTCTGGAAAAATACAGAATTAAAGTGCCATTGTCCCCTCCCATCAAAACTGCTTGGGGGCTGTTGGAGTGAAGGTGAAGAGGGGGAGAGGAGAAAAAAAAACCAGCCACTGCAAATAAGCAGAGTATTTTATTAGAAAGTTATCTCCTTCTTGCAAGAATGAGTGCTCAAATGGATAATACCTTCCTGTGAAATTCAGGTTTCCAGCTTCATTTTAAGAAGAGGCTCTTACCTTATGGGATTATCCATCCTTGATACAGTGAGAAATGCTGCTAAATTCGCTGTGTAGGAAGAGCACACGATAAGGGTGAAGAGCCACCAGCTTCCCATTACAATGCGCATTGCCACAGAATTGACAGTGGATTCACCTCCTACAAATAAACACAGAAAAGGAGGTCTCTCAGCAGCTTCCATTTACAATCACTCTCTGTGTGCCCTGTTATGTTAAACTTTGTTGGATTCCTCTCTGCTTCCTCTCCAGTCTGCCCTCTCACTGTAGGAAAAGCACTGCTTCTGCTAAGGCTGATAATTCACAGGTATTTTCTCCAGTCAACCTCTTGCCCTGGACAGTGTTCTAGAAAATCATCTTTCCAAGTATTCCCCTTGAGAATTATTGAGGATCAAATGTAAAGAACATGAAAAATATTCTAAATAAAGTTGAATGGTGAAGCACAGCTAATATGCAGGAATTAAATCATTACAGTGTTCAGAATATAGTAATAATCTGTTTTCAATTACACTTTTAGATTTGGAGAAAAAGCCCCACAGAACTTCCTAATGGTTTGTGTGCTTAAATCTGCAAAGACTGCAGTATTTAAATCTGCAAAGACTGAAGCATTAGTGTCATTGCTTGTTATTCTTTACAAGATTTCAAATCACGTGAAGATTTCTTTCCAGCAGTCTTCAAGCACAGTTATGCTTGAGCATCATTAGAGACTAAACCTTACTATAGAACTGATTCTACTTACTTCAGCATATGTTTGTGCTGATTATATCTTACTGCACTTTAACCCATCAGAGCTGCCACCATAATGAGATGAGGGACCAAGTTTCATAGCAATAGGATGGATTTTCCAGCTGAAGCTTTAGAAGCTTGCAATCACAATGAAAAAAAAATGTAGAAAAATGTTAACAACTTACCCATACGTCAGCATTCAATAAAACCTGCCTTCCAAGAATACAACTAACATTATAGATATGGCACAAAAACTGTGTGGGCAGATTTTAACAATTAGTTACAAAAGTAACTTGGTTAGTGGCATCAGTCCTATTGAATTCAGTAGGATTAGTCCTATGCCTAGAGATTCCTGAGTGTAAAGTTAGATACACACTCAGTTCAAACAACCAAGAAGTGAACTGTCTCACGTGAGTTCAAAAACATACACATTTCTATTTCTATTTACAAATTAAACAATTAAAAAGGTGCTAGTTTCAGAGCTGGAGAAGTGTTGCAATTCTGCACCAGGCAGCTCTGTAATTTATTTCTAGTGTAATAATTTTCCCAAAGAGAAAAAGCTTGCTAGTGCTTTTTCTGGACCTTCTGAGAGAGAGAAAAGGCATTAAAAAAGACAAACTCCAAACTTGCCTACCTTTCCCACTTTTGCTCAGCTGGGCTAATATAAAACATACTACCTCCCCATATTGGCCTTTAGCCCATTGTGGGCAGGACTGAGCTGTCCTGACCCATTCCCCAAAGGCAGAGCTCTCTGGGCAAGACTGAGCTGTCCTGACCCATTTCCCAAAGGCAGAGCTCTCTGGGCAGGACTGAGCTGTCCTGACCCATTCCCCAAAGGCAGAGCTCTCTGGGCAGGACTGAGCTGTCCTGACCCATTCCCCAAAGGCAGAGCTCTCTGGGCAGGACTGAGCTGGCCTGACCTATTCCCCAAAGGCAGAGCTCTCTGGAGGTGTCAGTGGTGCAGCTGCAGGGCAGTACCTTGCTGGACGAAGGCTCCATACACCACCCAGATGGCACTGTGCAGGGTGGAGGACACGGAGGGGCTGGGCTGGGCGGCGCTCTGGGCCCGCACGGCCTGGATGCGGTTCAGCACGAAGATCAGCACTCCCACAATCGGGATGGCCGCCGCAATGCAGGCCCACACCGCGAAGTCGAACGGAGCGAAGAGAGAGAAGATGTTGATTTTCTCCTCGGGCTTTTTGATTAAGATCCCCACGGAATAGTCCATGTAGCGCTTGCTGAAGTCCACCACACTCTCCCGCTCAGGGGTTATAGTGATGGCTGAGATGGCCAGGTCCGCTCTCTGCAAGACAAATGCAGCACATCACATCTCCCTGCCCCCAGGAGTTTGGTTAGTGTCAGCCTTAAGGAGAAGCTTTTTAAGAACCAAGTCACTCCATGCAGTTCTTTCTATAACTTAAAACATTTCGATTCATTTATATAAATTGTCTAAAAATAAAACCAAAAGCAGTTTCACCATGTAAACATTAGTTAATTGCACTGGTCTAAAGAAGAGTAATGAAACATAACCTATCAAGGTACTCTTGATGAGTATGACCCTGATCAGAAAGCATGACCCTGACTCCTCTCTAGAATGGCAGCATATTTAATTTTTATCCCTCACTTGTATTCCAAAGGAGGCCTAAAACTCCAAACCATATTAACCTGATGCACTGTAAGCAATAAAGAAAGAAACACCATTTATTTACCTTGTGCATTTGATAGCAGCAAAATGAGAAGATAGTGGGAAGAGCTAATGTTTGTTTTTCTCCCTGCAGAATTGCCAACTTTCCATATTCATGAAGAGATTTCATAGGACAACTGGAGAGAAGATTTTGTTTGTTTTTTAAAATGAATAAAGTGATGGAAAAAGCTTGTAACAGGAAGAATGCACAAAGGCAACTTTGTTCCTGAAACTGCTTTGACTTCAATATTTAAAACAAGTAGGTTTTGCATGTAGATAATCCTTAAAGAGGATGCACACTTGATGAAGAGTAAGATAGGAGTTAATAAATAAGATTCCTAAAGCTTTTGAAGAGCTTCAATTAGATTTTCAATATTTTCCATCTTAATAAAAAGAGTTCTCTTAAAAAAACCCCAGAATATACATTCCGTTTCCTATCTCTAATTGTGTTGGGAACGTAAAGCAAATATTAGACAAGGGAGGTTTGCTTTGAAATCCTTTGGAGTTTGTGGAACCAATGGTAGCAGAAATAATACCATTTTGAAAATAACATAATAGACACTTTATTGCTTCAAAGAAAGCAATTTCCAAATAAATTTATCAGGAGTTCTTACCTTATTTTTAAATCAATGAAATTCAAACAGTTTATGTCAATGCAAAATAAGTTAAGAATTCTTTATGCTACCTATCACCAACCAAGAACATCCCATTATCTCACACATGTTTGCTATTGCTTTAATTGCTTCTATTTCTTCCTAAACATCTCCCTACAGATACTGAGCTGCCTACTTACTAGATAATGAGAAAGCTTTCACTTTCACTAACAACCTCCACTGCAAAAGAGTTACCTTTTCTACAAAAAGCAGCAACATGGAATATTAATTCCTTTGATTCTCCTTCCTGATTAATGCTTGTCCCATGTCAGGTTGCAAGAACATGAACAAAATACACTCATTTCATTCTCTGGGAGATTCTAACCTACAAACTCTACCCATTTACTTAAATGGAGATCAATTAACTTACTCCTGGATTTGCAAAACTATAATTAAGAAATCTGGTTCTCTCTGTTTTAAATTAATAAATAATCTTGAGAGCAGTTAAAATTCTGATCCCCTGTTAGTGGGGCTACTTTTCCTGTTTGGGAGTCAAACTTACTATCATTACTCATTGATCATTATCAAACACATTGTCACTCAACAACAGAAATAAATTTCCATCTATAAACAAATTTCAAAGACAAAATGACAAAAAATAAAATACTAGTAGTCAATATTTTAAAGAGAACACCTATTTTTTTCTATTTTCTATAGTCTTTCCCTCACACACACCTACATGACCTCTATTCTTATAGAAATATAAACACATAGATTGACACCAGTATAATTTATGTTGAGAGCAGCTGGAAGCAAATAAAAGAGAGACTCTCTAGTTCCTATACTGTATATAGGGTCTTAAATTGCAGCTTATATCACACTCAAACCATCCATTGCTCTGAAGCATTCACGGGTGCCTTCATCCTAATTCATTCTCTTGTAATTTTTTAAATGCAGCTTCTTCTCTGTGTACCTTGTTAATGAGTTCTCCAATCATGCCATTCCAGGAGCTGTTTTGGAGCTGGTGTCCATATTTGCCATCAGGAGATTGATATATCTCATACTTGAAGCCCAGATTCTTGGCCAGTGCATCCAGGACATCAATGGAAAATCCTTTATATCGTTTTGGCTGCCCAAGGATGTTCTCTGCCACCATCACAAAAGGTTCTTCCTGAGAACAAAGAAGTATCTTAACTAACCCTTGAAACAGGACTTTTTGTTTGCTTCTTTGAGCAAAAGGGTGTTTTCTGAGTTAATTCGGGACAACTTGGCACAGATTTTGGGACACTCATAACGTTCTGAGGCAAAAGGAGTAGGTCATGTGGGATACTGTGAAGCTTCCCAACCAGACACCACTGCCTCAGCACTTGAACCTATCCATAGCCTTGGTTTTTCTATAGAAAAGAGTTCTTGGGAAGAGGAAGAGACTCCAGACGAAATTCAACCCCAGATTTAGAAAGCCATCTTTTACATAAAAGGCCTCATCTTTTTTCCAGGACACATACTGAAACACAAGCTAAAACCACTGCAATTTTGTGAACATTTTAAATTTTGAAAATTCAAAGAATAACCTTCATGGGTACTGATTTCTGGAGTATTTTCATTTAGGAAGTCTGTTTTGGGACCAAGGAAATGCAGCATTTTGTGGTATGTTTTCTGCTGGGGATGGATGTCCTGCTCTCCTGCAGGGGAATCTCAGCAATGAGGGTGGCACGGCCACTGCAGTTGGCTGCCTCTGTAGCCGGGTACTTTCACAGAAGGGATCTGCTCACCTCTCACACCAGCTACAGCACAAACAGAGGAAAGAAAACTGGGGGCTGGAGGGAATGCCTTCATGTACATGTGTACTCTCAGGAACTGCCTATTTGTACCGTGATTCAGAAAAAGAGAATTAAAAACAACAAAAAAGGACATCATATTCTGCAATCTGCAGACTACAATATCCTAGCCAGGAATGCATTCAAGCCCTAATTTGCCCCTAATGTAGCACTTGGCTGACAGGAGCCCTTTACCACTCCAGAGTCTAACAGACAGTAGTTCCAAAAGCGTAATGATTTTTTTGGAAAGTTGACACCTTTCTAAAAGATATAGTTTATCTCAATGGGTATTTATGAGCTTAATGCAGGAAACACTTGATTAAATTTTACAGCCTGTAGCGTACAAGAGCCAAGATTAGATTATCATAATTGGCCCATCTGATCTTAAAATCCATGAAATGCTGAAAACTGCTTATCCAGGTTGGAGGATGGTATTTGGAAGGCACTCCTGTATACTCAGGCCCTGAGCTGGTTCTATGCCTGGTAGGAATTAAAATGCAGAAAAACAGCAAAAGCAAACAAACAAATGCTCTATACCACTGACAGTGCACAGCTTCACATAAAATAATAAAAGGCCATCATCTATCTTCCTTGCTTATGTAACTGATCATCCAAAAATACAGAACTGAAAATGATAGGGGAAAACACTGCAGGAAGTGCCCAAAATATTCAGTCAGATCCTTTTTATTTTGAGCACTTTGTTTCCTGAGCTCAGAAAGGATCATACCAAGACAGTCACCACTTTGAGTGTCACTCCCTGTAGGTCATTGCCCAGGCGCCGCTCTTGGAGGCTGCCGTTCAGTCCTTTCTCAGAGTCCCACGTCGCCAGCTGGAACAGAAAGTACAGAGAGGCTGAGGCACGGCCAGGCAGGAATCTTACAGGAATGTTTAACAGCAGCTTGACTGAATCCGAAACTGGTAGAGAGAGCCCGAGAGGTGTGTGACTTTTTTCAACGTAGAAACAGAATTAGTGTGATTCAGAGACCATAAACAAGTACCTTGCCTGAATGTATTTTCACTGATATGCGCAAAATAAATGCTCTGTTATCTGTGATATTTGTCATTACATTAGTTCACTCAGTTCACTCTGACATTACATTTCTCTTCAGTAAGTTTATATTGCCCAACAGTCCTCAGGATAACCTGTGGTTGCACCATCCCAGATTTTTCTCTCTGCTACAATCCCTGTCTTTTTTCAGATAATTCCCTATATTTATCAAAGACCACCTTTTTTTCACAGTGTTTTAGCTCACCTACAGTCATAAATTTTTGACACAGGTTCTACGGTGTCAAAATGCCTCAACCCTCATTTTCTTCAGTTCCTATCTTAAGTCCTGTTTTCTCTATTCTTGCCCTACTTCTACCTCATCTCTAAAATAATTACAGCCTCTTGAGCTCCCAGCTTCCTGATGAGCAAGTATCTCATATCTTCTAGCTGTACTCAGATGCACGTTTTCAGGATATCTTCCTGGAACATTACATCTAAATATTTTATTTTTCAATTAAATATATCGCTTTAAAAATCAATTTTACTGAAGAGAAATACAGTCCAATTCAATAGAGCAGGTTCAATAGAAAAGTCAATCTTAAGTGACCTTTGGATTATTCAAACTAAATATGCTCCTGAGCAGCAGCAGCAGCAGTTAGACACATCTTTTGCCATCAAACAGAATCTACAGTGTCATTTTGTTCGGAAGAGACATAAATAGTATCAAGTAGAAACTGTTTTCTTCTTTTTCTTTCAGCTCTATTCTTAAACACCAATACTATGCTCACATATTTGGAAGCAGTGTTGTTAGCTGAAGGCATGCCCTGTAGAAATTAAACACAGTCCAAGATCTGTGAAATATGGATTCCTCCTGCCAGAAGCTAATTTTCATGTAACAAGTCAAAATCTCCTTGGAAAGAACTTATTCCACTGAAAATGCCTATGGCTAGATGTCTTTCATGATTTATTTCCATGACTTCAGTTTTATCCTAAAGCCTCACAAATCAAATCAACAAATAAAATGTGATGGAAGAGAGCTGTATGGTTTTATTTTTTAGCTTTTTGTTTTGTTGCATTAAACTGATAAACAGGGAACTAGAAAAGAACAAGACATTCAGTGAATATTCTGCAACTATCACAACTGATGATAATTATTCCACAGACAGTAAATCTTGAAAGCTGAGATGCAGGAGAGGAAAGACTTAAGGTACACCTCCTTTTATCCAGATGACCTGGAGGATGGAGGAGGAGAATGTCTGAATAATTTTCAGCTTTCTAATGACACCTTTGAAAGCTAAAATATCTCAGATTGAACACTCTCCTCCTGTGAGGGCAGCTTGGAGTGACAGAGGAGCGTCTGCACATCAAGTGTCTGCAGCAACACAGGCAGATAAACACCTGTAGCCATGGTACCTTTTGAATTTGAATTTAGATGCTTGCTCTGAAATATCTCCAGATGTTTCCTTGCTCCTGCCAAACCAAATGGACAGATCTTTCCTTTGACATAAATCAACAGGGTTCAACAGACTTCAAAGATCAATGTACATGTGTGTGGTAGCTGCTGTGTCTCAAATCTGTAAAGAAAGCTTACTGTTTAAGCCTTCTTTGCTTGTCCTAGGCATAAGATCAAGATTTTTGCCAAAATGGCTTGCAAAATCTACATTTTATGATTAAATACTCATTAAAAATGAGAAATATAACACATTCAAGTTATTACTTCACCACTGGTGGACTGACACATCAAATTCTTCTCCTACATGCAGCTTTCAAAATCAGATTTCATATAAGGGCCTTAGACTGCTCGAATACTCTGTTTCATATTCTGCACTACCTCAAAGAGTTCCAAAAATACTGGAGACAAGACAGTACAAACCCATGAATTTATTATTTTATTTTTTCAAAAGGAGCAGGCAAAGATTCTTATTCTATGCAGCAGGGGTAAGTGCAAGGAGGAGTACATTTTGCTTCAGAACAGTACTCTGGAGTGTTCTCTATGGAGGCACAAACTTTTCAGTCTCTTAAAAGCAAACTATAGAGATAAAAATCATAAATGGAACATAAGGAAAACCATTTCCAGAGGGATTTCCTTGTGTATCCTTGTGCTTTGGAACACTTCATTTGTTAAGAACTGTGCAAATTTTATCTCGCACTTCTTGCAAACAGAATTTTGTTTATAGGGCTGATGTATTTACAGATATGTATATCAATTTGTGACAGCTGACCTGTCAAGATCAGTGTCTGAGAAAGTAATTTCCAGCATGGTTACACACCATGACTGCTGTTAAGGCCATTAGAGTTTCATTCTTTGTAGAAATATGTACAAATTTCCTACCAGAAGTCTGGAGCCAAAGGTTATAGCACAGCCATCAGCTGACAGGAGATAAAGAGCTTTCAGATCTGATTCTGAGAAACAACTGCTTGAAGAATCAGCACTTGCATGATGTGTTTAAAAAAAATTAAAATATCAATGGTCTCTGGAATGTGTATTTAATGACAGCCCGGGTGGGATTTTTTTTTATTCTCAAGTTACCTGGTTACGAGAGTTCAAGTTGGGAAATCAGCTACTTTATGAAAGATTTTCAGTTTAAAGTTTCTTAGCTTCTCTTTCTGAAACAGCCCTGTTTCTGGGAATCCTCTAGTTCTAGCCACACAGTAGGAGTGAAATCATCCAGTAAAGACTACCCAGAGGAAACAAATGGGGAATTCAGACAAAAAAGTAATTTGTTGGAAAATTCTGACTCAAGACATGCCTCCGATTTTTGTCAATATTTTCTGTATTTTCAGCTAGAAATGCAAGGAAGGGTTTGGAGAGAGAAAACCACAATTTTAACATTGTTTTCACCCTCCACAAGCAATGCAGGATGAAACAAAGACACAAGAAAAACACAAGATAAACATAAGAAAAAGACAAGAAAAAGACAAGAAAAAGACAAGAAAAAGACAAGAAAAACACAAGAAAAACACAAGAAAAACAAATGTCTGTCACAGGCCCAACCAAATAGAGATGCAAATTATCCCAAACTACTAGTAAATTCAACAGAAAACAGACATTAGCAAATAAAGTATTAAGTGTTTCCATCACAGTATTGAATGTGATTATCTACACTATTTTAGTTTATGATGTGCAGTAGTTACTGTCCAAATAATGCATGTTATCTAACACCATTTAAAATATCACACCATCCTAAATGCAATCTACTTTTCAGGAAAAACATGATTCACATAAGAAATAATAAAAAAAAAAAGATACTTTTCAGCAGATGTATACTAATGTTTGAAATTCTTACAATCTATCCAGAATATACATCTACTATTTTATCAAAACCCAAATTTTCTTTCTTTGGATAGTGTAACATCAGCTCCAAACAAGTTTCCCAATCAAAGTTTTTGGGTTTTGATATGAGTTCTTATAAACCCTCACCTAGGGAAAATTTTTTCCTGAATAAGGACAATATCACATGATTTACGGATTTGCTTCTATGGAACAATGAAGAGTGATGAGGAGAAAAGTTCTGAATAGCTTAGAGCAAGTCAGTATTAAGATCTTCTTTACTTAATAGCTTTTTTCCTGTTTTGGAACAGGAAATAGGAAATGACTAATATTAAAATGTCTAAGATGCAAATATACCTCAAAACTGGGGAGTGCTGAAAATATGTCAGACTAGTAGAGTGAGAAAAATAAATGGGAGTGGTAAGAAGTCCAGCATGGAATAGTAATATGCATCTTGGATAAGTAAAAATGAACACTTACAGAACAGAAAAATGGGAAATAGGCATACGTAAACTGAAGAAACAAAACCAGAAATTAATGAATAAGCTGTGCAGGGTGACAGTGAGGTGCAAATGATGATAAGCTTGTAAAACAGTCCTGCTGCAAAAGTACCAGTGTGGTCCTGGACTCCACATCTCCTGGCACAGGCTGAACAGAGCACAGCTGAGAAGAATGCACAGCCTTAATGCTGTGTTTAGCATGTGTCTGAACAAGAGTTAGGCATGCTGGAAGAATATCAAGGGAGAACAGGATAACTGCTACTGTGATGAAGGGTTCAGTTCATACAAAAAGGATGAAAGATGCAACTCTGAATATTTAAGATAACTAAGAAATGGGAGAATTAGAAACAAAACTAGATATAAAGCAACAGAACTGCTGCTGCAACCTTCTTGTAATCTACAGGGACCCTTTCACATGAAATACAGATTGTTTCCTAGAAACATTCATTCATGCTCAATGCAGACTGTTAAATGAGAAATAGATAAAAGAGCAGGGATTTTTTTCAGTATTTCTAAGCAAAACAATTTTTCATGGGAAAGGCTTGGCACATCCAAGATATGAGGAAGTACATATATAAAGGAAATCAAAGAACACTCTGGTGGTTCCTGAATGCACCAGAGATCCAAATAATTGTTCCACATTATGCTGGATCCCAGTTAAAGGTGATTAGGATGTTTTTTGTCCCACAGTGCAAGGTTTAACCTGCGATCTCCTCAGTTTGCCAGTCCCCAGGTGGGTGGATTGATTGCCATCTTTAAGGCTGGTATAGGGGCATATTATCCACAAAGTTAAAAGGCATTGGTGTAGTCTTTTCAAAGAATGTCACAACTCTGGAATACTTGAAAATCTCCGCTACTTTCATCTCCAACAGAAAAATGCATTCCCTACTGCTGAAACAAAGCCATTCCTAGAACTCTGCCAGAGATAAATTCTGTCAAAAGTGCACAGGAGCAATTTGAGGTTCCAGCCTACAACTGTTAACTTCGCAAGCCTACGTAACACCACTGAGTCCCGAGAGCCACACTTACGTAAAGTTAATTGAGCATAGACCTAGAATAGAAAATAGGGAAAGTTCAAGAATGCTGAAGGAGGGGTTTGAGTAGGAAAGAACAATTGACCTGAACTGACATGTCTAACGAAACAGATATACACCACTGCTTGCCTGAGCAGCCAGCGAGACAAATGGCAAATGTCTAGGACTGAGATGCCGCATGAAGTCTGCCCTTGAAGCAGCCCAGCGCCCTTCAAACTATGTGAGGGAACCGGCTCACAATTAACAGAGAAAGGAGCACTAACAGAGTCACCACCACGAAGACAGTCCCATGAAACTCTGATTTAGAATTTAAGAAAACAAATCTCCAACTGCGCCAACAAAATGTACATTGGCAAGAAGCTGCATAGTAACAAGCGGAGAATTTACACAAACTGGAATAAAAATTTCAAATTAATTCAAACAGTTCAAAACTAATGTAAAACACTAAAAATTACACCGCACTGAAACTAATTAGTATCAGAAGCGTATTTTTGCTGAGTAAGACCAATGACAGTATTTAACAGCTATTATCTAGAGAGTAACTAGAGTCTAGGATATGGGGTCTCTCTCTCCATGTCATTTAAAATAATTCCTACATAATAAATAGGGAAAACCTAAAGAGGAAAACCTACATTAGTTACCCCAAAACTGTGGACATAGTTTAGGACAGAAGATTACCAGCAGAGGCTTTGGTAGAGGTATTTCAGCATTAATATCCTTATTCTCTGGAAGCCTATGTACTTATTCGGGTCTTGCACTACAGATTCTGCCATTCACTCTAGCTAACAATTTGACCCCACCTATCATAACTCAGCAATATCTTGCTCCACTATTTTTATGGTCCTTCATTGCTGAGAATATCAAATATTTTGATGTGAGATGAATGTTTTCCCTTATGTTTTTCATTAGCCAAAGATCAGTTCAATTAAATGTAATGACCATACTCTTAAAAGCCAACTACTTTACATATAATAGAGCTTGACAACACGAATGAAGATTAGACACATTATGCCTTATACTACTAATACTAAAGAAGTCAAGGTGTTTTCATGTGCTGCTTTCTGCAGGAGCTTTATACAGAATAGAAGCAATAGTATTCTGTAACCCCATAGGTTTTATTAACACAGTGTCAGACTTCTTATATCCCTTGGGAACAGATCAGCACCATATACTTTATATTGCATATACATCACATTTAATATTATGTTGAAGGACATTGATTATGAGAATTATCTTTTTTGCTGAAATAAGACATGGCTCCATTACGTGGTAGAATGAGACATTATTTTGCTAGCAGGTAATGAAGCAGCACCAATACCAATTCGGGGTTACTCCTGTTTCCATATTGTGATAGATGGTGAACACCTCTGACCTCTTATGCAACACAGAAAAACACTTGTGTTCTACTGTGCTGGGCCCAGGCAATGCTTGTCTGGGGCAGCAAATCCACACTTGGCAGAAAAAGAGCTGAAAGGACACAACAAGATAAATGTATTCTGTAATTCATTACATAAAAGTATAAATAGGCCATCTTCAGCTCTGCTAGAATAAATTGCTTCATTTAGTACTACATCTTTTTCAGTGTCTGTGTTGCTGCACTAATAACATCAGCATGTTGTAGTCACTGCTCCTTCAAAGACTAGTATTAATTGAAGCAATCATGAGAGTGATGAAAACAATATGAACAAGAATCCTATCCTCTGATGGCTTCTTTATGAAGTGCAGGGAAGTATTACTCTAGCCCAAATTTTTTTTATTTCATTTCCCTGACATAAAATCAAAATGTGGCAAAAAAGGTGTTGAAAATAAATTGGAGGATTTTCTACTAGACTCTCGCAGGCTTCTCCCTTGAAAAGCAGGCAAGAAGCTTCCACCCCTGTCCATCTGCCATTTTGCCACTTGTCATGGTTTTAAGATACAAACAATATGCCATAGTGTAGAAATGCTGTTTTGAATCAGATGGCAGCATTGGCATAGCAGAAGATGTGTGTGCAGCACCACAATTCTTTTAAGGGTCAAATAAATTAACTGTGAGTACCCAAGATACTGCTGTATCAGGAATTTCCCAGGTGCACTGTAAATTACCCTTTGATATGAACAACCAGGTCTCTAAGCATAAAATTAAAACTGATCAGTAATCATAATAGTTAGACAAATCCAGGTATAAAGTCCTCAACAGCTGTCTCAAGTTAGTGGCTAAAAAAAACATTGCCACTGGGTTACCTATCTGAAAGGCAAAGAGGCCCCTCTTTTTCCTGCAGTTTAAAAGACAAAGTCATTGTCCAGTGAAATCAAATATGTCCTGGACTCCAAGGATACTCTGAATTCTACAGCAAATTACTAAAAATCAGGTAAGAATAGCTAGAATGTTTGTGGACAAAACCGAACCAATTCCCTTTACTCATTTTGTGTAGGTAAAATGGAAGAAAATCAGTTTCACATGGAGAACAGATTGTTTTCAAAGCTTCCAAATGCTTTTTGGTGGCCAATTATTAGCTTTTGAGAGCAGAACTATCCTTGTTATTTATGCAGTAGTGAACTCAGCAGACTGTCTGTAAACAAAAAAACCTCATCATGGAAAATTGGATCTAACAACAAATGCAAATTCATGTTAATTTCCTATAGGGTCTTGTCCTGCTCTACACAGTGTAGTAATCAAATAACTCCTGTTGTGCTGTTCTAAGAATTTTACTGGGGAGGGAGAGCAAGAGAGGCTTGTGCAGGTGGACAACTGTCAGGACCTATTTTTTCCAGTCCTTCTAACGAGAGCTCTACACATAGGAATTAACCAGCACGCTACAACGGGCTATGACAAAACTACTCTTTTTTTGCAGTTCCTTACAGGCTTTCTTGGATATTATCTGAGCTGAATGCTTCTGATGTCTCATGTTTAAGAAACCTGTCCAGTTCTGCAGTTCTAACAACAGAACTTCTCCTAGCCTGGCCCCTGAGGCAGACCATGGTGTGATTTCACCAGCTGTGATTTTCACCTTCTGAGGCTTGGCCAGCATGAATTCACTTTCTGATTCTGGTTAAAGGCACTGAGTGATCTCAGAATGAAAGCAAAGTTCAGCCCCTTCTTTGGTATCACCTATCAAGCCAGTTCTCAATCCTGTATTAAAAACTGCTCTTCTCTCAAACTCCAGACACTTTCTAAAAGGTCCACAAGAGTAAGTTTCTACAAAAACTTATTTAAAATATAAGTATTGGCATTATCCAGTGACCTTATGATATTTTGGTGGCCTTGATATAACAAAGACAATGCTCTAGAGAAAAAGATAGCCTCTTTGCATTTTAGTTCAAAAGATGTGGATTCATAACTGTAATTTATAAACCAAATTCAAAACTTAAACATAAAGAGGTAAAAGTCTTAGATGAAATGTTGATACTTAAAAATGAAAATTAGAAAACTCCAATAATATTTTATCAGAATTGCTCTTAAGACAAGTTAATACTCTCTCTTGACATCAGTAATAACCCTAAGTGCCAAAGCTTCCCTGCTAAAGATTTTAAGTGAATTTTGATGAACTCTGCTGGAATCTACATCCACATGTATGGAACACTGAAAATTCTTGTATTAAATTTAAAAGTTCCAATTTTACTGGACTTCCAATTATTTTGATCTTTACAATATTACTTCATCTTTATCCTTGCTCCTCACAGAAATTGATACAAAATGGCTTAAACAATTCGCAGAATTTTTTTCCTCTATAACAAAAGCCACTGAGTAAAAAAAAAACCATAACTTGGTGTTTGGTAATGGATAATTGCCTCTGCAAGAAACAGAACTGTAGATAGTATTAAGGAAAACATGAATTTTCGTCTCTGTAATGATAGGCATTTAATGGTTTTAATTAACAACAAGCTATATTGAGACAGCTTTCAAAAATATATTTATCCCTTGGGCTTTGTTACATACATAGAACAGGTTTTGTAAGGCAAATAAAATCAGCTTGCTCACAAAGCCAATTAGCAGAGAATATACAAACACCAGATCCACAGATATTATAGTTTATATAAACGATGTACCAATCGCTAAATATTCACAAGCAATATAACAATGCACGTAGCTAATCTTTGCACTCTTCATACAGATACTGTGGTAAGCATGAAAAATACTTTTCCATGTTCTTGTTTACAAACCTTTTGCTTACAGCCTATTGCCCTGCTCTATTTTTCCCTGCTTCAAATCAACATTCAGGAGAATTTTTAGCTTTAAAAAAAAATACTGGACAATGAGAATTTCTGAGTAATTTTGCAGAGTGACAGACAGTGCACACAGGGTATATAAGAAAGATTACAGTAATAAATACTTTCCCCCAGCTCCCCAAACTGCCACACACCAGCAAAACCCCATCACTAGAAAGGATGTGGTGATTTCAGGAAAGTAGTCAAGGGTAAGAAATAAAAGCAGGTAAGAAATACAACTCGTACTATGTGTAATGCTTAAAGGCTCTCATTTCAGATTCCTTACTGCAGCTTTAAAAATAAACACTGATCTCCAAGAAGCTTTATTAGACTGCCCTACATCATTTGTTTAGGAGGATTCAATAATTTAGTAGGTTTATGTAATTACTACAGAGCTTATTTAATATTGCACCTGATGCGCTGCTGTTTTCCAAGTCTTGAGAAAAGCTTCTAGAAAGGTCAAAGCTGATCAAATTAGAAAACAAGACATGATTTATGCATGGTCCAAACTTCTCAGCAGAGGGAGAGAAACACTTTGGGTCCATTGAGGGCCACAGATAAGCAACTGAACCTCTGCTGAGGGAAAGGCAGCAGCTCTCTGGGAATGACCCAGCGGTCAGACCTCGTTTGAAGATCACCCTACCTTAAAACATTACAAGATTTATTCCTGCACTCTAAATGGCTCTTAGTCACTGCAGGACAGGTGGTTTTTCAACAATGAACAGCAGAGCTTTTGTATGCAGAATTAGGCCTAAAATGGGCAATGCCCTCAGAGAAATGTGGATGGAGAAATCTGGCAAAGAATTACAACAAACATTTCTGAGGAGGCAAAAACCACACACATTACATTCATTAAATCCCTTTCTTACTGCCTTAACCTCGTATTCTTTCTGTTGCTATGGTGATTGTTATCCAGCCATTTATACATTTAAAGAAAAAATCAGTATTCCCTCTCATGAAATTCAAAGTGTGAGAAATATCTCCTTAATGCAATATAAGACTATTTCCTCAGTGGACCCATCAGGCATGCATTTTCCTAAGGTCTTCCGAGTTCATTTAAACTTCTCTCTTCCACATACTGTGTGGCAATCGATTTCAAAATATAAGCAGGCAGTCTCTGAAAATGTATTTCCTCTTACAGGTTGTAAGCTGCCTACCTGTTCACTTTCTTAAGTATCATCCAGGTTTCCATTATGAGGAAAAAGTGAATAATTGTTCCCATTTCATCTTTTAATCTCTTTATTTCCTAAGCACCTAGATACACCTCCTCCTTTTGTCTGCTTACTGATCCGAAAAATTGTGGCCTGTATGTCTCTTCATATAGAAGCAATCTGGTATTTCTGCTTATCCTTTCTCCTCTTACATTTTTTCTAGTTCTTTCATATACTTTTTGAAAGGGGAAAAGAAATAAAAATCACAAAAAACTCCAACTCAATCCAAATTATAGAGGCTGGCAAAAAATCAGCCCAGGGAAAATTGGAAAACTGACTTAGGAAAGCGAATTTTGGAGTGCATTATTAAGCCTATATTTTAAAATTATGTTAGAAGAGTTGCCTTAAAAATCTTCAACACTGCGTTTGAGCATTAAAAGGCAGAAATAGCTGAACAAGGAAAGTAGAAAGCAAATGTCACCAACTAAAATTGTATATATTTAGATAATATATACTTAGGAAATGGAAAAAAAATTCTGTACCTACTACATGTACAGTAAAATGTAGAATTATTTCATGTCTCTTGGAAAAGAAAAGCCCTTTGATTTATTAGGAAAAAATTATAGCACTCTCCATTGTATTTGTTGGGAACCTTTCCTAAATCCCTTCCCTTGCATAAGCAGAAGATGGTACATACAAAGCAGAAAGCTATGAGCTTGCAGTAATCTCCTTTCTCTCACCTGTTTACAGTAAAATAATTTGTTGGTAGTTACTGCCCATAACTTCTCATAAAGTTAAGGGGAATTTGCAGCAATTGCTGGATTTCCAGTATTTCTGTTTCCATAAAGTACATCAGGCCTCTACAAGTGGTCCAGTCAACGTGGATTTTGTTGTAACTCACAGAATCGTCATACAGATCCCAGAATGTCTGAAGGCTACAGACTTCGCTCACAAATCCAATTAACTAAAGGACATAAAATTAACAGGATGTTAATAATTTTGTGGGGTTTTACACATCTCCATGGCAAAATATTCCCAGCTGTTTTGAAGCAGGCTTGGGACAAGCACTGACAGCTGAAAGGCCCTACAATCTGCTGGCTGCCCATCAGCTTCGTAGCTTGAGTGAAAATGGCCCATTACTGAACTCTCAGGGCCTGCATTAGAGACTGACAGGAGCCTCACTGCAGACTTCAAACTGCAGCAGCTGCAGGGAGGGATGAATGAATGGGTGACAAATACAATCATCACATCAGCCCGGGAGATGCTACTAAAATGCTGTTTATTAGCACTGCCAAGGTGACAGTTGAGAATCTGTGCTCTGATGGACCTACAAAATTGACACAGTCCAGGACTGGGAAGAAACTCCAACAGGTGAAGTCCTTCCAGGACTGGCAGCTCAGACCATATAAAACTACATCTGTTTATTGCTCAGAAGCAGAAGAAGGCCTCCTAAACTCAGGGCTGTCAGGCTGGTAGCAGCACAAGTACACATTCATTTTTAGAATTCCAGGAAGGGAAAAAGATTTGACTGTTTCTCATCCAAAACATATTGAAAATCCTGGCTAGAAAGATGGTTTGGGTACCCAGGTCACAGACTTATATCCCAAGAGTGACAAGATGCAGGAGGTCCTTCAAAAGGCAGATTAGAGAAAGCTCCCCCAGGGGTGGCTTCACACTGCTGAGCAACACAGGCTATATCTAAGATCATAAATGAATTAGCTAAAATGTACTCCTGTAAAAATATACTCCTTCCCACATTCACCTAGAGCTGTCATAAAAATGGCATTTCTTCATCTCTTCTTTAGGAAACACACAGCTGTCATTAAATATATATATATGATATACATGATATATGTAGACAGATATATATGTATATATGTATGCAAAGAAGCCTGTGCAGTTATCCCTCATAAGAATCTGGCTGAGTTTAATTGCCTTTCTGTACTAAATGTCACAGTCACTATAGAGAGCTACAATTTTAAAAAAAACTTATAGGACTGGAAATATTTTTCTCAGTACTCCTAACTAGTTTTCATAGTTTTTTTGACCTAGTAACTTGTCCTTTTGGGATGCTTCTATCTCTTTATGCCAAATCTCCTGGTCTTGAATTGGCACCAAAACAGTTAGGAGAAAAAATACAGATCTCTGAAAAGCAGGAGTTGGCTGTTAATGTGAATGAATCTCATGCTAATGACTTTTATCAGGACTTCGGTCTGTGTTAGTCTCACAACATTACAAAGGCTACATGTGCACAGAGGAAATCAAAGAGAACCAAGGCTTATCTGTATAATGGGCTGCATACCAATATGTCAGAACCTTTTGGTTAAGGAGTCTCATAAGAGCCCAGCAATCACATCAAACAATGGCAGCCACCAGCACATCCCCCTATCCTCCCAACAGCCCACCATATCAACACAGATTCCTTCACAGGCACGTTAAAGGTCACTCAGTGGATGCTGGACAAAGTGCTGACACTACAGCTCATGCAAGATTTCACATTCAATATTCTTCAATGTAGCGGTGGCTCAAGCTCAGAGAATGACATATCCCCTGAAGAATTTCTGGGGGCCTAGAAAGTGAGGCCCCTCTGAAGGTAGAGTTAAGTTTGGCCTTGGAAAGGGAGTCGAACTCCCCCCCGCCTGCCCCTCAGTTAACAATAGTATCTTGTGTCTCACTCTTTCCTCCCTTCCTCCTTCCTGACTGCATCCTGACCTTCGACCCTTCTCCGTGTCCTCCCCTGTACCGTTATGAGATAAGTTGTAACCCTCAGAATAAAAGT
This sequence comes from Petroica traversi, assembly GCA_025920805.1. Lineage (NCBI taxonomy): Eukaryota > Metazoa > Chordata > Aves > Passeriformes > Petroicidae > Petroica > Petroica traversi. The sequence goes on from JAHLSL010000047.1 coordinate 7,469,302, forward strand.
CTGAATGTTGGACTATTCCGGGGTCTTTTGCCCCTGAGCCCAAGCAGAGCGGACCCTCGTGTCTTGTGTCTGATTTGGGCTCCGGGCGAAGGAACACTCTCTCTCTCAGCAGCTCTCCGGTTTTTAGGACAGCGGCCACCATCCCAGGGAAGCCTGGCTGGCGGCGAGGGGAAAAGAAGTCCCTAGCTGAAGCTGACTTAACGAAAAGGAAGCTCTCAGAACAAGCCGCCGAGCCGCCAGCCGTCCCTGTGGTCAGCTGTCCGGCCCACGCCACCGGCCACACTTCAATAAAATTAACTGACGTCGTCCCGTCTCTGGCAGATACAGCTGTATCTCTGGCAGATACAGCTTAGGATCTGATAATCATTTCAATGATGGTGTAAATTACCACAGCAGACTTGCTATTAACGTCCTCCAGGCTATCACACTGTTAAGCCAAATAGATGTAAGAAGACTAACACCAGACTCATATTATGACCAGATTTTCTATGTAACGAAGCATGTGAAACAAAGCTGCAAATGAAAGAAATAAGGTAAAAAGGAAAAGAAGAAGGCATATTATATAGGCTTTCTTGCTCTTCACAGATTTTCTATTTTTAACTTTTTCCACTGAAGTGCAAAGCCAAATTGAAGCCTGCTGTGAATACATTCAGGAACTTCAACAGATCTGCACTCATTTTGTTTGTGCTGACCTGTGATCCTAACCTTTTCTGTTGCTTTATAATAAACACCTTATATGTTGCAACACAAACCAAAGGTATCTCACTGCTACCATTCCTGTGTCATAATGCCTGATATCCGCGCTCTAGTTGTTACCTTTCTGCCAGAATACTTGCCTTAACAAAACCTGAGCATGAAACTTTTCAGGCTTACTGAACACCACACAATTCCAGCTGTGGAATTGCTCCCCAAGCATTGGTACTCAATTTATTTATCTATGACTTACACAACTTTTGTCATTACCAAGAAAAGATCTGGCTAAGCATCTTATCATCACTGAATTTGGACCAGTTCTGTTAAGGCTGTGATCTGGGTGGGTCCCTCAGTTTAGGGAGAACCTTAAATTCCAGCCTGCCACTAGGGTGGAATTGGAAATGGGAGAAGTGCTTAATTTTATAGTTCAAGGGGCAATGATATTTCCCAGCTAGTCCAAATCGAACATGAAGATGGATGGAAAAGTGAGGAGACTGAAATGGGGAAGTAGGAGTCTTAGGCTTTCATGAGAGGATTATTATGAAATATCATCAGCATATGATATATTGATATGTGCAGTTCCTGCAGCTGAAATATCAGAACAGCTATTCTTCCACTTTTATAACAATTTGATTACTCCTGGTTTCACCATGACAGTGATACTAGAATTTATTTAAGTGCATTAATGCCACTGGAAGTCATAAGGGCTTTTGGCAGACCCTATAAAACAGGTAGAGTTCATAGGTTCCATTATGCTGATGATGATGAAAAGCAAAGTGTGCCAGCCAGAACCCACCCCACACAACCCCAAACCTTTAATTAAGAAAGCCTAATATTAAGTTGTACTCAATTACAACATCTGTAATTTGCCACTGTGCTCCCAGAACTAGACCACATGCTTGTGAGGTACCTTTTGAAACCCTCTTTTGGGCACACTCTGACTATCATACAATGTACTTGTATTATAATTAAATTTAGTATAATTACTTTACAGAGTGATCAGTGACAGTCTATTGTTCAGGAAGAATTAATCCTTTGAGCCTTCCAACATCATTTTAGTTCCTGGTTCTAAATGAGATTTCAAAGAATGCAATTTATAATAACCAAAATCCCCAATGCATACTTTAATACAGCCTTCCTTTGTTACAGCAACTCACTAGTAAAATGCTTCTCAGTTAGAACACTCCTGGTGTAATGATTTACCTACGCTGCACAGGATCACTCAAAGAGGGAAGAAAGCAAGCAGGAATTTTTAACTGATCACTTGATGCCTTCTCTTTCTGCCTCCTTCCCAAAATATGGGTGCTCTAGAATCCTTTCAGAATCAATTCTGCCATTAAAATAGAATCCTTCCCCTAGGAGAATGGTTCTCTTTCCAGAAGCAGCCCAAGAAATCCTCCCATCTGAAACGTCATACTAACTTGTGGATATATTTAAAGGAGGTGTGATGGTTGGACTTGAGAAAAAGCTGGAACTGCTACCATACGAGTAACCAGGAAGTTTGATTTCCTCCTGAAATGAGATGCTTTTCCATGGAGAGAAATCTAAGTTGGGCATTGCCAAAACATTTTATTTAGACATTTTTAATTCAAGTAAAATGTTTTGACAAAGTGGAGTACTTGGAAAAATCCTTTGCAGATCTCATCCATTCCAGTATTGAAATCTATTTCCCTGTTTTTTATCCATTGCAATCCTAGCTCTTAATTTCTTCTCTGGTCCAGCTGTTAAGCATACTGAATATCCCACTGAATAAATTCCTCCAGTTGCACTCCAGTCCCTCAGGACCACACTGCACAGGAAATATATGAGAGAACCTGACCCACAATACAAGGCAGAAGATATTAAAACAGGTCAATATTGTGGTGATTTTTTAATTATCTTGTCAAAATTAAACCCTTCAGGCCAGTTAAAAAAATTCTAAATTTCAATTTAATATCTTTTTTACCTAAATAAAACTTTTCCTGTGCAATTTTATCCACCAGGATATAATTTCAATGAAAACTTGCCAACTGCCAATGTAGCTATCACTACAGCTGATTTTCTTGCAGTGATTTTTTTCTAAATACCACGTTAAAAAGCTCTCTTTCAGTCTACTTGACTAATTAAGTTCTCTCAGCTATCAAGGCTCAGCCCTTTTTACTGTCAGCAAAGTTTGTGCAATCAAGGATGCTGGCCACAGATCTTCTGGAGGTGACATTCCAGGAAAATGTCACTGTTAGGATAATCAGCACTCAATAATTTACAATATTGAAACTGAATCAAAAGACATGGCAGAACACATTTTGGGCAAAGCCTGAGAAAATCTGCATATTTCACACTCCTGCCACCTAACAGATAGAACAAAAAATTTTCTCAGAAAGCATATAAATTCTTTTTTTATCGGCTGAGGTAATTTAGCAAAGTAAGAGAGAATCACTGGCAGTCATTCTACTCATGTCTCATGTATGAAGTTAGGTGGTTTACGAGACAGTTTGTGAACACCAATTGCAATGTCACGAGTAAGTGAGAGTAAAAGCTTTGGAGTCTCCAATGCCAGAGTAATATGATTACAGGACCATCATATCACTGATTTTAAAGAGACAAATCAAAAAGCTCTTACAATTATATCTTCCTGTCATTCTTTCTGCATGGAGCTACGAAGGGAAATATTTGTTGGAATATATAAGAGGTATCAAATGCATTTTCTGGGAGAATAGAAGGGTTTAGGTACTGATGCTCAAAACATGATTGTTCAGAGTTCAGCTTACCCGCTTCCCTATGGCAAAGTACACAATAATGAAGAGAGGGACATAAGCAAAATTATAGGAGAAAACAGAAGTGCCAGTGGTAGCTGACTTAGTGGCAACATCGGCAGGTCCCATCTGACTTCTTGCTGAAACTTAACAGTAAAGTAATCGGGTTAACAACATCCCCCTCCATAAAGATCTGGCCACTGCTATCCATACATCAGAAAAAGCTCTAATACACAAGAATAAAGGCAGAGAATGAAAAAAATGTGAAACCTCCAGCTGGAACAAAAGCCATCAACTCTGCAGGTTAAATCTCAGTTGCATATTGTGTGCCTTCCTCCTGCAGGTTCCCTGTAAACTTTCCGTGATTATTTTAAAGTTTCATGCTAAAATATTCATTTTGAATATTCTTCAAAATCAAATCCTTCACTGTGTAAAACTTCAACTATATTTTCATCCATGAAATAACATCAGAGGCATTCTTCTAAGACAATGCAGTTCACTAGACATGGGTCACTTCCCAGAAGTAGGAATCAAGCATTCTTCATCAACAGAACTGAGCTGTAAGACAAGTTTCCCAGGGAAGGAGTAAAATAAAATAAATGCATATTTTAAAAATCCTAAACAAAACCACAAACAAACACACACCACTTCCTTTGAAAAGTACACTGACAAACTTAATACTAATTTACTATAGAAACAACACTGAAAATGACACAGTTTTTAAAAGAAAAACGGCTAGAAAAGAAAAGGTGACAGAAGATTTGTAGGGAAAATACACCTGATGATACTATGTAGTGGATGGACATGAAAGAGAGAATACGAATGTTTGTACGGACACAGTTAAATCCCATGGAGCAGTAGCACAGAGAGTTGAGAAAAGAGGAAGGAATGTCCAGAAGAAATGAAGAAGGCCAGAAGGTGGAAGGAAGATGGAAAGAGGGAGACGCAAGGAGAGGCACTAAGGGCTGAGTAGACAGAACACTGTTGGGAAATAGGAAAGCCTTATAGATATGATTGCCTTGCAAAAGATGCTGAAAATATGGAAAGTATAATCGAAATTGAGATGAAGACAAGGTTTGAGTTAAAGAGTAACTAAGAAACAATGGTAGAGCTGGCCGAAGGTAATCCTCCTTCTTGATAGAACAATACCCTCTGCCTAGGCAGGTCCAAAGGTCAGAACAAACCATACCTGCCTGGTAGGAGATTCCCAAAAGCAGTTTTTTTAAGGTTTAAAATATAACTCCATGTGGTAATGTAATGATTCTTATAGGTTGCATGCAAATATTGTAGAGTTTGTAGCTTGTTTCAGATTGGTTAAAGAGAATTAGAATATTCAACAGAGAATATGATTTATTGTATTGTAAATGGCAAATCGCTCTCTTTTTGCTCTCTTTTTTTGTCTCTTTCTCTCTCTTTCTCTGGCCTGCTTTGAGCTGCGTCTTGCAGCCCAGCAGCCTCTCACACCCATGCTCTTTCACAATAAATTCCCATACTCTAAACCCATCTTTAGAGATCTCTTGCTTCTATTTTACCCTCCTAACCAAATTCCACAAAGTTGAATCCTACAGATTCACCACAGCACAGAAGAGATGGCAGGCAAGCAGGGACATGCAGCTTATTTTCCTTGATGGCAGTCAGCAGAAGCATCACTTATTGCTGATACACCTGACAGGCTGATCAGCTTTGTCTCTTTGTAACAAATATCCTTAGTAATCAGGCATCCTTTAGAAAGAGAGGAATATTGTTTGCTCCTCCCAAAACACCCTTCAGACGTCATGGCAAAATACTATTACTTGTATCTCTTATGTGATATCTAATAAAGACATCTTCAAGGTTCTTCCTTCCACTATTATGTAGATACCAGTAGATCACAAACTTCAAATTACTTGGTAAAGCTGCTTTATTTTAACAAACAATTCTCTACATCAGAGTAAGCAGAACTCCAAAATATAGAAAATACCAAGCATTAACATCTGCAAATACGCCTATGATTTGTATTAGACAGTATCAGTTTACTACTGCAGAATAAATATGCAAAGGAAAACTGCAGACATGTCACAATTATACTACTTCTGTTCATCTTCTCCCTTTTCTTCCTATAAATTGGAGATGCTAGTTTTGAAAATGTATAAATTATGAACTATAACAGCAGCACTGACATTATAATTTAATCCATGGTACAATAAACAAGCTCAGTAAATTCTCCCAGTTAACTGTATTATCTTTTGATATCAAGAAATGCTAATACATGGTAAAGAGAGCTTGCAAGGTAATTACATTGTAGATTGACAGAGACATCACATTCAGTCCGGATTTTCTCTGTGAGCTGGAATTTAGGCATTATCAGCAATCTGCCCTTGGAGAGAAGCATGAGGCTCTCACTGGAGTAAGCAAGAACTGGGGATGTTAACAATGGACAAAGTTTCAGTCCCAGTTCAGCGAAGAAATTAAACATGCCAACAGACATTCTGAATTTTTAGGTCAGACTTGGGTTAAAGGCCTTGCTTAATCAGGACCCCTTCCTTGAAGTGCTAAACATCATAACATAAATATTATTAGCCCTTTTCATAAGTTGCCTAGATAATTCCTCTGGTGCTCAGAGAAATCTGACAAGAACAAAACCCACAAAATAAACCTTGGTTTGGGTAGTCAGAATCTTATAAGCAATATAAAATCACTTGGATAAAAAACCTCAGCCCTCACTTTGAATTCGGCATGCTGTTGCTTTCTATGCTTACTTACTGTGAACATGACTGAGGTAAAATGTGAACACAGGAGGCCTAAAATAAAGCCAGATCAGAATTCTAGTCTTCAAACCCCCACTCCCTCCCTCCCCACTTGAATTCACCACTAGAGGTGTAAAACAGACAAATCCTACCACTCAATGTGGTAAAATACAAGCTTTTTCAGAAGAACATGTGCTTAAGACAATGAAATGTTTTAGTAGAACACTGATACTCTCCTACTTAATCCCCATTTATTAGCATAATGTCAAAAGGAACATAAAATTTCACGAACACGAGCAGTTAATATAGCAGTCCTGTTTACAATAATTGCATTGTATTTACTGCAGCCACATAACTGTACTTGCTAGGTTTTTAGCGGGAACATAAGTGGGTTTTGCAGTCTTTGTATGAATTTCATGGTGCTGTGGAAATAAAACTAGCAATGCCTAAGCTAATTTAAAGCTAGGTTAGATATGGTTAGGTGAACTGCTATTACACAGCCTGCAGAGCAAATAGAAGCTGTAATTCTACGGGGAAAATATTCCAGGCAAGATCCTTAATTGGCAAAATCTGATCAATATCCCTTGACTTTACTGCTCTTCCACGACTGTACAAAAACTGAGGCTCCAGCTCACTCTTTAGCAGTGTATCTTTGCTAAGTACTCCTTGTGATTTTCTGTATGTGTTAACAGGAACACTTCAGGAACTGGCTCTTAAACTATTGCTACAACAGTCTGGACATCCATGCCATAGATTACATCACCAAACTGTCATGGTGAAATCTCTGTGAAACTTGCATCTTAGAGATTAATTATCTTATTTACAGCTTTCTTTTTTTGAAAGCTTTTTATTGGCCTAATTTGGTCATTCTTAAATTACCACTAATAAAAGTGAACAGCAAATCAATCTCTCTACACCTACTAAAGTACAGTAGGAGCCTTGAATTGTTTTAATGTAATGAAAGTTGTCAACATGACATTCCTTTTATAGGAAAAGGTCAGTTTGGAACTATAGCACAAAACAAAACTGTGTTTAACTTTACAGATCTAGAGACTTTTACAAAGGTTTCTATATGAAAGGAAAGAGAATTTTTTTTAAAAAAAAGTCTTAAATATAATGTTTATCCAGCTCAGTATATTGCTCAAGACATACCGCAGGCTTACAGGAAAATAAGAATATTAGTAGTCTTTTTTCTTTTCTATTCAATGCTGATTTCCTCAATTCTCACCTTGATTCATTAAAAGACATTGAATATAGAAAAAGTATCCAAACATCTGACAGTGCTACCCACTACACCAGCAGAAATATGACAAGGTTAATTGTCTGGTTTAAAGGAGTCTGACTTCCCCTTGCAGGAGATTGCTGCTATCAGTTTTCTTGTGGAAGAACAGTCAATAATGTCTTCTAATCTCTAATAACAGACACGGGACAAACATTCTATTACAAACTAAATAAATAAGACAGACATTAATTTTAGATCTGTCTATCAAAGGGCTATTCCAGTAATTATTACCGCTATGCTTGGGATCTTTTTCTTCTTTTCCAGTTTAATGTTCTTTAGCTACTGCTTCAATTAACTGTCATTAAGGTTACAAACAACGTGATTAAATTACATTTTGAGATGAAAATACAATTATTTGCCACTTATCCTCTCTTTTCCAACTTTTTTTTCCTACTCTGTTCTCCCTTTTTCACTCACTTCTATATCTTCTCCCACACTGCCCTCTCCTTATTCCCCAAGTCAATTTATGGGGACCTTGTTCTCACCAGCAAGGAGGGGCTGGTGGGGAATGTGAAGCTCCAGGGCAGCTATGGCTGGAGTGACCCTGACATGGTGGAGTGTTGAAGTGTTAGGACAGTGAAAAGGATGCACAGCAAAGTCACTACCCCAGACTTGAGGAGAATAGGCTTTGGGATCTGCTTGGTACAGAGCCATGGGATAAGGGCCTGGAGGGAAGAGAGACCCAGGAAAGCTGGTCAGTATTCAAGGATCACCTCCTCCAAGCTCCGGAAAGATGCATCCAAAAAGAGGAAGCCAGGCAGGAACAGCAGCAGGGCTGCATGGATGAACAAGGAGCTCCCGGACAAACTCAAACACTAAAAGGAAGCTCACAGAGGGGCGGGAGCAAGGACAGGAAGCCTGCGGATACAAAGAAATTGTCTGAGCAGCCAGGATCAGGTTAGGAAAGCTGAAGCCCTGACAGAATTAAGTCTCATCAGGGATATCAACATCTGTTGAACTGCTGTAGTCGAATACATAAATGGTCACATATAAATGGTTTATCACCACCTGACCTCTATATGCATCACAAAGCAAGATATTCAGGGCAGATATAACACGCAGAAAAATAACCATAGCTCAAAATACATAAAACAATCAGATTTTTCAAAGAGGATATAAAATACAGCCAAGGTTATGGTCCAGCTTATAACTTCTTGCATTTTGATATTAAATATGTGTTCTGCAACATGAAATTAAGATACATATATGAAGTCTGAGGGAAGAAGTCAGCAAGCTCATATTTTGATTGCCACTATTTATGTACAGGTATCGGACACTGTCACCGTTGTGTTTCAGATTGTTCTGTCACAATGAAAAGGAAAAAAGTGAATTGAATAGATTTTAAAATTCTGAATTAAAAATGAAAATCTAAACAACATTTCTACTAAAATCAAGCTCCAAGCATTTCCAGTTTCTAGGACAAAGAATATATATTTTTGAAATGAAGCTTTCTCTTTAATTAGGTGAAAAATATCAGATAATATTTTGGATACTAAGGTATATTTCCCAGTACTTCTAGGTTTGAACCTGATTCTGAGCTGAAAAACAGGAATACCAAACAAGGTAAATCAGAGGCAGCTGGAACCCAAAACATTGGGCTTTTTCCCCATGGAGACCAGCTGTGAAAGGCAGATCCATTACCAGATTTTGGAGACGTTAAACTTGAATTTAAGACCAGAAGAGGTCACTATTATGACTCCATTTTGGATCTACAAGAACTGAAGGGAAACACTTAGGCCTGTAGTCTCTATTAAAATAATAGCATGTCTCTGGGACATCTAATTTTGACCTGGTAAATGAACTCATGGAAATTTCTCATCTGTAAATAGTTTATTCTACCATTTATTTTACTCATGTAGAAAAGCTGAAGAGGAAATTAATGCATTTTTTACTTCTCTTTAAAAACAGAGAAAAAGACACACACGGATTTGGAAGTGGCACAGCTCTGCAGTCTTTGTCCAATATGAATTCTAGAATACAGAATAATTATTATGGCAGTGGTGTTGAGAACATTGATCAAGCTACCCTGAGCCTTAACAAAACACTGCATTTTCTGGTTATGAAACTGACTCCATGACATCTTTTCACTGCCATTGAAGTAAAAGGTGACAAGAGAACAGCGGTGAGAGAACACGGATCCTTTGATTTTAACCACAACTCTCCCAACTGCACAAATGGCACCTATTGTGTAATGAAAGAAATGCTCTTATTAATAATTTCACTCTTTTCATCTTCAACCTACTAATTTTCAACATGTTTCCTAAGAATTTATTTTTCCTTTATTACAGTTCTTGATTCAAACCAAAGTTAGTATCTTGTTTCAAAGATGCTGGATCATTCTACCTCATACTGGCAAAAAGCTTTCAAACAATCATCAATTCAGTATTACATCTACTGTGCTATTAGCATGGAAAAATCCTACTGTTCAAGAATATTTCCTCTGGGTCATAATTATAATAAGAATAGATTCCTGAGGGCATAATCTAACAAAGTACTAAAGTTGAAAGATTGTTTAAAACCTTATTGAGGTAGATGTCTACCATTTTATTTCAAAAAACAACATCAGAGATTTATAACATATCTGAAAGCTTTAATGTTTTTATATTTTTCTAGTTTTGAAGAAAAAAGAACCACATGCAGTTGAGAGTTTCATCAGTTGGCATAATCACTGTAGTATATAGAGATTTTCATCATAAAAGGCCCTTCATCTTTTTGCATATTTATCAGTAATTTTTGCATTGAATAGTAACAAATACTTCACAATGTCAACAGTTTGAGACATGACAGGTAAATCATTTCCTAGTAAAGTACACAACAGTTGGAGAAGGGGAAAGTCAAGGGAGTTTTCAGGATGATGGGAACAGGCAGCTTTCATTTATCTCAACAGAAGTCAATTTGCATCACAGATTAACTAATGAAGCTACAAATCTGTCTCAAACTCAGAGAAACAACACAACTGAGAATCAACTTCAAGCAAAAACTAGCTATACACAAATGGGCTAATTTTAACTGTAATTTAAGCAATAAAGTTAAACAAGAGGTTATGGCCAACTTTATACACCTAAAGGAAACACGAGCTAGGCTGAGAAAGGGACAGAACCAGACTGTCATAAGATACAAATAAATTTGCACTTCACCCACTGGACTTTGGCCACCTTAAAGGCACATAATTTTCACAAGAAGCCAGGCAGCTACTCTTCCCAAAGCTCCTTTCTACCCCACCCTACATTCTTCAGATAAAGCCCTTAAAACATGCACAGAAAAACATATTACACTACTGATGCAGTTACATGAAATTTTATGAATAAGGTGGATTTTATATACCTGTATCCTGGACCCCTATATTTTATTAATCATTCAGATTATATAAATGTGTTATTTACAACTCAAGATAGTCTTTGATTTATTATAAGCCACTATCTCCCAAACAAATCTATTAAGAGAATTTGAAATTATCTAGCTGGGAGATGTTCAGGTGGAGCACCTCTTCGGTCATTGCAAATAAACAGGCTTGGCATCTTTTAGGCAAATTACTACAAAACATTTAGAGGAAAATATTTATAAAAAGCAATTAAATGATACAGAGTGAAGTAATGCCACATTTGGAGGCAGAGAGAATTCAGAAAGCCATTCAAAACCCATTTCTGAGGAAGCATCACTTTCTAATAAGGAAAAATAAAATCTGAAGATGTACAAAGGTCTTCATATGAAGGTAACTTTAGGGAGGCCATATTTCTATGAAAACAGAAGGCAGCAGTAGGAAGAAAGACATCAAAGTCCAGCAAGCTAAAATTCAATATTTTAGTCCTTGCAAAAGAAAAATTAAAAGAAAAAAAAAAGTTTGTGCATTTTCTCTCAGATAATTAAAAGAAATACCAAATGAGAGTAAGTTTTAATAAAGGAGACTTTATAAATTAATATCAGAGACACATTCAGGAATACAAAATACCTGGTTTTAATAAACTCTTAGCTCGGGCATATATTCCTGGTAATGATGCACAGCCAATCAAAGGTATTTGGAATGGCTGCAAAAAGGAGCAACAGGCAGAGAAAAACAAGTTAAAGGACTGCTGTAAGCTTTGTGAGTTTATCTGGATGACCTTACATGTGCTGCCTTTCTGAAAACACAGTCCCCACTTGCACTCGCTGCCTGCCAGTTACAGTGGAAGGAATTATTGCTTGTTATTGGTGAAACTGGAGTAAAATTTAGTTTGTTTTTTACATAAAAACCTTATCTTTTCATGAAAGAAGTTAATGTATGTACATATACACATACGAAAAAATTACCTATATGGAATTAGTTCCTGAAACTGAAAATCACAGATAAAAATGATGGCCAAAATAATTCTTAGCTTTCTGAAAACGAAGAAAAAAGTTGACCCAAAAGAGGAACTATCTCTTAAATCTATGGAAAAAATCTATTATTTTAAAAAATGCCATCTGATTTAAAGAAATATTTCCATATGTGCTAAGCTGCATTTTCTTTATGCCCAAATTTCCCTGTTTTTCTTTCTAAACTGTTACCTGAAAACCCGTGGCCATTTTTTAAGGCACTGTCCAAAAATCTCTGTCAAATCCTCATCATCTGAAAGGTGAGACAGAACATCATTTCCAGTACTGAAGGCAGCTGAAGCATACTAAATATCTCCAGCTTCGCAGTTTCCGGCACTCCCTCAGCAGGCATGAGGCTGCTCTCCCTGTGCAAAATCCAGACCAGGAGAGCCCCAGGTGTGTTACCCTGATGGGAGCTCAGATCCTCTGCTGAGGAGAAGAGCAAGAGCTGAGTCAGGTGGCTGGGCCAGCACAGGGAACTGGAAGGGACATTGCAGGCCTACCTGCAAAATATTATGCAGAGATAATACAGAGAAAACTCTTCCTCACAGCAGTAATAAGTTCTATAATATAACGTACAGTCTGGAAAGCCGAACTGTATTTACAGCTTGTAATCAGCTAAAGGAAGCACTGATACTGTCTGTCAGGTTTACTGATGACTAGTATCCATAAATTTTTTCTGCTTTTCTCATATCCTTGCATTTCCACTGGGCATGTCTAGATTTTCAACATTGTATTTTTGACAGCATTAGTCAGCACACCCAAGTAAAATAATGAATCTTACTGCTGTGCGTTTTCCATCTTAAAAATGTGTCGATATAAAGCCTTCAAAATGCTCCCAGAAGAACTGCTTTTTGTTGATGTGTATTTTTTTAATCAACTGACATGAAAATCAGATTCTAATATGCCATAGAGAAAATTAAGAGACAGTGAAATCTATAGATGCAGTATACATGTATAGGAGTTAGCAAGTTTTATAGTCTTGCCCAAAATTTAAAGATTCAGCATGTTTATGCAAATGGTTAACAGCAACAAAAATAGGGAGACCATTTGGATTTACAATTGAGCACATTGTGACATAAAAATGTCTGAGACAGCCAAGACCAGACATCCTTCAGTACAAATACATCAGGAAGGCAACAGAACTAGTCCTGAAGTGGATTTCAGCAGAGATGCTGTCAATCAAACAATTATTTAAATCAACAGATTTTGTCAGCTTGTTTAAGTTGCAGGCCAGCTGGAGGTCCCATGAATCATTGGATGCCCAGGTTTCTGGGATTGCTCAAATTAGCTGCCTGTGCTCCTGATGCGCTTCCCCACAGAGCACCGTGCTGCTGCCTTACTCTGGGGGCAGGCTCTGACCTCTGTGGTGACAGTGACAGGAGCTGAGGGAATGGCCTGAAGTTGTGTGAAGTTGGGAAGGCTTAGGTTGGATATTAGAAAAAGCTTCTTCACCCAGAGGGTGACTTGGCACTCCACAGGCTTCCCAGGGCAGTGGTCACAGCAGCAAGAAATGCTTGGACAGTGCTCTCAAGCCCAGGGTGTGATCTTGGGGCTGGTCCTGTGCAGGGCCAGGAGCTGGACTTCATAATCCTTGCAAGGTCCCTCCAACTCAGCTCTGTGATTTTGAGATGTCTACAGAAAGGTAAAGAAATTCTGGAACTAAGACAGATCAGACTTACAGCCATCCCAATTTCTATCCTGGAAGACATTTTCAATGCTTATTTTTGGTGATAGGAAGCATGGGGAACAGGGAAGGATTTGAAGCATCAACAGGGGGCAGGATTGTGGCTGTACACAAACATACAAATGGCTTTGGGTTTAAGGTGTGTTTGTTTCTAATGGAAAAGGAGGAGAAAAGAAATCCCGTCCTTTGCTCACTGACGTGGAGCAGTAATAATCCACACACTGTCTTTCTGGACTGGACCATGCAATACCTACTGAAAAAAGCCAGAGCTGGAGAAGGTTTATACTAGATAAACCAGAGTGGTGTTTCAAAATCAGAATTCAAACAGCTCACATCAACTAGAAAGCCAGGCTCTACAGAGCCTTACTGCTAGTCTGATCCTAAACTTTTAAGACAGGAAATACCCACAGTTATTACGAATTCAGAATAGACAGCATTTCTGAAATAATTAATGCCAGAGAGGCTGTAGGTACATTGATGGTACTATTTTATACCACCTACATCTAGAAAGTTAATTCAGCTACAGGAAAGGATATTTAATCTTTGCTGCAGCCTGACAAACTGCCATGGAGCAATGGAGATTATTAATGTGGGCAGGCTCAGGTGGGAGACACAGGAGGTAAGGAAGCTGAAGAGATCCTTGCTGCTCCAATTCTTCTCATCCTTCTAGGAGATCCTGTTAACTCTATTTCTTTGCCAAAAAAAAAAAGGGCAGCTTATCTTCAAAATCCAGTATCATCACTCAAAAGACCTACCATAAATCCTCCTGTACAGAGACACAAGCAAAATGAGCACAGGTTCTTAAAGAATATTTTGCTCAAAATCTGTGAGAATAAAGATAATCTGGCAGGCAGCAGGAGCAGCAGCAGCAGGTGAAGATCCTCTCTGAAGTGATGTATATTATGAAGAAACAGGCTGTACTGCACCTGTTCTTGGCAACCGATGTATTTTAAACAAGAAAATTTGTTTCCCGATAATATTAGGATCTAGTTCCGGGGTCCCAGCATAAAACAAGGATGTGGAGCTGTTGTAGAGCACCTCCCCTAGGAAGACAAGGCAGAGACAGCTGAAGTTATCCAGCCTGGACAAGAGAAGACTCCAGGGAGACCTTATAGCACCTTCCACTACCTGCTGAACAGGGACTTTTTACCCTCATGGGGTGACAGGACAAAGGAGAATGGTGTTTTGCCTGCAGTGAGCTTGTTAAAACAGCTCACTAGCTGTGCAGTAACTTTTCCTGTGAACTTGAAAAATCGTAATAAATGATACTAAAAAACTAATGTAATTGCAATAATTTTTCTAAAGCCAAAACTACTTACTGCCTTAAAATTTTGGTTGGTTCTCAAAAATGTCTCTCTAGTCTAATCTGAGCTCTTTTCCTTACAAAACCTGACTCTCACCAAAAAAGTAAGAATAATAACATAAGAATAATAACAAAAGGCCATCCAATCCATATTTTCCATTTGTTCTTCTCTACTGGCTGCAATAAATGAGTATTTTGCACTGCAGCTTGGGAATGGAAGAAATAGAAAAGGAGCATGGTATATGGATAACTAAAATGATTCAACAGGAGTCATCATGGATAAAGTGTTATGATGGTGTTAAATTCTGACACAGTAGAAATTATAATAAAGTTTTGTAACACCCCCCATAGGAAAAATATACAGAAGCACACTACATAAAGAATGAAAACATATATGAAAACTTCTCCCTTTCTTCTTCTGAGATTTAATACTAAGAATTTTACATTTTTTTCCTTACTTTTTAAATTAACCATAGTTAGCTATAGATCTTTGAACAATTTGTCTGTCATTCAAAATAGAAACAGGAAGGAAATAAATACAGATTTGGGGAATGCATGGAATCTATTTAATCTCTCAGTTAAAATATGATAATGTGTTGAGTTCTATTAAAAGGTTGTGGTTGGGCAGCAGAGAAAGTTACCAATCTTTCAGAGCCAGTCTGCACACAGTCACCCTGGATTTCTTGCCAAATTGGGGGGTATTGTGGCTTCTTTCCTCAACAGAGAGGAGTTTATGGGGCACAGGACACAACACAAAAGTGAGAACCATCAGCTGGGCCTGAAACTGGGGGTGCGTGAGAAGAAGGGAAGCAAATTCAGACAGCAAGCCTCTGACATAAGAGACTCTACTAGAGATCCTGACAAGACTAGACATTTTGTGTTAATTAAGAAAGGAACCAAAATGTTCTGTAATAAGAGCCACACTAGAGTAGCAGAGTCTGTGGGCTGTAGCCTAGATTCAGATTCATTTTTTCATTTTAAGCCAGCTCAGCTAGCAAATCTGTGTTTTTCACTTCACTGGTTACTGTGTTCCTATTTGTGTTCAAAAAAATAACAAAGACCTGAATGCTGAATGTCTTTATGTGAGTCTATCGAGGAACAGTCTTCCACTGAACACTCAGAAACCAATCAGAGTTAATGAAAAATAACAACAAAATCTCAGTGTACTTCCTTGATGCTCATAAAGTAAATGCTTTGTGTTCTCTCTTGCCCTCTCTTACCCTAGAAAGAAAACTCAAAAGCCATGAAGTAATAACACTTCTTTCTCTAGTGCAATTACCTTGTAGTATTGAGGAAGTTTGGAAAGCCTACCAGGAAACACTTCACTCCCTCTTATTTTAAAATTTAGGAGAAAAAAAAAAAGAAAAAAGCAGACACAGCTTTAGATTCTATTCCAGAAGGGAGCTGCTTTCTCTGCAAGTCTGAGCTGCGAGCAGCACTGTTTTTTATACCTGCCCTGAAAGTCACACCTTACTCTGATCCACAGAAATATTCATCCCTATCTTGGCAAACACCCTGGAGAAGTCCCAATACTGAGCGTTCTCCAGACTTAGATTATGACAGCATTTTCCTGTCAGAATGGCAAAACTGCGGTAGCGGATTTCTGAACACACAACCACATGGTTTACATATTACATAATAATTATACATTTAATTACCTGGACATCTCTCGGTGTACCAAAACTACAGCCTCCAGGTGCTACTGAAACGTCAATAGCTAAAGTGGCCTTGTAGATTTGTATGGAACAGCATCTTGAATGAGCTCAGCTTAGACTCAATACAGCTCAGACAACAATCTTGCAAAGCAAACTTGTGCTTTACTGTATTATTAATCTTATGGCAGAATAAATTGCACATAAAGCTTTGAGAAAATTATAGATGGTGCTAGAACTACTCAAACTGAAATGTTCTCATACAATTAAATATCACCCACGCTCCTAGTTACTAAACATTAGCTTTTTTTTCTTCCATGTAAGCAGTTGCTGATTGTTGTATTTGTCTAGGACTACTTTCTGGTAAGGCTCCAGGAACTAAAAGCATCAGTACCTTCAGTTACCTCCCTGACCAACCACAGTATTTGGAAAGCTTTAGGCTGCTTTGTAAAAGTACAGCTGTTTTAGAATTTTGCCAGTGTCATGTATATTTAGATAACAATCCTTACTTAAAAACAACCCAGACAAATGCCCAAGAACCGGTATCAGCCAGATACCATCTATAGATTCTGCTATTTCACCTAATTTAAAACATACCCACTTCTCTCAGAGCATTGTAACAAAATATTACCAATGCATGAAACTTGAAAAATTTAAGACTTTACAACGAACAATTGTGGTTAATCTGCTGCAATGAGCAATTCCCTTGACAGGCTGGTGGAATCACCAGTCCCTTAGCCACCTAACACTGCTGCTTTCACTCCTGACACAGTATCCCGGAGCACTCAGCATGCAGGAGAAAGAATTTGACTCCCCATCTTTTTTTCCCCAAAGACCTATGGTGGTGGAAGAAAGGGCAGGGCCAGAAGACAGCACAAGAATTTCAGACAGTGAGAACAAGTGTTAGTGTTGTCCTAAGTAAAGACCATCATTTTGGGACCTTTTAGTGGTATTCCAGTTGAGAGGAATTTACTGCCATAGGCAAGCAAGCTCTGTTTCTTCTCGTTCTGCTCATATCCAGGGAAGCTGATCTTGGCAAGTAAATTCAAAGCAAATAACTGGTGTCAGATTTAACTACTTCTATGATGTTTCTTTTCCTAAAAGAAAACCTATATCTGACTACTTCCTTTGGTCAATATTGAACAGCAGAGTATTTTCCTAAATCCTTCACTGTTACAGAGAATCCCTGGATTATTTGTTGATTTTCCTTTACTCCTCATTACGTTTGCTTTCCAACAAAGCCAAATATTCTCAAGCTTTTCAGCCCTCTGTGGGAGTTTGCAATTCACCTTTTCATAGGAAAGATACAGTTGAGTGATGTTTGTGCATCACACTCATTAATGTATTAAAAACATAGACATACTAGGTATGGCATGTTCAGAAAGAATATTCCATTTTAGTTGTTATGTAAGTCTGTCTTCATTCCACTAAAATTATGTTGCCTCAAAATGGAAAAAAAAAAAAAAATTATTACGTGTCATCTGTGTATTTTTACCCCAAAACATAAACTCATCCACTCCCACTGAAAGAGATACTGTGGTACTGGACCAGGCATATTTTGTAATTCTTTCCTTGACACAGGTTCACACTGATTATAGATCGCACCTATTTTAAGGCAAAACTCAGTGTTTCCTGTGTTGTTTGATAACAGAGAGTCTTCAATTTAAAGGCAGTGATGTGAGGAGCTGGAACGGCAGCAGGCAATCTCTGCCAAGTACTGTAATTGCAGTGAATTAGCCAATAAAGACAAAGAAGCTTAATCAGAATTCTGATGTCCTTTTGAATGAATCCTTCCAAAAAAAGGGAAATTGAGGAATTAGGATTATTTTTTTTTTTAAGAATAATGAAATTAAGGAACTAAGCCTAAGCAAGCTAGAGAGTTCTTTCCACTTTGTAACAGAGAAGTTCCTCATGTCCCAAATTTGGGCTGACCACTAAGAAATCTTGTCATTGAACTGGTCTTTTGAAAACCTGCATGTGGAAGTATTTACTCTTACACAATAAAGTAATCTGGCATGAAATGGCAGAAATAAAAAACACAAATAGAAGGGGAAATTTAGATAACTTGTATTTATGTTGTTTATTTTAATAAGACTAAAAAGAAACCATAAGGTTCTATCACTTTTCTTAACTTCAATGGAAGCATGACCAAATAGATTAACTACCTATATTTAAAGACCCACTTTTGGACATACTGAATACATCAGAGCAATATACATGGGCAGGCACCAGAGTTACCCTGGATTTTAATAGTGCTGCTGAAATAAATTACTTCATAAATTATGCTTGGCCTACATTTGCAGTTTATCAAATGATACAAGGCAGCAACCACTAGAAGAATTGAATACATTTTTCAAATACTGAAGACATTGTGCATGATCTCCCTCAACATACAGTCCTTGCAACTGTCCCTGACACTGAGATCATGCTATAAATGAGACATTAGATCTCCTTAGTTTATGTCGTTATAAAAGCCAAAATTACATCTATCACATCTGACAGTTCAGATAACAGTATTTTGGCATTATTGTTACCATTGCTTTCTTTCAAAGCAATTTTGCTAAACAGACATTATACTAAAAAAAGTTATTCTTACATACAAAGTTCTGGAATAGGTGAAAATTTTAAAAAAACAATAATGGATCAAAGGTATTTCTCAGGGCAGGAAATTAAAAAAGACAGACTGGTCCTCTTTTCTGGAGTAGGGAAGCTTATTGCCTTGCTCAACATAGATACTGTGAAAAGAAAATTATAAATAATCTCCATTTTTGGATTTCCAAAGAGGAGAAAATTTGTGTAGGTTTTTTTTTTTCAAATAATTATTTGCTTTTTCTTTGTAGAGCTCAGTAAATCTTGACCTGTGGCTGATTGGAAATACATTTTTTTTTCACAGTGTCCCCAGTTTAGCAGATTCTTCATGAGCTGAGCTACAGAAAGCTGCTTTTCTCGCAATTTCACTCTGAATACCCTCCAAGGATTCATCAATAAATTACAGGAGCTTTGGTGAAAACTCCATAATTAAAGATCCAACTGTTTTTACAAGGCTGATTTTAGCACTCCTATTATCCCAATTTTATGCACTACTGCATATGTGTGAAAAAAAGAGAATTTTATACCCAAGATTCATTATAACCTGGTAGGTATGATACAATGTGTGACTTAGAAATAAAACAGAATTTTTAAACATACAGATAGCGGTGCATGTGGGCTGCAGAAATTTCTGAAGCACCCTAATTGTCCAGGCCCCACTCTTACCTCAGATATGGCTGCTTTTTAAAATCTAGCCTTAAGCTTCACACTGTGAAAATGTCATATAAACAGTCTTCCAAAGGGGAAGACCAGCATGATCTTATGCTTGGAGAAATTCCAACTCAAATTTGCAAGACATCCCTTTTACTCGGTGTTGACACTGGCATAATTTGCAAATACAAGTAACAGTTTATACACGAGCATAGGTCCCAGTGGCAATGCTTTCCAAAAACATGAAACAGAATTAAAGAAAAAAACCTTTAAAAGAACTATGTATCACATATCTGCAACAGAAAATGTATTTTTCAAATTGCTTACCAACTCCTCAGTGAGCCTAATAATTCAGCTAGAATTTTACAGTGAAAGAATACACAACATTAAGTATATTTCAATTAGAGAAAAAAAGCCCAATTCCCAGAACTTGGCCAACAGTGACCCTACTTCATTTGAGGGAAAAAACAAAACTAATTGCTCAAGGTTATTATGTTTCTTCTTTAGTTTTCTTCTAGGATTTAAAAATTGATCATAGATATTTCCCATATATTAAGCTATATTTTTCATCATGAATAATTCAACTTATGGAATATGCAAGGAATGCATTTACTTTTATTCTTCATGTACACCATGTACAGAAAAGCAGAACTAAAAATTTAAGGAGGTTTATTATTTTGGGTAAAACTCTTCAGTTTTTTTATTTTTCAGTTTGACTCAAGGTGGTTATAGGATGAATCACAATGCTCTTTTTCCAAACTATTCCACCACGACACTCAATCAAGTCAAGCAGAAAATTTAACCAAATGTAAACATGTGGATGTTGCTTTCTATCCAGAGGGAGGGGAATATTCACACTCCCCTTTGCAAAGTAACAAGGGGTTTTTAGTGATCAAAAGTAGTCACAACTTCAGACTTATAATTCTGCTGAAAGATACCTTGGCCAAACAGGTAAAACTGAAATACTACATCCAAATGCCTGTTTATGAAGTGCTCAAACACAAGGCAGGAATCTGTTTTTCAGCTAAACCCAGGCACTTAAGTTATGTATTTTTCCATGTAAGTAAAACTGATTCAATTATGGTAGGAACCACGTAATTCTTTTGGTGTATATATAACTTTTAGCAGCATACGATGGGATTTGCCAATATTCTTGGAGGTAAAAGCACTTGATACTGCAGATCTCTAAAAATACTATTCCTTTTTGCAATGAATAAGAAGCATAGGATTTGTCATCATGATAATAATGAGTTTTTGTCTAAAAGTAACAATTTCAACTAAACCATGGTATCAAAATTTAAAAACGTGCTGTAAAACATATCAGAAAAACTACTGCAGTCTGCCTCAGAAGTGTTGTAGGAAACAACTATAATTGTTTACAAAGCTGATGATATTTCAAGAAAATCTAATTTTAAAAAAATTAAAACATACCAACTGACAGAAAGGAATAACCAATCATAAACATTATCATTTTGAACAGAATGCTTCTTATGAAATACAAAATATGTGCAAACCAGTAATTCTGCCTTCATTACAGCCAGCTTGGGAAAGAAATGCAGATTGCTTTAGAAAAAATATGTTCCCTGTCATAAAATAAACGGAATACCCACATCGTTTCACACTTACAGAAGATCTTCCTGCCAAGGATGAAGATGAAGATTATCATAAAGCTCCTTACAGGCCTCATCCAACTTAGCCTAATCACATCCCTGCAAGGCACGTTGGCTGTTACGGTGCTCTCTGTGCTCACGGGCAAACAGGAACAAATAGGTTTACACCTCAAGAGCTCACGCTGAAATGGGGACTTGCTAGGAATGGCACCCTGCAGTTCCAGCTCCCTTAGTTTTGCTTTGTCCAGCTCTTATATTGTGCATAATCCATCTAAGTGCAGGAACCTAAGAAGTATGGAGCAGCCCAAATGTTCTGAAAGTTCAAGGCATTCATTAATAAGAACTAATAGTACAGATGGTCATTAAGGAGTGAATTAATGTAGTCCTGCCTTCCTTTCCCCTTTTATAACCATTGGACTGTGAAAGCAGGACATCAGCTTTATTTTTTCTTTTTTCTTTTTGATCTATTCTGTTCCCTTATCACTTTATATCTACTGATTTTTGTTATTTTTTAAAAGACACTGATACTCTGGTTACTGTTTCTGAAGGTGTTTACAGACACTAGAAACATAAATCATAGTAGCAATTTGTGAGCAGTAGACATTTAAGCCTTTTCAGTTTCTCTAGTGATCTTCAACTTTCAAATGCCCAGATAAGCCACCGTACAAATCTCTATTCTAGCATGAATACACAATGCTTTCTGAACTTCCACGTGTACACAGTGAATAGAAGGCAATTACCGAAGCCTTTTGTAAAACAAGGTGATATACCTTAAGGGATATACTCTATTCATTTATGTTTAAACCAAAGAAATTAGAGCATTTTCTGAAGTTTCCCTTTCACTAAAGTACACCCAAAGGAAAAAGCAATGGTAACACACAAAATACACAAAAGCCTCTGTGAGCCTTTACCAAAACAACATGGTGTTAGACTTGTGTAAGAAAGGAGAAGACAGACTAAGTGACTTGTGGAATAAAGAAGCTACACTGAGCAATCAAATATATATATATATATATATTTATCTGCACTCACAACTAGTAGAAGGAAAAATGGTCTGCAGAAAGGCCAGATCTAAGGACAACTGCAGAGTCAAGATGCCTCTGCAAAATAGCTCTGAAAATTCCTGCAGATTTGAGCTACTGACTTGGACATCCTCCCAGGAATCCTTCTGGGGGAAATGATCCCTGAGAAACTTTGTGAGGGATGTTGAGTGTTAAAAGTCCAGTTAAAAGCTTGTGACTAGATTCCATCTAAGGTTAACACTCAATATTACAGTGTTTTGCCCTACCTTGTCACTGACCCTAAGGTCAAAGATTTCTTGTAGGGTCTGGACAGGTAAAAATACCTACAGATGCTCTCCATTCCTAAATAAAACCATGCAGAAAGAACCCGCTGTTTTCTAGCCAAAAGATGTGCCTCCACAGCTAAACCTAACCAAAGGCTGAAATGGAAGCACTGACAATAAATCAGAACTGGTCTCTCACTCAAGTAATGTAAATAAGACAAGCATGACTTTCTGAGCCTTAAAACATACTTTAAGTTGTAACATAATTTTGCTGCAATAATAAAAAGTTGGGCTGCCTAAATATTTGATTTCCAGTAGTTCCATGGTAATTTTACTTTAAGAGGTATCACCTCTTCCAAATTCTTCTCCAAAATTCAGTAGCATATTGCTAACTTTTTACACTCTCTATATATTAGACTCAAAGGATAATTTCCAGAACTTCATTTTCACTCAGAGCAGTATTCCACAGCCATTAGCTTTTTACCCACTTAGAATTATACTCCTTTTCAATTTTTGGGAACTCTACAGTGTTCCGTATTTAACACCCAAAGAGTTAAGCCTTCCTGTATTAACCACATAGTAGCAAAACCTCAAAGTAGCACATTAGGGAACAAAAGTAATCAGTAGTATACCAGGTCAGCCATTTCAGTAATTTCCCCATTTAGTCATTTTACCTATTTCTTTGCCTCGTGGTTGCTTGTGAGTGATATTTTAGTTATCTCCACCTCATACCTTTGGATTATGTGTCAATGTGGTCAGTGTGCTGCACATACAAAGTGAGAGCATTTGCATTTGTGGTACCATATTAGAAATGCACATTAGAAAACACCTAATGAATACTCACACAGCCCAGTTTGCCTGTAAGGCTCAAACCTGTGCTCTGTGGTGTTCATGCCAACATTACTGAAAGGCAAATATCGAAGCATCAAGCAATTATGTGACTTAAGCAAAGTCATTTGGGAATTCCGTAACTAAATGGGACCATCCATGTGCTAGGGATTGCACAGCACTGACAGGACACTCAGGCTTTTCTGGAGTGGCAGCTGGAAGCAGTGGGATAGTCCACAGCATCTCACATGGCACCAGGTACTTCTGTTTTGCATATTTGTCCATAAAGTAAGGAGCATACTTCTTTCTGAGAACCAGGATTGATTCCTACATCTCCGAAAACAACCTTGTTTTATTAAACAAACAACACTTTTTCCAAAATTAAGACAATAAGATAATCTGTTATAATTGACATAGTATTTGAAACTTAAGACTTCCTCATTTTCAATCTTCTAGAAATGGAAGTGGGCTGAGAAATAGCCTTTCCTGGTCACTCCAACACAAGAGGCTGACTAGCCAAACCAAAGTGTTCAGAAGCATATTTCTGGCAACACAAAATCTTCAATTGTATCTTCTGGAACTTTATGCATTTCAAATACTTGTCTCCCTTCTGTTGAATTTCTAATAGATATTGCACAACTTTGGCTCCATGTCCAGAATTCTTGTGCCAAATTAGAGTCTGAAAGAATCTTGTGTTTAGCTGATAAAGATGATTATGTAAACACAAGTTCTTTGCTTGTTTTTCCACTTACTATTCTGTAATTCAGGCAAATCAAAACAAATCACACAAACCAATGGCCAAATGAAAATAAGAAATCACATGCGTTTTAATTATTTGTGAAATCCTCTTTGGTCAGCTCTGTTTATGTAGGATCTATTGATCATACTAGGGTAATGTATGTATTTCAACCATCTGAGCAGTTTAGAAACTATTCACAGCATGGGTTCCAATCAGAACTTCACTGTTCAACTGAGAGTTTCATGTATTTTTGGAGCAACCCCTCTGCCTGAGTGTGTTCAAGGAAGCCTTCTCAGAACCAGGCAATTTATTTTAATAATCCCATGGAACCATTTTAACTGCCTTCTTATCCTAGGCAGTTCTTGTTCCACCAGCTACCACTGATTGGTCAATCTTAACTTTTCATGACAGAGCATCTTTGATTTTGAAAATTATCTTCTCTAGAATTTTTTATTTATCTCAACTTCTTGCAGCAGCTGTACTTTAAACATTGTGTTTACATAATTTATATTCTCAGCTAGCTTCCTTAGTAAGTCAAGTGCCAATTGTGTTGTATTTTCCATATTTATACCACAGCAACCCTATCTTAATTAAAAATAAAATACATAAGCTAAATTGTGCAGTGTTTACTGTTATATTCACGGATGCTTATGGCATTGCATCGTTACTGCACATGGGAAATAACTTGCAGGATTCCTGCCTACCAATATAAAACTGGTTTTCAAGATTTAAGTATGCAATAAATTAGAAAATATTACTCATAGAGTAAATGCCTTCTGCAGTATAGCACTAATTCATTCTTGAAGAATAACATTTTCTCCTGTGAGGCAGGATGTATATTATTTAGAGGAAAACAAAAGAGAAGAGGAAGCAGCATATCCTTACCCTCCGCACGTCTTTGCCAAATGTTTCGCTGTAGCTGGTGCCCAGGATTTCAAACTGGACATAGGGGTTGGCTCCATCTTCTCTGAATTCCATAACACCAGTTAGCCCAGTTATATGGCCCTAAGGAAATAAGTATCAGAAATTTCAGAACAGATGAAATTCGCCTTTATAAACACTTCTCTGCATAAAATGTGTGCCAAATATGCTTTAAAAATGTTTACAGTGAACTTAAATGTGGCAATTGCATGTTCTTCAGTAGCTCAAATCCAGCACCAGACAAGACTTCAGCTTTTTTTTATTTTTCCAGAAAGTTAATTTAGCACTAACGTACCCAGTGTTTACGGCCACCAGGTCATTATTGTTCACAGAAACAGACCCCGCAGAAAGGCCTTAGTGAACGGTGAGAAACAGCCCTCCCTGTGTAACTGAGGGCAGCAAGCTACGTTCTGGGCTTGTGTACCAAAGCATGAACTACCAGCCCAAAACAAAGAGTGTGCCTGCTCTGCTCCCCACAGTGGCATGAAGGAAAGATAAAACTGCATCTCTGTGAAACTATGAAACTGATTTTAGCTGTGTAGCAAAGAAGCTTGCAGTGACACCAAAGTTTGAATTAATTTAGCAACAAAGGATGGCATCATTAGGACTTATCAGAATCATCAAATCACAACATTTTACTAGAGGAAAATTATTTCATAAATATATATTTGGGAAAAGGGGTTTCTTCTGAACAATTGCAGAAGTTAGTATAGTAAAAAAACAAAATAGGGTTTTCCTACTATTATTTGTGATCAGAAACTTTTATACAAGAACTGCCATGTGTCTGCAAAGCCACAGTTCTGTCCATATTTGAGTATTTCAGCATGGTGCAAGACCAGGTAACTGTTAGTGACAGTTTAGCCAAATCAGATTCTTTTTGCTCTGCTCTGGCTACACTAAACAAATAGATCCTTACCAATACTCAGCCAACTTATAAAGTCTGCAGCTGAGCTGTAGAAAATGGAACACAAGTCTTAATCCTCATCATTGGTTGTCCACCCAAGCACCTTAAGTTGTTCTCTTGCAAAAACACATGAATCAATTCCCATGACTGCTCCTAATCCTGCTTCCTCCACAGAAGGCAGCTATGAGAGCAACAGAAGTAGAATACACACCACGGGTCCCACACTGCACTGTGTGCAATTTGTTTATCATAAATCATATGCTTGTTTAATAGCTATAGCTTGTCCATGGTTGTTGTAGATCGCTTGTTTGCAATAAATCAAAGGAAAGTTGAATAGAAGTTAAAATCTCCTTCAAATGCTCAAGTAGACATGAAGCAACTCATTCAATCGCTCACAGAATAGTGGTTTGTCTTTTCTCACCTTCTTAATAGTCTCTAGCATGGATCTTCCTCCGTTCCAAGGTTTGGTGGATTTCCTCATGCAGTTCAGACTTGCCATGCTGTGCCATTTCCTGTCCTCCAGTTTTCTGTGGAAAGCATTGGCCAGCATGAGCACACTGTCATACAGGTACAGGTTGGAAACCTGCAAACAACAATAAGAATGAACTTCTTTTTTTTATGTGAGCACTTTCCACAGCAAATGAACAGAACAAAAGAAGGCGCAAGTAAGAACTAAAACCTGTGTATGTTTGACATGTTCAACAGTCAAGGCATTTGAGACAAATGCCTGTGCTCCTGGGTCCCTCTGTCCAAGGGATTCTGGCACACTGGCACTGCCTGCATGTTACTGCAATGCAGTGCTGTAAAGAGAGATCACACTCCACATACAAACTCAAGCTGTAGGGGGAGTAGAGCTATCTATCACTGAAAGACAGGGACTGCTGCTTTAACAGTCCTTTCAGCAAGGAGGGAAAGAGAGTGGAATTAAGTTCTTGGGGGTTTTATTCATTTCAGTAGTTGGTAATTTCTGGCACAGCAAAATCTAATACTCATGCTACTCTTTAGAACAGAAGGAGGAGAAATGACCATTATTTTGGTCTTAACATCTCTCTCCTCCAAATACACAGGAGATTGGTTATGAGCTCCTTTCTCTGGAAATAATGATTTTAGCCTCCTTATTCTTCAGTTTGCATGAGAGATACAGAAATAAACAACTGATGACAAAGATTCCAGTAAGAACAGAACACCACACTAGTAATGCTGAGCTAGGTATTTAATTTTTCAGACCATGTCCAGTAATACATGATCAGATCTTTGACAAGCAGTGTTATCCACCTCAAATGGTAAAACTTTAGCAGCAGAAGTTGCCTGAGACAAGTGATTTAAAAAAAAATTAGATACTCCAGAGTTCACATGCACTCTTCTTCAAACCTAAGCACAGGGAGTTTTATTTAGTCTTTAATAAACTCAAATCTTCACTTTACATCATTGACCAGATAAATATTTTTATATTATTATTATTTATTTATTTACTCTCTTTTTTTTAAAATTATTTTTCTAATACACCTTAGAAAGTAATGCCTAGAGACGAGGAAAGGGTATTGCAGGTGGAAGTTAATTCAGCTGCATACTTCCTATAAATGTGACTCACTAAGTGTCCCAATGAAAGTGTCACTCTGTGAAAGCTTAAACATATATTACTGTTCAATCACTGGCTGCAAATAAACTTGTGATGTATTCAGGATGCTAATCTTCAGAAACAAGAAGTTTCATGTTCCATAATCTAGAGTTTGACGTAAATTAAAAACCTAGGCACTTTGAAATATCTTCTAGTATAAGTAAATCTGAACAAAAGATATATAAGCAAAAATTAATTTTGAAATAATCAAAATACAAATTAAAAAAAAAAAAGATGTTGCAAATACACACTTATTTAAGTGACTAAGTATAAAAAGGGATCTCGACATGAACACAATGCAAAATCTACGAGATACTATCAGGGAGAATCTCTCCCATCTGCCATTGACAGCTTTTTTCCCTTCTTCCCTTTGCAGCTTTGCTGAACAAGTACTCCACATTGCCTCTACTTGCTATTTTATCCAGTTAAACCTTTCTTGTTAGAATAGTTTCCAAAGTAGCTGTATGCCATACTTCCTCTCGTTTTAAGAAAAAGAGCTAAAGTGTTAATAAGAGTCCCAGCAACCAAGTTTCTGCTGCTTTATTGCACTTGTTTCCCTATCCTGGAGATATTTCCAAACAACTTTCAATTACAGCAATCAAGCGGATCCTTATTATTCCAGAGGGCACTTTTCTTCTGGGTTAAACAACTCCTCGCAGAAAAAAATCAAAACAAACTTCAGATTCTACAAGATACACCACACATCACAAGCAAACCACACACTACAAAATTCACTTTCTTAGAATCCATTTAATTCGAAATAGGTTTTACATACATAAGGAAAAATGTCATTTCTTATAAGCCTTCATGATCCTCTTTGCTCCCAACTGAGTTTGTTTTTACACACTCACTTTTAACTGACAACTCATTGTCTGTTGCCTTGGAATTCCCACAGATCAGAAATGCTTTGTGATCTCTCCGTTTGGCACGGTTCTTTTGCAGTTCTGAGAAACTGCATCCTCATTCCCAAAAACAGAGCTTTGTTCACTAGCAGAGAGCTCTAAGGCAAAATAGAAGATGCACTTGGGTACAGTGTTTTCTGCTTTTCATGTGCTGGGAGAGGATGCCACAGCTCTGCACACGACTGACAGAACTTGGGAGATTTGCACTGGGGATCTCAGCCTTGTACCCAAATCAAGCTGCAGAGCAAAATAAAACAATCCTGTGTTTACCAACCTAACCCTCACAATTCAGTTACTCCTATACTTTGCATCACTATTGTTCCATTAATTTATTTTGAAAGGATGATATCAACTCAGAGACAGCAAGATAGGGTCTGCCCAAGGGGAGTCTCCCACTGCATTAGTCCTTACTCTACATCTGGAGATCTGTACCAAGGCAAAAGAAAATGTTGCAGAGAATACGGAGAGTGTGGAAAGGATATTCTGCATGTTCCGTCGTACACACTTACCCACTCTGGTTCTCTTCTGCTGAAAGCCTCATCCCAAACGTGAGTAAAGAGTGCCTTTTAATCAGCAAAATTCCTTCCTTCATATAATCATACTCATTTACTCCAGTAAACATGGCATGCATGTATAACTACATTTTGCTCATTACTCTGGAAGAGTAAATTGCATCTTACTCACACAGCCAACATTCCTATTTTAGAACAGAAAACATGCAAGCTAGGAAAAAACCAGAATCAAAATTTCCACAACTAATGCTGGCTCTGTAATATTAAGAACAGGGAAAAAAAAAAAAAAAGACACAAATATTCTGGCCTGATCTCATAGTAAATTCAGGGCTATAATAATTTCCTTTATTACGTTTAAATATAGCAAAATCTCAGCATTCGTCCTAGATAATATTTGCAACACAAGTTTGCTGTAACCTCCAGAATAGCAATGCTGTGAGAAGAAAAAGGATTCAGCAGACATGGCCTGTATGCCCTCGTTACTGCACATGCACACATATTTTAATTTTCAGTGAACTGTCAGATTCCCTATGAGTATGGACATGACCACTGAAAGGGAATTTTTGAGATACCCAAGGGTTCAGCTGTACTCTGATTCCACCAGTACTGTCAGAGGCCTGAGAAAATAGTGAGTTTTAAAAAATTCATCTTCAGGTAGCATTCAGAATCCATGGCAAAGCAAGAGAGAAGAAAAACAAGGCAACATACTTGGCTACTTTGGGTTTTCAAAGCTCTGGAGCATTTTTTATTTCCCTTATTTGGATATCCACGGGGGAACAGAAGAAGGAATATATCTGCCTTAAGAGATTCCCCTTAATAGAATAAAAATTCCTAGACTTGAACAAAATATTTCATTTTGGTTGTGTCTGGAGGAAGTGACTACTTTTTAGTTCTTCTTTCTCTCCATTGCTGACAGTGTAAGAGCTGGAGGTACTGAAATGGTTTTTTATCTATCTGCCCTAAGAATGATGGTGACTACTTCACCAATATGTAAAAGGATATGCCCTGTACATGAATAATTTTAGGCATGTTCTGGTTTATCTTCTGGAAATTATACCAGACTTTAAGAAGCTTCTTTCGCACTGAAGAAATAAATCCACCATATACTAGTAGAGAACAGCAGAAATTTTGAAGACTAGAAATCTATCACAGTACTAAATGTCATTTTACAGCAGTTTCTATGTGAATTTCATGAGATTTTCTAGAATTACTTTACTGTTAAAGTTATGTATGAAGAAAACTCTTAGCTCCTTCAGAAGGACTAATCACAGACAAGTGCTCTTCTGAGAAGACCAGCAAGCCACAAAGGCTGACCCCAACTCCTGAGCAGCCACCAGAGCCAGGAGTCCAGCCACAGACTGCTGAAGAGATCAGCTGGAAGGCAAGCTGACACTGAGATGCCACTACTTCAAAAACTCATTCCCAAGCTGGGCATCTGTACCCTGCTGCTGCCAAAACTGCTCTGTGAGTGGCCTCAGCAGTAAGCTCCAAGGATGAAGCAGATGGAAGAGTTCAGACCAAGTGCAGCCTGCCAAAAATGCCTACTGCCTGAGGAGGGAGATGGTGGTGACTGCTATGCACACACCAGCATGCCCTAAACCTGCGTGTCAGCTTTCAGAGTTCAAGTACTGCCAGGTGCACTTGCACATTTGTGTCTCTAGTGACAGAGTGCATCTTACCAGGAGAAGCAAAGACTGATGATTTAACTTTGGTATAATGATGTGCTAACAAGGATATTGTTCGAGCAGAGGGACTGAACATTTGGCCTGTTTAATTTTCTTAAATGCATTTCAAAGAATGGCAGAATGTCCTGGATTGGAAGGGACATTTAAGATAATCTAATTCCAACCCCCCTACTTTGGGCAGGGATGCCATTCACTAGACCAGGTTGCTCAAAGCTCCATCCATCCTGGCCTTGGACACTGCCAGGGATGGGGCATTCACAGTTTGTGACTGGAGCACTTGCCAGTGAAGACTGAGGCAAATAAATCACTGAGTACCTCAGCCTTCTCCTTATCCTAAGTAACCAAGTCTCCAATTTCCATTCAGAGGGGGTTCATATTTTCCCTCATTTTCCTTTTATCACCAACTGCACATATAGAAGATTTTGGGTTTTCCCTTGACATTCATGGCAAGAAATATTCTATCAGAGCTTCAGTTTTCCACACCTGATCCCTGGCTGCTCAGACAATTTCTCTGTATTTCTCACCAGCTTCCTGTCCTAGGTTCCAGCCTCTGTAGAGTCTGAGTTTATCCAGGAACTACTTGTTCATCCAGGCAGGCCTCCTGGCATTTTTTGACTGACTTGCTCTTCCTTCTGGATCCTCCTCAGGCTGTTCCTGGATCACTGGTGGCCACATGGATCAACAGCAGCAGGCAATGGTCAGTGGAGTGTATGAGGCCTGGTAGTCTCTTGTCACATGCCTGGTGCAATACTGTGTCAGCAAACAGGTGCCTCGGTGTGTCTCAGAACAAAGTCACCTGCTACTCCCATCGGTTGCCTTTTCTTGGCTGAGCCGGCTGCTACACAAGGAGAGGTGGGGCAGCCTTACCCAGCTCCAGCTCCTCCCCTGATGTGAAGGGTCTGTCAGCCTGCAGAGTGGTTCTGCAGGGCACTTCAGGCTCTGGGGAAGGTCTCTCCCTCCCGCAGGTCCTTGCCTTTGCGAGCTCTGACTCTCCCCATCACCGGCCCTCCTCCCTCCCTTAGGGGTGTGCCAGCAGGAAAGCTGTGGGTCCACTGCAGACTGTGCTTGGAGCCAGCTCCCCAACTCCTCCCCCTTTCCATGGCCTCCTGCAGCTCAGCCAGGTGTGTCTGGAGGGCCTGTGCCTGGACACAGGTCTCACAGGGAGGGCCCTGCACCAGGAGATGGAGCCCAGCAGATCCTGGATAGTGAGGCAGGAACTCACTTCAGCAGCCCCAGCTGAGTGGAGGCACATGAAGTGCCACACCACGTCCTGGTCACCACTGTCCCCAGGGCTGCCTTGGGAGGCTGGGGGTTGGCTGCTGTTTCTCCCAGCCCTGCCCACACCCATCAGCCTCTCCCATGGGCAGAGCCCACTGTGAGACAGTGCACCAGTGCCACTTTATAAATCCACACTTGCTGCTCAGGGAGAGCGAAATCACAGCCAGCAGTCTGGCATTCATGGGAAACACAGTCAAAAACCAACGTTTATTAAAGACTCAAATGTCAGCTTCAAACTTCCAAAGGGCTATTTATTTATAATCAGTGAAGCAAATGAAATAAAATGACTAAAATTCTCCTACAACCACCAGAAAACAGACCTCAATTGTGTATTTAGTCAAGCCTTCTGACAGTAAGAAATCTAACTAGTATATTATTTAGTGTTTCGCCCATTCTAGTTTTAAATATCTCAATGAGCTTTCCAAAGATTTCTTTGTCAGACTGCACTTTCAGAATCTCTTTTTAATTGACAAGCAGCTCTTCTTTCCTTTTTAATTTTCTCCTGTTTTTACATTGTTACACATATTACAACACTTCCCTTCTTGCAGGCTCTGTTCTCTGAATGCTCCCTGTGCCTCAGCTATTTATTACGGGCATTTAACATCATTATGAGTGTTTTCTTTGCCAGTATGTTTTGTAACAACATGTCAACAATAACACAAGGCCTGGATTACCCTGTAGTGCTCAAGTTTGTTAGCTGGAGGCATTGGCTTCACTCACTAAACATCTCAGGAATTTGGCATGGCTAACACTAACTATCCAAGGAAAGTCTAGTAGGAGTGCCTTGATAAAGAAAACTGAACACAACTAAGAGCCAAACAAAAGGACAAGAGGTAAATGTTGGAATTTGCAAAACAGCGTACAAGATTATAATTTTATCCTACCTCATTTATAAATAAATATAGGTACAAATTAGGTTTCAGAGGCAATAACAAATGAAAAATGGAGGTACTGATGCTTTCTTCTAGCCACTATTGTCTGCTTCCTGATTGAGCAGTGAAAAAAAATTCAATGAAATAATTATGCAAATAGAAAAACCCAGCAGTCAGAAGAGGCAGACAGGAAAAGATCACTGCAGAGCCCACCTGGGGTTTTCACCTCCAGCAGGTTCACAAAATTCCCCACGGCCAAGGGACACCCACAGCGCTTTGGGGTTTTTAATGAATTTGTCTGCTAACACACCTTGTAGAAGACACACGTCATTGGTCTTCAGGGAGAGATTTGTGCTGTGCAATGGGCAGTAAAGTCACTTCAAGGATACTTTACATTCACATTGTACGCAGAAACAATTTCACTGTGACTGAACATCTGGCCAAAAATCCAAGTTAAACTTTGCTAAAGAGACAGGCAAAGATTGGTTTGCATTGAAAGAAAAGGAAAAATGTGGCTCATCAATCCTTTATGGGAGAAAGTGAATGCTTTAAAAGGGTTTAATCAATATTTACTGCCCCACAGTAGCACTCTACAGTTGTGTAATAACAGCATGTTAACAAGCCAAATGAGAATGAGGCCATTTAGTTGGACAAAACTGCAGGATCAGGCTCTTTAAGTTAAGGCAGTCAAACCTATCCTAAAAAAATAACCTCATTTACAGTAGTTAAACTGCAGTGACTCCTGAACAGAAAATATATCAGAAATAAAAATCCAGCTTTGCAAGAGTAACTGCTAAGAAATGCCTACATAGATGTCTGATGGACATGCCACTGAAGAATGGAATTTTTACTCCAAGAGAAGACCAGCTCTTTCAACGAATACCCTCCCACGCTTTTCAAAATCTCCACAAATAAGTCCAAGCAATGCCTGGAATAGTTCTTCAGTAGAGCAGCTGGACTTAATCAGGAAAAATTTCATTAATTTTGTAACACAGTATGTTGGGGTTTTCTTTTTGGCTTTTCAATCCTACTGTGTATTTTGGACCATGCTAAATGATTTCAGATACACTGTGTCCCTATAATATATTTTAATATCTTCAGAATCTTACATGGATTGAATTAATCAACTACATAAATGGTAAGAATGGGCAAAAACAAACTAATGGGAATTACATTTCTAGGGAGAAATCTTTCTTAAAAAACAAACAGAAAAAAAATCTGATGTTGAATTTATGAATGCATCATGAATAATCTGATGAAAGAAAAAAATGCCTTCATCAAGGATCAAGTTTATAGAGTGCCATCAAAACTAATACTAAAAGGGAACTATTTTGGAAAGAAGCAAGTTATACAGCAAAAGTTCTTCAAATTGAGTCTGTAAGAACATTTCTGAAATAATATAACCAGTTTAATAGCAATTATACCATTATATACCATTCAAATGCCATGTGGGGATGCACACTAGGTCTAGCTAGGACTAACTAGATTTAACTATAAATCCTAGATTTAACTATAAAGCACTTCAGTGCTTTCTCTCCAGATGAGGCAACACTGACAACACTGACAACACTGACGGCCCAAACCACAGGATACCAAGACAATGGAAGAAAGCAAGTTCTAAACTGTGTCTTTTCCATTTACCAAAAATAAAGGAGATGGACACAAAAAATCCTACCTGAGGAATTAGAAAGAGAGAAATGCAGTCCTCTGAAGTAAAATAAAATGATCAAGACAGGAAACTTTATAAAGCTTTTTCTCCACTTGAAGCAGAAACCCAGCTGAGTATATTATATGTGCAAGAAATAAGGGCATGAGCAAAATTTTGACAAGTGGGTTGATGGAATAAGATTGGATTTCCACAAAGCATTCAGAACAGATGAGTTTTTGGATGAGCTTGCAGAACAGCCTGATCTTTAAAAGGCTTGTCAGAATGCCAAACCGGGATGATCACCCACTGAAAAACAACCTTCCAGGATATGATACTAAAGACACAGAACAAAATCGTTCCAAAAAGATTTTCATTAATTTAGGCAGAACAAAGTTAATAATCCATGACGTAAATGTTTCTTTCTTCACTAGCTTGTTAAAAATGCTAAATTCTCCCCCAGAAAAATACTACAGCTAGAGGTTGACAGAGATTAGCTCATTGTTCTTCAAAGTCATTAAATAAATAATTAACCAACAATAGCTGGTAAGTTACCTTGACAACAAACAATTATTAACATGAGAGTGCCCAAGGGAAAATGAGGCAGGGATTTCCAAACTGTGGTGTTAATCAAAGTACTTCAAAGCAACACAAAGCTCAGTGCTGGCAGGCGGTCACTGCCTCTGGTGGATTCATGCAGCCTGACATGGAGCTTGGAGCTCCTGCAGCCTCTGGCAACAGGGGTAATTCAGTGATGTACTTCTGTACAGCAAAAGGTCACAACTATTTTTTTTCATGTGGGAAAAAGGAAACAGAAAATTGCAAGTACCTGAATTACAGGTCCATTAATAACATGTCAGTCACACTAAAATTAAAATGGCCACAAGGTGTTACATGAGATATTTTGGCAAAACCTATAAAAAACAAATGCAGCTATGGAACACTTCAGGTATACCTGCACATGATAAAATCATCCTGTGTTCAATCTGCAGACACTTAAAAATATACTGGGGGCATCTAATTTGGAGAGCTCTCACATGTGCCCTTTGTCTTTCATGCTAATGCAGCTGGACATGAAAGTTATGGAATCAGCTGCCAAAAACATTTTACCTCTGCACTTCTTTATCTCTCTTGTTTTTAATTTCATAGAGAAGGAATTAATGGGCAAAGCATAACATTACCATACCATTCTCTCAAAGACAGTTTCCAAGGTGGAATAATATTTCTGGAAGACAGAAACAGAGAATGTTTTCTTTCCCAAAATCCACATTTGAAAATCAGCAGCAAGAGGGTCCTTATCAATGAAATTTAGTAATAGGACGTGAGGCTGTTGTGCTAGCAAACCATTTACAGCAAATTTGCAAATTAGAACTTGCTCACAGGCCTGTCAGAGCCCTTCAGATGAGTCTCTGAATTAGATTATGCATAAACCAGCAAAGGCAGCGATACTCAAAATCCTGCTGTAATGGAAGATTATTCCCCAATGAGTGATTTGTTGGTGCAGCATAGATAATTTTTCATCATACTGGAAATTGCTTTGATCCTCTGAAATGGGCAGCCTTTGTTCTCATTACAGCATACCTCAGAGTTACTAACAAAGATCAAAAGTGTCTTTTCTTTCTGAGCCAAGACAGGCAGAGACCTTCCCCTGTGCAGAAAGAATACATGCTCAGAACTACAGGGGGTGTGATTGGCTTTTCCTAAACTTTGCTATGGCTTTGGCAGAACCTGAGCCAGCACAGCTTCTCTTCAAGGAGGAACTGTTCATACGTGTCCCTCAAAGGATTCCAGTTTCTGCACCTACAACTTTTTAGCAGGGTGCAAATAAGTAAAATTAACACCCCTTGGGAAATCTTTACCCACTTCCCTTCCTGACAATCTCCCTTCCTCTCCTGGTCTGAAAAGACATGAGTTCCCTCCTGCAGGAGCCCAGGCTGGTGACAGCCCCACCCCATGGCTTAACCAAGCCCCTTCTCGATCACTCCCCCACACACACCCAAAATGGACATCCCACAGGCAAAACTACAGTGTCCTCACCCAACCCACCCCAGTTTAAGACCAACTTTGCAATTGAAAAGGTTTCAGCAAGTTTATAGTCTAAGTCCAACTAAGGTTTACATCTATATCCAACACCTTCAACAGTGATACAAATGATATTTTTAACTGTGTCTAAAGTAAACACACGAGATCCACTGGAAGTCCAAGGCTGTGTTTCAAAATTATTGCGCTATCATTGGAAATAGCACCTATTAAAAATATTTAAATTACTGCAAGAAAAATTCTGATATGTGGGACAAATTGCCAAGAAATGTCAAGATGTTGCTAACACCAGACTCAAAAGTGTTACCAAAATCTGAAATTAGAACTAGCAGTGCATATTTCACACGTTCAGACAATTATCAGCTGCTGGAGACTTCTGAGACTATTGAAAAGGGACAGACTGAATACATCAGCTTGATTCAGTCCATTACCTAAATATGAATGCTCTGCAGCCCAATACCTATCAGAGTTCTGTTATCCCCCCAGATTAACTCTTTCACAACAGGTGTCTAACAAGGATAAATACAATAAGCAAGCATACTACCACAAGACTGTGATGGCGCAATATTTTTCAAATACAAAAAGATTCCTAGGAGAATGAAATACGCAAAATCAGCTCCTAGTTAGTGTAACCACTTGCTGATACTTCACAGATGTAGCATTACAAGTAAAGCACTCAGTCCCAGGAAATAAAACAAATTAATAACGTCAAGAAAAGATGACCCAAAGGTTACATCCTCAGATTTATCTGTACATTTGATTCCTCCTTTGAGTTAATACAACCACAGAAAAGTGTCTCATGGCAAATTCCTAAGATGGACCTTTTCCTGCTGTGCACAGCTACTGACCTGCAGCATCTGAAGATAGCCTTCCTGTGGGTCACACAGCAGGGATGAGATCCGGTGGTTGTTCCTCATGCACCTCTGGTTGTTGTCCCTTGACAGAGGGAAAATCTGTCGGATAACTGTCATCCTCCCCAGAGCACTGTGCACCAACTCTAATATTTCATTATCAGTGATTTCCTGTGAAGGGAGACACAGTCATTTAAAGCATATATTTGTCCAGACATTTTATGTATTTCTTTCATTACAGATTAATTTTTTTAAAAGACAACAGGAGAAAAACGTTACAGATGGATATGCTTCGCTTAGGCCAAATGTTATTTGGTATTTAATAACAACAATGCATTTTTTTATACATCATATGAAACAAAAGAAAATAGCCTAACACAATACCATCTACCTTGGCCATACTACAATTTTGCAGATGTAGTTCCTCAAAGGAAAGCACCAAAATGAGTCTCAATAGATTTCTTAAAAGAAAAAATCCTTGAAATGGACAGACTAGAACCTCACTATATCCTCAGGACAAAATAACAATCAAAAAACATAACAGTCTTCAGGAAATATGGCTCTTTCACCTGTGAACAACGTTACAAGAAAGCACTTTTCCCATAAGTACAGTAGATCATTCCTGCAGACTAATCTTGATAATGACTCAAGGAAGCATTTTCAGGTTGTCTGTATTAGGAAATAAAAAATAGGATAAACTTTATGGAGGGGTTTGATACATTTAGGAACATCAGTTTCTGCCCACAGAATAATCTGGGGTAAGATATAGGGAGACCTCAAGGACAGGCTGCTTTTCTTTCCAGACCTGTTTCTCTGCAGAGCTTCACACGCTCCAGCCCCCTATTCCATCCTGGGACAGAGCCTGCATCTACTACTCTTACAGGGAGACTGAATCCAGCTCAGCTCCATGCTTTAGGCATTTTGGGTTTAAAGAAACACACAAAACCAAAACCTCTTTCTCTACCCCAGTTTGAAAATCACAGGCTTAGCTGATCCTGAAATCCTAACAGAGGTGCAGCTTGTGATTTTTTGTCCTGGCAAGAATTCACTGTGAGGAAAGGCAGGCAGTGCTGCCTGCACTCATCACCTGCTGTAGATCCCAGCTGCACACCAGGGCCAGCAGCAGCATCTGCAAGGCACATCTGCCTGTCCCCAGCACAGCTGCCCTGGCTGCACAGGGCTCTCTCTGCCCCTTGCAGCTCAGGGGGCTGCAAATTACTCATGGGCTGCAGTTATTTGGTCAACAGGGCCCACCCCTTTTGATGCGCCATCAGCAGAAGTGAACTTGGCTCTGGACATTTAACATTCAAGAAAAAAAAATTTGTTTTCTTGTCATTTTCTCTGTCAAGCTGTGAGTGAAATGACCATGGGGTTATAATAATTACTTGTTATGGTTGACTAGTACTGTACCTTGGCTCAATTTAGTGCTTCTTTGGCAATTTCCCATTGTTTTTTTAGGAACATGAATTTTTAGCTTTGCAGAAGGTGAAATTCATTGCATTAATGACAGACCAACTGGTGTGGCATGAAAACAGTAAATCAGAAAACAAATATGTCCTTATAGAAGACAAAGATTTTGAGGCTTAACAGAAAAAGCTGAGCAGCATTTTCTAGCCTTGCAAGAAGACAGTGCAGCAGATCCCCAAGCTCTACAGGCCCCTCCAGATTCCTCCTCTGTGGATCTCGGGGGTAATAAAACCACACACCCTGTCTAAGCTGAAGTTTGAGGGAGAGACAATTTTATGGCATAGTTTTAACTCATAGCCTCCTAGGCTGCATCCCTTGGTACGCACACTCAGATCAAAGGGCTGAGAACTGAAGAAAAAAAAAGAATCACAATCATCCAAACCTCCAGCTCTGCTCATACCACACACATTTTGTGTTCCCTCTTAGTGATACACAGCCTTTCAAAGACATCTCAGAAACACAAATATTGGTCCTTTGTGGAACTGGTTTATCAATTTATTTATCTGCACACCCAGAACTTCAGTTAGTTTGCAATACCACATGTCGTATTGCTCAGGGGAATACTTAAATCCACTTTAGTTGTGCTCAACTATCATAACACAAATCGCAAAATGAGACAATTATGTTTCACATTACAATCTCAATTTTCCTAGAGGTAATGACAGAAAATTATAAATTTTAATGACATTAATAATTTAAAGAACTGAAACATATTTCCAGAAAACACATCCCTGAGAAAACTGAAGGATTAAAGAGAACAGCAGTGAGAACAAGAATGCTCACGGAGACAAGCTAGAGATTTGTTTGGATTTTTTCAGCAGAATCAATACTGTTTGTTGGGTTATTTTAACTACTTCAATGCAGTATTTACATCTATAAATTAATATTTGTTGAAAACTCAGAAAACAACATTCAATTAGCTATTTTTCTAGAAGGTTCACCACAGCTTACCCTATAGATTGATTTATTCAACATTTACATATTGTTGCCTTCTCTGCATCCCACAAGGATACACACGCACATATAAATAAAAATTAATCATACAAAGAAAAAGATTAAACCTTTAAAGAAAGGACACCATCCACTTTTCTTAGCACAGAAAAGGTTCTAATACAAGCATGCACAATCACCTGTCCAGCTCCCACCCTCACTGTCCTCCCACACATCCAGTACTACACTTCACTTCTTTTTCTCAATGCTCCTAAAAGTCTCTACAGGGATGTAGTCACAATCTAATTCAATTTGCTCTATTCCTAGGTGTAAGGACTCTGCACTGGGTGTCCAGATGTTATTCTCAGATCGTAGTGAGTGCCTATACGCTAAAAGATGCTCTGATTTAACAAAATATTATTCCATACTAAAAATTCTCTTGGGGGGGGGATCACATTAAATGATAGTTAGTAAAACTGGACCAAAAAAACCAAGAAAACCCACCATTGATATTGGTGTAGAATTCACTGATAAAACAACTCATCAAAGCTCATCTATGACCTTGCTCCTAGACTTCCTGTGTAATTCCACAGTATTAGAATCAGGCCAGTTCTAAACCCTACAAATTTCTTTGGGCAGGATGCAGGTACATATCCAGTACTGTTTCAATCTATGTATAACTTTCAAACAGTTATCAGAAAAAGAAAACCCACAGATTTTTGTGGAAATAAATAAATATGAATGCTGCAGGGTTAAAGATAGTGGCCAAAAGGAGAAAAGCGAGATCTCCTTAGGCAAGTAATAAATATAGAGTACCTGGAATACAATTAGAATAAATTATAATTGCAAATTGCTATATTTTGCATTGAAATGTGCCATTTCCTAAATCTTACGAAATTTCCACATTGTGTTCCTTGTATAGCTATTTGATTTTTAAACTTTTTTACTCGGTATTTTTGTATAATTTGAAAATAGCTTAGAATGCATGCCCCACTTGCATTCATAAATGTTTGTTAAAATGTCTAGTTTAAAAAAAAAAAAAAAAGTAATACATGGGGAAGTGTTAAAAATTTCCTAACCAAAGTAAACACAATTATCATTACACAGACTGGTGCTTTAAAATTAAACAAAGAAAATAATCTTAGGCACTTTCATATGAAGAGAAAATGTGAGCAGAACACCAGTTGGGGCAAAAATTAGGCCACAACAATTTGCACAGAGTCTAAATGTTGATCCCCCAAAATGCATGTAACAGAGGCCCTTCTGGAAAAATATTCTCAAAAAAGTGAAGAAAAAGCACTACATTCATAAGGTTTCTTCCTCCCAAAGTGAATTTTCCCAATATTGCACTACAGCCATGTGCTAAGAAAAATCTGCTCATCATTCATTATCTCACACCTTCCTACATGCTGCCCTTGGGGAAAAAAAGTATCTTGCTGAGATAGACTTTATCTGATAATTACTATTCTATTTTCTGCTCATTTTTTCTCAACTTAAAAAAAAATTATAAAGGAAAATAATAAAGTGCCCAGATGACAGCTGAGAATCCATTTGATTCTCAAATCAAGAGGACCAGTACCTACAGACATACTGGGCATGTCTGATGTGGTGAAAGGAAAGAAAACAAATATTGGCAGAAGCAATGGAAGTGAGGGATGGCAATGGATAGTAAGAAATATGTCACACCAGGGGGTTGATGAGACACTTTCTTGTCTCTTATATAGAAAACTGTCTCCTATAGACAATGAAACAGCAGTGAAGAGAGACCTCTGAAAACAGCAGAAAAAAGAATTGAGCTTCAGTCCAGAGAAGGATTAGCAGAAAGATGCTCTGAGTGAATGTTCTGGGGAAAGGAAAAGCATCAATAGTCATTTTTCTGCACTCTGCTCTGACTGATCACCTGGGCTGAGCTTGGCAAACTTTTATCT
The DNA here is from genome assembly GCA_025920805.1 of Petroica traversi. Classification (NCBI taxonomy): domain Eukaryota; kingdom Metazoa; phylum Chordata; class Aves; order Passeriformes; family Petroicidae; genus Petroica; species Petroica traversi. The sequence continues at coordinate 7,510,964 of JAHLSL010000047.1, forward strand.
GTCCACTGAAGATCTATAAATTAATCTGTTGGCAGCACCACCAGCATCATTTAGAAAGTGTCATCTGTCCAAAAAGGAAGAATAAAGTCAACTGCTGTCTAAAATTTTTGACTGGTATTCAAGTGATGAGGACAATGCCATCTCCACATGGCCCAGAGTTCCCCAAGTCCCTCAGCACTCTAACTTCCTGTCTAAGGCTTCTCTGATGAATTGTCTACTCTTGCTAGATTTCTATAATTTTTTATTACTTTTCCTGCAAAGAAAAATTTGAAGAACTTTTCTTCCTACTTGACTTCTCTGTTCTCTTTCTCAGCTAAGATGGCTTTTCTGACAAATATCCTCATACCTGGGAAGAATTTAACCAAGTACATTATAGCTGCATTTGCTTTCGTAGTTTCTCTGTCGTTACCTACTCTAGTTTATTCAAACTGGAATCTTTATTGAGGACTAAAAAGAGAAAAAATTCTAAAGCAACTTTTTCTGGGTGCTAATAAAAATTTTATTTCTTAATTAAAGCTTAAAAGAATTTCAGTTGTGTACTTACTACTGAATATTTAGCTTTCCTTTGGACTTGCAATTTGTATAATACGCTATTTCTACAGTTGTTTGTTTCAGATTCCTTAATGAAAACAGATTTCCACCCATAAAAAACTGGTCCCTGGCATTTTTTTTTAAACATGCTTTTGCGTAGCACTGTAAAAGCTATTGATGATTTTTTTAAAAGCCCCAGTTAATAAGCTCAGGTTAGTAAACAAGGATCAACTGGTTTATCACATTCTAGCTATAAAAAAAAAATCTTTTTGCAGGGGCCATTACAAATATAACTTACCTTTCTGCTATCTACCCCACAATGTTGCAGCATAAGCTGTTTGATTTTTGTTTATTTGCTTTTAAATGGGATAAATAACAGCACAGCTTTTTCTAAGAGATAAAGAAATGAGCCCATTTTCAACCTTGAATTCAAGTTATTCTGCATAGCAGAAATGCAGTCACCCACTGGGCAGTCCCTCAGTTCTTAAACCATTGAGCCATGAGAAATACAGGGGTTGGCATTTAACCTACAAGGAGGCCTTCTTTACCCCATAGTACATTCCTTTCTAGTGACTACCTGATCTTTTAGACAGTAAACATCTAACATAATGAAATTTCTAGCAGTTCTTCCCACTATTGCTGTGGTTGCAGTTTGAGAATTTAGAAGTGAATATTGAATTTCAGCATTTGTTAGTCCATATGGTACAGAATGTGGTGATCCTAAAACTAAAAAAGAATTAATTTTGTGCTAATGACAACTGTTTCTTTGTATCTGCTGTGATGTGGATTGATCTGAATCAACGACAATCAATGTAATGTAACAGCAACCAATGAAAACTGTAGCGTCGTCAGCTTTCAGACTTATTTTTTGCACCTTACAATTATATGTATTTTTAAAACAGCAAAAGTGCACATAATTCATTACTAGGCATTCTTCTATCCAAACCACACACAATTTCAACATAATCCTCCACAGCAAATGACTGATACCAGGAAACATGACGCTCAGTTCATCCCTGGCTAAGTCAAATCACTGAGGTGGCCCCAAGGGTGGATTTGGCTGACAGCATCTAATGAAACACAGTCATTCCAGCTTATTCACTAGACAGAGAAGGATGGAGCTCCGTGATGGCTGGAAATCAACCATGAGTCACAGATCCCATACATTCATGTTTACCACCAAAAGTACTGAATAAATGGCTTAGTAAGAAGTATATGCAGCGACTCTTTGCATAAACCGCCACTGCCACAATCATATTGAAAAAAGATATATGGACAGACCTAGGGCAGAAGGTGCAGATCAGGAAATACCCAGCAGCATTCAAAACACAGTTGTATTTGTCTTTCCATACTGACACTGAAATTATTTAGCTGACTTCTATAATGTGAGTAGGATGCTTAAAAACGAAGAATAAAAACAAGAGCAGAACCAGCTGTGAAGACAGACAGATGTTAGGATGGAAGAAGATAACTGAGGAAGTTGTTCCTGTACACTCCCATACTTTGATCATAAACCATTTTCCAATACTAGATCTAATTTCCACTGTAGAAGATTAAATTGTTTTTCCCTTATATTTCCAGATTGAAGATGTGATCATATTCTTGTTTTATTTGTACCACGTTTTTCAGCCTTTACACATGGGTCATATTTTACCAAGTTTTCATCCCACTAAGTGCTTTCCTGTACATTTTCAATACTGTTCTGCATTTCTTGTTCTGTTTTAGAGTGTTTTGCCCAAAACTTGCAATACTGTTCCATCCAACAAAGTCAAGTTGATGTCAAACAGAGCAAAATAATTGCCTCCCTTATCTCACAATGGATGTTTCTGGTATCCTATCCGAGGACTACATTTGCTAACTCAGCAGGACCACAACAGCACTGACTCTCATTCTGGATTTTATCCACAAGGATTCTAAGCTGCTCCTGCAGATGCTCACCATCTATACCTCATTTTGTAGCCACAAGCAAAATACTGAATACTACTCTATATTAATCTCACCTGGTGGAGTGCCTCAGATTCATCTAAATAAACTGATCCAAAACAAGATGTTTTTAATGGTCTGGCCATAACTAATGGTTTCTATAAAGTCAGAATCAGAGAACTAAGTAAAAACATGAAAGTCCCATTTTTCAAGTAATCACCTCTCACTTTTCTTTATCTTCTGTTATATCTAAAGTTTTTCCTATTACTTTTCATGATCCCTGATATGAATCATTTTGCAACACAGCCTTATTTTTTAAGCCCTTACTTTATTCACCTTTGCATTCCTCCCTAGCCCTTTTTAAAAATCCCTTTTTCTTCAGAATTTGTCTCTGATTTCAAATTCTGTGAAGATAACCCACCGGAACCAGAAGGATACCTTGTTAAGCCTTCATCTTCAGAGAGTCCCACAGTTCTTCCACCACCCTTTACTTACTGTGCTACCTTTCCAAAAGCATTACTGGTTTCTCAAAGCTGTGAAGTTGGACACTCTTTTGATGTCCATTATCCCCATGGTCCTTTTCCCACCTCTCCCTTTTCTCCAAAGAGTGCATGTTACCACGGCTTCCTTAGCCCATTCTTCCTTGCCCATAATGAAATCTGAACTGATGGCTGCCTTAATGTTTTAAGCGTGTACAAATAATGGCAATCAAAGGAAATTTGTGAAACGCTGTTAGTACCCCCACCCTACTTTCTCAACTGCCGGGGAAATTAAAATTTTCCTTTATTTTAATTTCTTGTCTTTGGGGCATTTCTGTCCAAAAAAATAAAAAAGCACTTCCAAAAATAGTCTTTCTCAGTGTCTTCTGCATATTTCCAGGCAACAGTTTGTCCCTGACCTCTCCTCAGCTTCAGAGCAGGTATGGATGGTTTTGACATGCAACACTACATTGCCTTTTTTCATCGCTACCTGCCATTCACAAAAAGTGTTCTCCTATATCCACAAGTAATGTTCTACTTTGCCTGACCATGTCTTATAGCTTTCAATTAAACTGCTGAGAAAAAAGGAGTTAAAATGGAAATTAAATAAATTATGTCATAATAGTGAAACAACGAACTTGAATTATCTGTCTAATTCTGTGCCATTCCACTTCCAGGAACAGTACTTCATTGCTTTATTTACTGATTTACATGTAGAAATAGCGAATGTTTAGAAACTTGGATTTAGAATTAAATATATTGATATGAGGGAATAAAATACTGTGTTTCATTTTATTATATTTTCATTCTGTATTTAATTTTTTTGCAGAATAATTTATCTTTTCTTTACCCTTGGAATGATGACAATTTTAAAACCATGAAAAGTCCCACAAAAAGGGAATTATGGTTTCTAATTCTGTTTATACCCCCAGACCTGCTGCTGCTGCTAATAAAGAAGCAAACACTGGCTCCTGGAGCTCTGCTCCTGGTGGAACCACATCCAAATTCAGTTTCAAGTACTGCACTTGTTCCTCTCCCACAGACACATGCCCTGGGCAAGGCACAGCATTTTCTCAGAGAAGGCAGAAAAAGAGTAGGGGAGAATGAAAAATGTAATGAGGAGCCAATAGAGACGCTTGATGCCAGGTATGAAAGCGATGCCTGGAAATAAAAATTATAAAGAAAACTAGGGAAAAAACAGGAAATAAACACCCAAAAACCAGGGACTGCCTGTAACTGTACCAGTCTTGCCGAAAGAAGAAGCAGCACATGTCTATCAGAGCTGGTGGGTCACTTCAGCTATTAAAGGTATAAACAGCAAAGCTTCAAGCACAGCACCAGATCTGTTCTAACAGATCTTCCATTGGGTCAAAACTGCAAGTCATTGGCAATCCCCACACAGTCAATAATAATAAAGTGTTTTGGACTATTCTGGAGGCACAGCTAAGCATGAAGTAATCATCTTTGGAAGAGTTTGCTTTTACACAGATTTATACAGGAATCACAAGTATTCTTGCTTTTAAAAAGCTACCTGGCCTGCCTAACCCAGAATTCAGGCAGAATCACTACTTAAATGAAAGCATTGGATGATTTAATATTTCTAGATCAATAAAAATAATAGTACAGATGACAAAATATAAATCAAAAAGAGGGTGGGTAATTAGAAATACATTTCTTTTTTTTTCCCTCTGATCTCCTCTACTTTTGACAGCTATTGCAATATCCAAATGTAACCTGTTTGAAACCAGAAAAGTAGACACACAAATATATATCTTTTTAAGCAGTAAGGTTTTATGGCTTCGGCTCCAAAAGCGTGATACTACCTGAAAAGGCCCATCCCTGTGTATTCTCTTACCCTAGAAAACCTGGCAGGTAATGTTTTAGCCTTCCACCCCACAAAATAAATTCAATTCCCAATTCACCAGTTTTTTTCCAAAGATGACCGAGTCCTTTCTCACCAGCAATGGCATCCAAACTGAACAGATACCTCAGCACAGACCTGGGTAATTGAAAACCAGCAAACAGGATTTTGTCAGTACAGCTGTTTGTTCATTTGCTGTGTAATTACCAGCCACACAGATTTAAGTTAGCTCATCCAAAGCTTGGTGGTCTTGCTTACCTAACAAAATTTAAGTAATAAAATTTGTTCTGCCTCTAAAATTTAACTCCCATTCTACCATATGGGAAGATGCACAAGGGGAAAAAAATACTGAAACGCAAATGTTTATTGAATTGTCAGTACAGAGAGAGTAAAGTAGATTTAATTAAAGTAAGAAGATAATAAAATCTCTTATTGAACAATGCCATGCTATATAGTCATTCTTACTGCAGCAAGGTAAGTCCAAGTTTCAGGTCCCAGTTGGTTTGATGAGAGGTGGGAGGCAGAGTGTTCTGTAAGGTGCTCTGGGTCAGCAGATTTCAGTAGTCCCAGCTGTGCAAAGCCCTTAAATGGTTCTCTGAAGAGCAAAAGGCCTGAAAAGCCTGTTCACAATCCAGTGCTCTTCATACAAGGAACCTCAAAGGAAAAAACTGTCCCTGTGTTCTCTTCCTGCTGCTTCCCATTCAATCAGTCAGCCCTACAGCTCTCTTTCCTTGCAATGGGATCATTGGGTCACAGGGTGAACAGGGAAGTGTAGGGTCCTCAAGCTGCCCGAGACAATTAAACAGCCGGCTCAGGTTTTGCATTTATGCAAATGGACCTCTACTCTTGTGGAAACAAATCAAAAAGAGTTAATTTAACTGTTGGGAATTAAACGTTAATTCTATTCCGCAAATCACAGTAAAAATCAGCATCATCTTTTCCATCAAATATTCATGCAGTTCCTACTACCACCAACTGGAAATATGTACATGGAAAGCTTAATCATTCTGTCCTCTTGCTAGCATGGGGTGATGCACACTTAAAAAAGAAGCAAGCCCTAAGAAACCTCCACCTTTCTATAAACGCATCCATGGAGATGCTCAATGCACCTTCTTTTCACAGCAGCTTTAAGCACTCACACAAACTCCAACACTTTGTTAAAGGACAGCCAAGACATGTCCTCTTCCTTTTGCCTGTAAGGACTTCTCCAAAATTTTTTTTGAGTCTGAAAAGCTTCTCTAATTTTCTGTTTCAACTTCATTGCATTTTGAGATATTTATAAATTATGGGCACTGATATTTTTCACTAGAAATTTATACTCTGAATTCACATGCTGCTCTCATAGCTTCCCTACCCAGACTTTAGACATAAAGGGGAAAAAAACAAAATCTTCCAAAAGAGAAGCAGAACTGACACCCTGTGTGACGTGCTTATGTGTGTACCTGTGTGCACACATTAGTGCCTGAGTGCTGAAGGTTTTTATCATGATGTTACAGATTCAGGCTTTGTGAAGGGAATTTTAACATCTGAACAATAACAGCAGCAGTAAAAAATTCACAAACACTCCCTCTCTATAAATGTTTAGGGAAATATGCATTGTATTATCTTTATGTGAATATAAACACAGACTCTCTGGGCATCTTGGTGATGTTTTGTAGTGGGTCATTACAGCAGCTGACAAACCAGGAAGTATTTAAATGTAACAAGGACTAGAAAGAATTTATAAAGCCTTTACAAGTGGGGATTTCACTTGCTTTCCCTAACCCCTATTTAATTACAGAGCCTGTCTAATGCCACACAAAACATTTTACAGTTACTATTAAAGGTTGCCTATCCAAAATTATTAGCTTGGTGCAAAGAAAGGAGTGAGAAATTAACAAAGGAATTGGCTATTAAATTAGAGGCTATGCATTTCTAATATAAAAATAAGACAGTGAAAACTGGTCTTTTAAATTAGACATTTTGCTATCTTTAAATACATCATTATTAAAACCAGAAATTTATAAAATACTGCAATTTATCAGTGATTCGTAAGTTACTCTGTATGGTACAACATGTCATTGTTTTTTAAATAAGCATCTGAACAGATTCCCATTAGGGTATCAAGGCACTAAGGTAAAATAAATAATCATTGTAGCAGGACAGGATCCCATTTGCTGCAGGGGGAAACATCACACTTGGAATTTAACTACTCTGGATCTTGGCCAATACACCAACACAGTTCTGCACTAGGGAAAGCCTGTGTATTATGCAAATACATATTTGAATGGACTTAAGCTCACAAGCACTCTATCCTCTCCTGGCATCTGTGTGCAGGCTTTCACAGCATTGGAGGGTGAGCTTCTGGCAGAGAGATGCCTGTATTTGAGATTTCTTTTGAGATATTCTCTGCTTCCTAAATAGCTAATGAAATAGTGTCAGCAGGAAGGTAAAAATAATGTCTCCCGGCTGCTCTGAGGTATATTGGAAGCTTTATCTTGACCTCTGGTGTTCAACCTGTGCCAATTCAACTAAGACAGACAAGCAATGACACCACTGAGTTTGAACCTTGTGCCATTCAAAAAGCAAAAACGCTACATGTATGCTCAGCTGGGTGTGTCAAAACATATGAAACAAAAGATGGTGATGAGTGGATGTAGCAAGCCGTGTTTTTCTCTTTTGACTTTCTTACCTCATTTACATAGACCCAGTGACTATCCTTTGATGCAAGGTTGGTTTCCACAGCCTACAAAAATAAAAAGAAACATAATAATAAAAATAAATAAAACGTGGGAAATATATTCCAGAAAGAACTTATATTAAAATGTATTATAAAGTTCATTTTGATTGTTTTCATTGCCACTGACATTTTTTCAGTACAATTATTTTCACCTCTTCCTCTGCTGCTTCATGGAACAGTAACTAATCGGCAGAAGCCACCTTTCTCTGACTTCAGTTCCTAAACCAAAGTGCCCTGACCATGTCCATGTTCCACAAAAGCACACTGGGGCAGGGTGGTACATCAGCATAAGAGATCCTGTGGTGAATAACTGCACAGAGCATGTAGTTCAGGAGATCTAACTTCTCTGTGATTTATCTAATGTGTCCTACTCAGCTGGGTTTCTTTTCAATATGCCTCACAAAATAAATTTTCTCTGGCTCATTACACCTCTGATAGTTTATCTGTTAACTAACCTAGTTAATTAAAAACATGATAGTGTTGTAAAGAAACTGCCCATCTCAGCAGTTCACATATTCATCCATTCATGTGTAACCCACTGGGAAGTTAAAACTGGGGAAGATTGCACTTCTAGTACTGAGACAGAACCTCAGTGGAAGGATCTGGCAATACACATACAAGTTCCTAACTGCTCCCTTTCTTTGACACAGATGAGCTCACTCCAAGACACTTAATAGTCTAATATAATAGTCTAATAAAGTGACAGCAAGGATGGAGAGGCGTACACTACACTGCCAGTGATATTGCTAATGTCCTGCTTTATACATGGTTAAACAATTACTGCTGTGTGCTCCTATCTCCTAATCAAACAGTGCACACATGTATTTCAGGACGCAGTTCACTACATGGTTTTGAATGTTCCTGCCTTCAACCACTTCTTTCCCCTGTGTCAGTATGACCCCTTTTATTGAACAGATATTCTTATCTGTTAAAAATGGCCCTATGAATCACTGAAATGAACCCTGTTAAAAAAAAAAAAACCAAAAAAATACAGATGAACAAAATACTTCCAGTTACTTTTCTTTTTTGTTAACCTGGATAATTTCCACAGTATTTCAAAAACAATTGCATTGGTACTGAGAGGCTCTGTAGACTGTAGCACTGGGCTGAACAGGAACATCATCAACCACCTTCCTCTTCAGAACACATTTGCATAATAAGCCTCTCAGATATTTAGTGTCAGATGGGATGAATCACCTTCTCTTATGACACTGACTACAGATGACTGGCTTAGACTAAACGCCCACGACTTCTAAGGCTGCAGTGGAATGACAAGAGATCCATCCTAAGGGATATCTGATCCCTTCAAAAACATGAAGTAAAACTTTGCTAAGGAGTCAACACCAGCATCTTTAACATTAATCTTAGCTTACACTGTATCCTTTAAAAAAGTACAAATTACTTGTCTAAGTAACTGTGTTTTAAAATTTTGCTCATTAGCGTAGCTCACACAACTGCAAGAGAAAATTGTGGGCAACACATGTATCTCCATCTATTTCTCATGTCCACAAGCTGAAATACTCCTATAAAGACAAAAATCCCAAGAGAAACTGCAAACTCATGAAAAGAGGAAAATCAACAGAGCCAGCACACAGTAATTCTCTTCATCATCATAAAGATCATTACAGGAAAGTAATGAACCTGGTGTCAAAGCAGATGAGAACCACTAGAGATAACACTTCTGACAAAATAATCCTCTCCTAAACATGAAGTAAAAAAAATAGTCCCCTTGGTAACTGCCCCCCTTGCATTTCTTTTAAGCTGGGAGGAACATGTAGCTGACCACCTAATTGAGGAACAGCAGCTCTTAGGAAAAACAGCAGTGGTGAACAGGAGGGCAAAAATGTGTACATTTTCTCCCTATTCACCTCCCAAACACATTCAGACAAAGCCAAAATAGCCAGGTGCTGTAACACATAGAGAAAGAGCAAAGTGCTGCTAGCATTAGCAAAGCAGAATTAAATAATGCTCAGGTGCAGAGTTATTGCACTGGATGTATTTTGTGATTCATCTGCAACAGTGAGCAATTTGTATGAATAAATGCTCAGTCTGCGAGACACAGGGAATTTGAAATGAATTATCGTATCTCATTCTTCTGGGTTCACATATCTGGGGCAAAGTTTTTAAAATGAGGTGCCTAAATTTAGGCTGCTAAGAGTTTATCTTTAGTCATCAGAGTGCCAGACCATTCAGCGCTCCTCCTACAGAGCCAATGGCTCTGCATTCTAATAGCTTGAAATGTATTTAGAAACATCACCGTAGGTAGTCAAGTCTAAATGGCTTTAAATATCTTCTGTTCAGAACTGCAACACATAGCATGAACCATTACTCGAGACTAAAATGTGCTGGAGGGAGCTGAAACTTCTTGCATTTTGTACTTCAGATTTCGTACCATATTTACAAGCTTGCCATGCTAAAAAAATATTTTTAAAAACCTATTGAAAAGCAGCTCTCAGGTTGCAACCTTCTGATAGCACCAGTGTATTGCTGGAGGCTCATGAAAGTTAAGCGGTGAGAAAAGCAAGGTCCTCCAGACCTCTGTTATCATAAGGAAATTTACTGAGAATTCTCAAGAAAGAATTTAATGTTTGGAACTTACAGAGGTTTCTTTACTTTAAAGGGGAAATAGTATCAGCACTTGGGAAATAATAGTCACCTATTTTTAACTATTCAAGCTGTTCAGGATCTTGCCAATTGGTTCAGATTGTGTCCATCCATTCACAAAGAAAAAAAAAATTGTCTGGGAAACATCCTTGAAGGACCTATTCCATCCTATTTGATAAATGTACCCTATATAAAGAAAGTAGGCTATGAATTTGTGAGATCACTGTGAATAAAAGCGCTGCCATCTATTGGGGAAGGATTCACAGGTGAAAATATGCTACAGTTTTGTACGGAAAAAATATTAATATAGGTGCAAAACTTCCCAGTTCTTTCTATACTTTCTATGTAGATGGGGTCTAGGTGACACTTGGGAGTAATGCTTCACAATATTTCTATCAAAGAGAAAATCTGCTTTTGAGATAAACAGCACACTGGAAATTAAAGAGCATCCATCTTTCATTTGTTTTATCTCAGAGCAGCAAATAAATTCTACAAATTTGGAAAAGGGAGGTTTATTTGAGATTGTGCCCTTTCTCCTCCCCAACTACCTTTCAAGAGCCAAATGTAAAATGCAGAACCCAAACATGAGAATTGTAATTCACTCAGTGGACCAATACAAGTGACAACATATACATGATACTATCAGAATTGGGCCAGAACTGAAAGATGGGAAGGGGAGCAGTGAATGCAGGAAACTGTTTACAATTTCTCAGTAGAAAGCATTTGCAATAGAAATGAAATAAGACACTGAAAATCAAAATACGAGCATTAAGATTTCAGATCCCATAGCAACACTGATAAAGAGTAAGAAGCTTCATGAAAAATAATCAAAGATAGTTTCATGTATATAGTTCTGTTTACTTTTAGATGTATAACTTAAAATAATTTACTGCCAATAATCCGTGAAAACATTATTTTATTGGAATACAGTGGAAAACAAATATTTAGATTGCCTTTATGAATAAGTAACTTGGTTCATTATTTTATCTAATGGCAGCTGCAGGATTAAAAGGAAAAGTTAGAAAAGTAAGCAATAAATACTGTCATGTTCAGAAATAATTCTGCAGAGGGAAAAAAATAAGGAACAAAACCAATCCTTTCCTGACCTTATAAAAAAATCTAAAACTGAAAGCTTCTCCAAGCTTATAATGGCTGGCCAGTAACAGGGGAGGCTCTTTTCCACAATACCTGGCTGCTTTGCCAGGGTCAGCACCTTGCTGTTAACAGCAAAAAGCAGGCTGTGTAAAAAGGGATGCAGGGATGAGTGGCCAAACACAACTGAGAGTAGATGCTGTGGGAGTTCAAACAGACCTGGGCAGATTGTGTTTCAGTGACAGCAGGATGTGCTGAGGAGCTCAGAATTACATGCAGCAGTGTTATAGTTACAGACCTGTTGTCTCCTCCCTGTGCACCCAGGGGAACAGGCAGCAAGAATGTCTGGAAGCCCTGTAACCAACCCTGGGATCCTAGAAGGAAATGCCTTGCAGATGGCAAACACAGATGTTCCTGTTGTGTCTCAATTTTTGGAAACAAAGGTTGCCACCCTGAAATCAATGATATAAAAGAACCACCAGACTGTTTTGCTAGGAGGGATACCAAAGTAGCAGAAGTTATTACTTGCATATCCTTTAACTTAATGGTGGGGATAAAGAGCATCATAGCTTTTCACAATGAAAAAAAAAAAAAAAAGCAGAGGGCAAACTGGAGAGTTCATAGAAAATAATTTGAAAAGGGTGTCTTAAGAGACACTGGAAGAACTCAAAATTAAATCTCTTGCCAACTGCTATGGTTTAACCTCAGCCAGCAACTAAGTACCATGCAACAACTTGCTCACCTCCCTCACCTCTCCCAGTGGGTTAGGGAGTAGAATCAGGAAAGAAAGGTAAAACCTGTGGGTCGATTTAAGAATAGTTTAATAACGACAACAAAAAGAAATCTTTGAAAAATAACTGTAATGAAAAAGGACAGAAAAAAAAAAGACACAGAAAAATAAACCCCAGAATGACAATGATGCACAATACAACTGCTCCCCACCTGCTGACCAATGCCCAGCCCTTTCCTGAGCAGCCATCAGTGCTCCCAGCCAACTCTCCCCAGTTTATGTACTGGGCATGATGCTCTCTGCCTGTGCCTGTGGCTCCTTTGGGTCAGTGTCCTGGCCATGCTCGCTCCTTGTGCAGAGCCCGGAAACTGAAAAGTCCTTGATTTGGAGTGAGCACCCCTCAGCAATAGCTACAGCATCAGGTGTTATCATCGCTATTCTCACACTGAATGCAAAGCACAGCACTGAACAGCTACTAGGAAGAAAAATTAACTCTATCCCAGCTAAATGCAGGACAGGAAACGATGACTAATTACAGCTGTCATCAGGGAGCAGATGCACCTGCACTGCAGTGAGTGCTCTGTGTCACTGATTGTCCCCAGAGCACAGCTCCGGGCCCCAGGCCCTGCTACAGAGCTCCTCCTCCACAGCTGCATTCCCATTGCAGACCTCCCACTACAGACTCCTACAACCCATCAGATACATCATGGCCAGCCCCAGGGTGCCTGTGGTAAAGAAACTTCCCAGTCTGAGCATCCAGGAGCTCTGTGGCCATCACACACACCACCTGAGTGAGCAGCTGAGGACAGAGGCCCCTTCACAGCCCACAGAGCAGGTTTCCTCACTGGCTCAATCCCAGGTTTCTTGTGGCAGTGTCTCAGACATCGCCATTCTTAAAATAATTTAACCTTGGTGCAATAACTAAATAACAGCAGCTTGAGCTGGCCTCTGAGGCGAGACCACAAACAAAGGAACCCCTGAGTTTTATCCCCTCGAAGTGTAAAGAAGGGGAAGTCTGGGGGTCATTTGCTTCTGCCATGTCCCTCAGCTGGCCAGGCCAGAAGTCCTGGGTCTCTTGTCACGCCAAGGGTTGTCAGCTCAGGGCCTCTGGTCTCAGGCTCCCACACCAAATGTCTCCCTCAGGACTGAGAGCAGAACCCGGCACAGAACTGCTGGCCATGGACTAACTGAGGAAACAGCCTGCAAAGGAGCTGGGTCTTCCTAGAGAACAGCATGACAATGATGGATAAACCCATTCTTTACTTTTATACATTATTATTTTTTACCTTTTTAAAATTATTATTCTTAATGAGGTTATGAGAAAAGGAGGGCTCAAGGAAGTAGCCCTATCTAAATCTCTTCTCTTTGCAAATCTTTCATAAGGGATCAGTCTCATTAGTTCATTACCTGCTCAATTTACATTTGTCCCCTGAATAGGTTTCAAAAGAAAACTGTTTCCAGCTCTTGGCCCAAGTAAGGTTGTTTCCAAAAGCAATTTTTCTTTCCCCTTCAGATCTTTGGAGAAATCATTTGGCTATTTTGTTTTCTTTCTCCTATCCCCCAAAAATGAGAAAAATTCTTTAGAACTATTTTGAGATCTACTGCATTAAAACAGCAGTGGGGGGGAAAAAGTCACTATCTTCTGTACAGCATTTAGTAACCTGAGTCAAACTTAGGTCCAGCTGCCGGGTTTCATTGCAGGAGATTATTTGGATTTTTAAAAATAGCTTTGTTCTTTATTTGAATGTCCAGGAGAACATCCTGAGAATCAGGAAACTGGTTTTGATCCCAAAGAAGAGCTACAAACCAAGTTCCCACTGCAATACAACTGACAGTAATTAATGGGACAATATCAAAGTGCACCTGTTTATCTGAAAAGCTTTGTGTAGTCCTGGATACAAATAAATTAAGACAGCAGATATGAAAAAGTCAATTTTGGTAGAACAGATGGGTTCAATCTATATCCACTAGATACCCAACTTATATTTAGAAATTTCTTCAATTAAAATAGTGCAGTTCTTCTCCAGGTGTGACTTGCATAGGTAGTAGCACTCAACAGGAAAACAGCTTCTCTGTAGCAGTAACTGAGATTTTTGTGCTTCCCTAGAACCTTCTTTCCTTTGTATTTTAAATAAACACCTCCTGGCTCAATATCTCCAGAGGAGCATTATTAGATTAATAATAAAGTAAGCATTACTAACCACAATAAATAAATTATTTATATAAACATTATAAACACTCTTGTAGCATACTAAAGAGCCCTCTAAACTTGGAGTATTTCTAAAATTTAAGTGTAAATGGTACCATTAAAACAGAAGTTAAAACAAAATTTTCCAGTACAACATCCCAACTCTAGATGGAAGTCATAAAACTAGGATAATTCAGACTTAGAATTTTGACGAGAAAAAAACTCAGTTGCAGTAAACTAGATCAAACTTGTAAGTTTATTTTTATTATTTAAGACAGGCTAACTAAAATTTCTAGATATCATTTCAAAGTGAAATAATGAATTTTTTTCTTCTCTAAATAGAAAAATGGGAATTTAGAGAGTTTTCATGACATATTTTTTCAAATCAGAAAATTCACTGAAACAGTCCCTTTTTAACTGAACCTGATTTTCCAACAATTCAAACTTCTACTAAAAAAGTATTGCCAGAAATTCCACATTCTTCCTTCTTTCTGAGCATATTTCCAGAACTGTGTATGTCCATGTTTTTTCCAAAGAACCTCGCAGGCTCAACCTGTGTTTCCCTGATCACCACCTCATGTCAATGATGGAATTAATTTCTCTACAGTTACACCAGAAGCTGTCAGTTCTGAATCCCAAACATATGAGCTTCCTACAAGCCATTAATAAACCACAAGCATAACGTGCCTTTAGCATCCACATTCTTTGATATTTCTCTATGTGTATGACTTCATACTTGCTCTACACTCTATAAACATGTTACTGATGGCCCTCTCTTATTTTTCAAGTTATGCACTGTTCCATTAAAATATAAAGCCTGCAGTTTCTGCAGAACTGCACTGCTGGGAAAAGCTGTTCTTCCCTCCATGGTCCTGATGAAGCACAAGTAATAACCCAAAGGCTATCGCGAGATCCGATGGCTTGTTAACCATTCCAGGCCCCTCCATTAAAACAAGCCTATAAACCTGGCATTTTCAGCCTGAATCTCCCACAAAAGAGAGGCCTAGTCGATCATGGAGATCTCTATTCTCTCATTAGTCTGAGTCAGGTCTCCAGAGTTCTTGCTCCCCATAAACTCTGTAATATTTCATTTATGTTCTGTCCAAACAATATGTGATGGTCTTTTCCTGACCTCTGTCTCAGTTCCTTCACAAGATAAACAACTCAGCCTAATGGGGGGGGGAAAAAAAAATAAAAGATTAGGGTGGGAAGAAGGAAGGGAAAAAAAAAAAGAGAAGGAAAAAAAAAAACAAACAAACTCTCCTGAGCAAATTCCCAAATACCATCCACAACTAAATCCCATTTTTGGTGGCTAACAAGGCATTTCACACAAAAAGAGTAAATACGACCCAAACCTCCCCACTTTTAGCACACACCCCTGTAGTTGATGAATGCTATTTAGAAGGTGTACCTGACATTTTGCATTTATCAATAGAATTTGGTAACAACTGAAACCACAATATAAAATTTAAAGTTGGCACTGCACTAGTTGCCTGTTATTTAGGTCACAGTTGATCAGAAAAAAATACACTGAAGGAAACCCACATGAAAGGTAAATGTTAATCAAGAGAAATACTGGAGATGAAGAAAACTATAGGAAGTTTGTGAGAAGACTGCTCTCAAGCTACACAGCTGTATTGTTCTTAAGTAACTACTGTAATATATGTGGCACTGCCTATTGTTTTAGCCTTAATCATTTCAATGTAATGCACTGGGATTTCCATTTAATCAGATTCCTGTTTCATATGTAATGCTTATTACAGTCAATCTCCACTGCCATTCCATTTAGTGCACATTCCACTGAACGAGGCATAAAATACCGTATATGGAACTCCTCCAAAAGCATTCAGTAAGAATGTACTTTTCAAAGCTCAAATGTCACACAGTGTTTATAAACATGGTAACTGTTGACCACTTAACTACATGGCACAGTAATGACACCAGATAATTGCACAACTGTCAGAAAGCAACATTTCCGTAAAGACATGGATCTAATGTTAACTAAAGAACAAAACCTCCCAGAAATACGGTACTTAAAATTTTACCCCAGCCACATGCCAGGTTGAATTTGAAGACCCAATGAATTCTTTTAAAAGAATAAATAAATTTTTCTCACTTTGAGACCCGCCTTATTTTTTAAATAACAGATTTGTACATTTGTATTTGATTAAAAAGCCTCAGCTTTTTAGAGATATTTACAAAGAATTCTGTAATGTTTTCTTGAGAACTGTACACCTGAGTCACACTCCAAAGAATAAACCAAAATTCATCAGAACTGCCCAGCACTCAGAGGTTGGCTTTTTTTTGTTTGTTGCTTGATTTTATTCTCCACCCATCTTCCACTGAGAGAAGAAATTTCCATTGAAACAATATAGCCCTTTATGTCTTCTATTTGGAATGCCTACAGGGGATTGACTGGACTTTGGTCTGCAGGTTGAAAATGCTTTTTCAGGCACAGACCCTGAGCAAAGAAACCTATTTTCAGCATGGAGGATTGCTCTCTGGCCTCATAATGTTCCACAGGCAGGGTATAACATTTTCAGCACACACCACCAGAACCATTCACTGGGGCTTCTCAGCTCTGCTCAGAGCTACAGCTTCAACTCCAGCTCCAGCCTGCACCGCAAGTTCAACATAACTATGCAGAGTTTGCACAGAGGTTTCTGGAGTTTGGTCTTTTTGCAGATATAAACAGCAGATGGTAACTATTCCATTAAAGATGCGAACCTCTTCCCTCTCTGACCTGCACTCAACACCAAACAGTGAAAACACAACTTATATATTCCTAATTCTCCCCTCCAAAAGGCTCATACTTTGTCCTGATAGCATGATAGCTGAAGCTCTGAGAGTCACCACAAACTTTGAAATGAAAGAACCATCTACAGTGTGATGAGACCATGTTGATTTTCAAGAACTTACAGTTTAATACTGATTTACTGCCTCTAGCACAAAGTTGCCAGTCACACTGCCAAGCTGTTATTTAATGTAGGCTACAGGGTTTTAAATGCTATGAACTTGGAAAGGTATATCAACATCAAAGGTTACCCTATCCAATATCCATACTTTAATCCATTGACACACATTCTATCTCTTCTCTTAAATTTTTTTAAAAATCATGTCTGGTTTTAAAGGAAAGATGGCAATAGTCAGCCTGAAACACAATCCCTTTTGAAACAGTCCTTTTCTGCCTACAACACTCTTCTGCTTTAAATTGCAAAATAAAAACATAAATAAAGCAAGTCCTTGCAGGTCAGAGGACCTCCTTGTCAGTCATAGGGCACTTTATGTGCACAAACAGTGCCACAGGCTGTGTGAGCATTAAAAAACACCTCAAAGATCACCTTAACCACCTCACACCACAAGACTCTCCTGACCAGCCTTGCCAAGAGGAACAAAAATTTGCTGTTCTTTACACTGCCTGAGGATCCCAGCCTGCTGTGCGTTTGCCGAGTGAGAACTCTCAGGATGCTGGAAGAGGAGGGAAGCTCTTGGGGAGCAGCAATGGTGGCATGGAAGGGCTCCCTCTCCATCACTATGCCCACAGTCCGACAGACTTTATGCAAAGCCTTACGAGCTTATGAAAGGCACACAAAGGCAGCAGTCACCCAGCATGGTGTGCATGTGCAGTTCATGCCAACGGGAAGCAGACAAAAATAACTTCACTTTTTTTTGTAGATTTTTCTTTCAAGCAGATGTTCAAATATTCACCACTTGGGTCCAATCCCACGATGTTTTGGACCTACACTTTCTCAAAGCTTGCAGAGACACACTGGAAGCCCCATGGTGATCTCATTACTGCCAGTCTGCATCAGCTCTATCTTTGGCAGCAAGAATGATATTAAAAATATACATTACAGCAATGGGGCATGAGCAGATTTGACTGGAAAATATAATTACTTTTCCTAAAGGCTTGCCCACAGTTATTCAGAAGCGTATGGCAAAGTTACTATTTTTTTTTTTAAAAAACCCACATATTTCATCCTTGGAAAAAAGTTCTGCTTCACCTAACTAACACAAGCTCACACAGTGTTTGCAAAGTTATAGACAAATGGTTCTGGGATTGAACCTTGCTGTACTGTCTGGAGCAACAGCTTATCTTCTGACTCAAGGGACACCTGCATACATTACAGACCATGCCTTGATTCTGCTCTTGAAACTAAATAATTTTTAGCATTATAAGTAGTGTGATTTTTTCCCCTTTGTTTCTGAGACAGTATTTAGACAAAACACAGATTTTTTTGTTAGAATCTCCATGTACTTGAGTTTCTCTACAAATCCAGAGGAGGCAAAAAGAGAAACTAATAAGTTTTCTAATTTTAAAATATGAGATGGTTGGATTTGTCATATACTACCCTTAGCACTGATTTCTTCAATTCCATCCATGTAGGTGTGAAAGGATCCACAAGGTAAATTTCTATAATGTTTAATTAAAGCAGCCTAAACCTCACTGAAAAAAAAATAAAGTCCATTATATGGTACATAATTTAGGCAGGGTAATTTATGCAGAGGACTATCAGTCTATGTTTTAAACCCTTAACGATCTACTGAGAGAGAAGAAAACCAGCCCCCAAATATTATGGAATGTACAGAGTTTTAATTTAACAATTATGTTTGTGACAAGTTATGACTGGAAAACACAAAATTGTTTCACTGAATATCCTATTAAAATGGATTTAAATTTCAGGTTAACATATGAAAGCATCCACCAAGTGTTAATTTCTTTTTCTGAAGATAAAGTGACAGCAACCTGTTGTGTTACCATACAACAGACAGTGCTGAACACAGGCTTTGGCAAGAAATCCACCCTCCTTGAGGGAAAATCTGTAGGAGATGGAAACAAGAACCAAGCCTATTAGTTGCTGATAGCTTTATTCATAAGGTTTGTGCTGTGGCCAAATTTCTGTGTTTGCAAAATCTACTTAAGTACACCAAAATTTTGAGCAAGGCCTTTTATTTGATCATATATTACAGGTACCTTGGGCTGAGATTGACACTCTTCTCTGCAAAGAGAAACATATGGATGCTGCAGAGAGCAAACAGACAAGCAAACAAAGAGACCAGGAGAACTCAGCAAGCACAGAGGAAGATAAAATCCAAAGGCTGAGACCTATGGGTGGTGAGATCACACAGATTAAAAAACATAAATGAAGAAGAGGGGAAAGAGGACAGGGGAGGTAGGAAGTAACCACAAACTATATGAAGGCAAAAAAAAACTTGAGAAGATTGGAGTTTCACACAATCCCAGGACCTGTTGAATTGCATGAGGGACAAATTGACTGGCCTGCCATCAGAGAGCACAGAAGGAAGAGGTCAGCTAGCTAGGACAAGAAATAAGGCCTTGAGACAGAAAAGAAATAAGAAAGAAAGAAACAAAAAGTCTTTCTTCAACTTAGGTCAGGTGTCACTGTAAAGTTACTCTGGATAAAATAATATTTATATATAGGTGAGATTGATGTGCAGTGCAAATTGAAGCAGGATACAGCTAATTAAGAGGAACAGACAGGTAAGACTTGTGATAGAAAGAAACGGTCAGCAAATGCAACCACTGAAAAGTATTTTCATTAAAGTGAACATTCCTTAGCTGATTCTTTTAGATAATACTTCAGTGTTGGGCTTGAGGGACTAAGCCTGAAATGGCTAGAAGAAAATTAAATATTAAAGAGCACACAGGGCTCACAGTCTCTAAAGCTACTTTTAATTTGTGAGACTAAAAAAATTTTTTAATGAGGATATACTAACAGCCGTTTCCAAAGAGGGCAGTGCAAGATGTAAAACAGAAATCAGAAGAACACAAGTGTGATGATATTTTAGTCAGAAAGGGAACGATACCTACATAGTAAGATAACAGACAACAAAAAATAAACAGAGGTATCACGGAGCCTGTGTAATGTGAGGGAAGTAAAGAAAGACTACTTGGGATAGCAGCCCTACAGTCAAAGCTGAACGCAGAAGAATAATCCTCACCTATGAAAATGATCTGCATTTAACAAAACTTAAATTATTGAAGTCAGAGCGAAATAATAACAATAACATCAACAGCAACAACAACAATAATGTCAATAATAATAATGACAAAAACAATAATGGTAATTATTATTGTTAATAATAATAATAAATCTTGTAAGAAAGTGCAATCATTATTTAAATTAAGTTAAGTACAGTCAAGGTTCCTAGCTTCACAACAGAAACCTTAAGAAATTCCAAATTTCCTCTGCCATCCTTAGATTTTGAAGTTTCCACTTATCCAATTTATTAACCAGTTACTCCTTTGGAACCTGAGAGCTTTAGTTGCTTATTTAATATTAGCAGCAATGAATCTGACAAATACTATCAAGGAATTAACTTCAATAGAAAACTAGGAAGTATGATAAATACAAAGGTATTTAGAGAGCATTTAAGAAGTGATGATTTCTGAAGCCAGATGATATAACTACGCTGAAATTCACTACTATGAAAAATAAGGTCATGCACTCACGTAACAAAGAAACGTCTATCATTTGAAACTTCATCAGTTTCAAAACACCAGAAGTGTTATTACAGGTTCATTATCTGTGGTCTAGCAATCTGTACACCCATGAACAACCAGACCTTAAGATTATATATAGATCTAGACACAGCTGGATAGATAGGTATGGATGGATATACATGTATAACAGATAAGATGTTGTCAACAGACTAAGAAAGTACAAATACCAACAAAGAGGGACTCCTGTAGCTGAGAGCAGAGTTTAAGTGTGAATAGCTGAGTAGCAGAGCCATAACTCAATGTGTTTCCTCCATTTTAGGTACTGGGGTATTAAGTACCCCAAGAGGATAAAAAGAAAGTATCCCACCTGCTGAACTCAGATGGATAAAAGTATTATCACAGACATATTCTGGCCAAGAATAGAAAAATTTCTAAGCATTATGTGGAGATTCTATATTCTCCCCAAAACAGTAGCGGCAGGCCAAAACACACAGTTCTATTTCAGGAGACTGCATGATCAGGTTAAGAAAGTGATTATGGAACATATATTTACAGAAGAATGAAAGCCAGGAGTTTACTTCTTATCTTGTGCCACTGAGACAGTACAGAAACCCAGAAGCAGCCTCCTGGACTTTGTGAGAAAGACACAAAAACATGCACTTTATTTATTATAGACTACAG
Source organism: Petroica traversi (assembly GCA_025920805.1). Taxonomy (NCBI): domain Eukaryota; kingdom Metazoa; phylum Chordata; class Aves; order Passeriformes; family Petroicidae; genus Petroica; species Petroica traversi. The sequence goes on from JAHLSL010000047.1 coordinate 7,532,238, forward strand.
CAGAGCTGAAAGAGTTAATATGTAGTCCCTGTTTCTATTAGGAACTCAGGTATTCAAAGTTTAATATCTCAGATGCTGTAAATTGCATCTCCTGGAACTTGGCAAGCATCTTGTCAGCTTCAATGTAATTTGTTTTTCCAAACCCAAATTGTTTTTAAAAGATTAAGGTGTTCTAATTTTTTAAAGCATTAAGTACAAAAGCAGTAATCCTTTACCACTGTGATAAGGATTGTCTACCATAATGTTTATTATTTACTAAAGCTTGACTGCCAAAGAAAAGGAACTCATTTTTCAAAGTCCATTTATTTATGTAGCTGAATTGCTATATTCTGCATTTGGCGCTGACAAAAGAAGACTGATTACTTCAGCTCTGAAGAATTTGCACAAAAATAATATAATTCAAGAATTAATAAAATAATATGTGGTGAATATTAGCTCCATTCAACTCAAAGGGGACAAGATTTCATCCTCAGGAGTCCTCTGTCTCTCAAATATTCCTTCAAATCCTAGAGAACTCATGGATTTAGAAGACCATTAAGATCCAGTTTGCCCAGTTATTTTAGTAAAGTGAATCAGTTAATAGGTCCTTATAAAAGACTATGTATTAAAAAAAATACACACCAAAGCTAAGCAAAGAAATCTGGGGCTCTACTTTCACGATGAATGTTGGTATGACAGAGTTCTGGGGGGGGTGGGGGGTAAAACCCACCCACCACAATGTTCAAATAAGGCTGATACCACTCCCACTGGAGAAAACCAAGATGATATACAAAGAGTTTTCAATAGAAAAAAATAGGAAAGAAAACCATAAATATAGCATAACGAGACCTTTTCTTGCAGTTGGAAATTAGGGCAGAGAGATCAAGGGCATGATAAGGATCATCCATAGGTGCCAGAACAAGGAACTCAAGTCACTCATCCTTGTTCAAGACCTTCAACAATATCCTTCCTTTAAAAATGTGGGATTTTTCTTGCCTTCAGTAGAAGGGTTTGCCACAGCAAAGGACGTGCTGAACCTGCTGCTTTCTGCCCCAGAAGAGGGAAAAGACAGCATCCACCTGGAGATACTCTGTCTGTGTCCCAGAGGCCCTGACCAAAACACATCCTTACTGCTGGTCCATTTGGTATCTCTGCTTGAGAAGTGCTTGAGAGATGTGTTCTCCTGGCTATGCACATTTATCTGTGCCTTTTACATCTTTCTCCATTACTGCATTCCAACTAAAGCTTAGCTTATAAGAATATCACTGCAAGTCTGCACTTGCAAATTCTACCCTACTGCATTGCTCCTGCAGCTGCTCCTAGGTCTGTGGCTAGATTGTTAATTGAACTGTGGAAAGTAGCAGAAGGATTGTTCCTTCATTAATCTGAAGCTCAGAGCCAGAACTGTCAATCCATAATCCATATCTGCCCCTTCCCTGGGTACATACACACATTTGAGTATCTACATATTTGTGGGGCTATGCTCCCACACATACAAATACACACCCACACATCTGCCTGGGGACAGGCACATAAAACAGAAAAAAGGAAAATGGAGGGATGAAAATCAGGTCAGCAGTGATATCCAAAGCAAAAAGGGTATTTTAAACAAAGTTGTGCTCTCACCACACTGAACAAAGACTCAAAAATTGGCTCCTGGATTTATCATACAATTCCTGGGAAAATATGAGCTTATTTTCTCAAGTTTGATGTAACTTGATAGTATACATGTGCATTTTGATAGATACATACACATATATTCATGCGTAAAATGTTGCAAATCTAGGACTGACAGTAGGAAAATCACTATTGCAACTTTTCAGGATTGTATTAATAGGTATGCTAACAAATAAAATATGTTTGCACATGTCTTGGCCACTGATTTTAAGTTTGGCTATATCTAAGTAGGATTTATTGGTAAAAGTAGGCACTCACCTGGGAATCCAATGTAAATTATTAGGGCACACACAGGGTTTGTTTCTGTTCTACCTATGTGTCATGCACTCATTCCCTTCTGTGGCTTTAGGAAAACAAAGGAGGGCAGTCCTTTTGAAATGGTTTGAATAAGTACATTTTTCTGTCACCGTCTGTCGGCTCTGGGAGAGACATGCCTTTCCCATCCAGGACAACACTTCTGGGACAAGGGGCAAGGAGCCATTTCCCCTGCTAGATTTCCTCGTGCCTTGTCTTAGAGAGCACATTTCAGCATTTCAGTGGGCTGTGTCAGATGAGACAGCATGGCTGAGCTCTGTGCAAACTGCCTCTCACAGCAGCCTCGTACCATGCTCAAACATCACCCTCCCTCACCTTCCATTGTTCCCTGTTTCTTTTCATTAAGTCTATTCAGCAATTCTCTCTAAAATCTGTGTCTTGGCTGTCTCTCTGTCAGCTGATTCCTTCCTGCTCCTCTCAACAAGCACAAGACATTACTCACCTGTCTGTGCTGCACAGCTGAAACAGAAAATCTATCACTCAAGTGAGAAGACTGCAGCACACTCCTATACCATTATTTTGCTTTTCCTTAGCTACTCTGTACTCCCATTCCACAGAAAGATTTATTTCCCAAATTAATTAAAAGTACACAGCCTGTCTTCATTCTCAAACTCTCACCAGCTATTTACTCCATTCCAAACCCAGAGACAGATGGAGCTGTTTGCCCCCAGCTGTAGATAAACCTCTACAAACATAAAACTCTTCCTCCCCCTCTACAGCATCTCTGGCCCCATGTGTCCCCAGACAGACTGAAGAGTCTGCTGCAACTGTGTGAAAACTCTAGACCATTGGTTCTCCTGCTCTTTTTAAAATGAAAGATCACCTGGAATTTTGAAACACTTGTCTCTTGTTTTCTGGGTCTTGCCTGAATAAGGTATAACAGGCTCAGTAAGGTGTACTCAAAAGGATGAATTTGTAACATAAACTTTCATTTACTCAGTGTTGGTTATACCTGTTCTCCTTGTACTCAAGCCTTCTTGCCCAGAGACCTCTGTCTCTGTTCTTGAGATGGAGTCAATGACAGGATTTCCCAGTCCTCCCACTCTTTGTTTCAGAGATGTGACCTAACACCACCTGGAATTGTGCTGTGAGAAACGAACAAGCAGAACAAGTCTTCACCAGCTTCCAAAATCCAAAAAAAATTATTTTCTACTCCACCTACCTACCTAGTTAAAAATGGGGAGGACAATACTTTCCTTGGGCTCAGTAAACAGCAATAAACAGGCACTGAAGTTTGCAGTTCTCATTTAGCATAACTGTAGATACTTAGGCTTAGCTGAGGAAAAGCTATGTGTATGTGCATACATACTCTGCCAAATACCCTCCACAGTAGGGGACATCTTTCAGCCAAGCCAAGAGCCAGAAGTTTGCCAAAAAAAACCCAGAACAGTAACAACAACCAGAACTACTCCGTGGCACTGTTACACAATTCTTGTTTGAAATTTCCACTGCAAGAACCTGTGGTAGACTAAGAGCAACCAATAAACATATTCTCGGGATGGATTTTAAACTGTTTTATTCCTATAATTTAAAAACAACTAGGACATAATAAGGGTTTCAAAACCTTCACATGGGCCTGAATCCTTCTCTCTGACTACTGAGCATCATTAATTAATAAAACTTGAACTTTCATTTAGTAACTGATTATGAATTGCTCAATATACTGATGCTTCTCAAGTTCTGCTTCTTAACCCCATGCCTGTGCAGCTTGGGAAACAACTACATACAATCGTGAACTTTCCTATTCTATCCTATTTGCCAAGGAAGGCTCAAAACCTGTCTCAGATGCATAACTGTGGTAATAATTGAAATAAACTGTCTTGTTTTTATCACTGTTTGAATTACTACCACAGAAAATGAGGAGCCTTGGGAAAAAAAAAATATGTTAGAATCATCTGTCTGATGCAAAAATCAAAGTCCCTTCAACATTTTAAGAAAAGTGACAGCAACTCAAAAATGGCTATAAATTTTCAGTACCGTACTTTTTAAATCAATAGAATTTAAAATGCATTACTAATTGGGCCGATACAAATTCCCCTTTTGAATTTACATATGTAAATGTTTGCAGAATTAGCCAAGTAATTATGCCACCCTTAGCTACATGACATACATCATACATAGTCTGGATAAGATAGAAACATTGATAAATTCGTTATCGATCTTTACAACAAGCTCTTCTTTTCGAGGAATCCTATGACAAGCATGGGTACAAGGAGAAAATCAGAACAAAGCACCACCACTCCTTCCATCTGAGTGTGTCAAAGGCACACAGTGAATACATTCCATGTGGTATTTTCAGAGCAAGGCAAGGCCTGTCAGCTTTTCCTCAACCTCCACCCTCTGACAGAGCTGTCAATGCGTTGCCACCACCAAAGTGCCTTCAGAAGATCTTCCCTCTCTCTCCCAGACAGGACTGCAACACTGAAAGCCTTTGTGCCACATACAACTCCAGGCTGAGGAGACAGACTCGATATCAGAAGCTGTGTTTGATACAGAAAGAGCAATAATTGAAATTTTCACCCTTGTTTAAACAGAGAGCAGTGGGGATGGCTGCGAACAGAGCAGCAAGAATTCCCTTCCACGCCCTGTGTAAGGTTTCAGAGGAAATGCTGCAGGAATATCCACCATAATTTCAACAGCTCTGGGGGCCTGCTAACTTTTTTGCACCTTCCTGAAGCTGCTCTATGCTTTATTCAGCCTCTCTGGCCATGTAGTTTCTAGTTTGCTTCTCAAGGGGCAGTTTTACAGCCCTTTCTGAAACACCTGCACTGAGGATCCTTTTCAACACATCTTCATTCTTTTTATTCAGTATAAGGGGAGTTAGATACTGGAAAAAATACTTCCATCAGCTTTCTTTAGATATTAGTGCTCTGATCAGAAATCTACTGAAATTAGTCTCTCTTCAGTTGTTTTCAACAAACATAGGGCCAGACTTGGAAAAAAGAACATGAAAAATTAAGTGTTATCTTTTTTAATAGACCCTATCATAATCACCTTGGCAGAAGAAATAATCATTTACATGAGAGGACAAATTAATATCTAAATAATAAACGCTCCATGTTCTGGAGTCGTCTCTTCACTAGAGAGCCCTCTATGCATGATATAAGACTGCTGAGTCGATGACTTTGAATAATCTCAAGTGACCTGAAATAACAGCAAAGTAACACAGAGAACTGAAATCTTTACCATTGTCTCCCACAGGGACTGGAATCCATTGTTCCACACTGTAAAATGTTGTTTGTGTAGATAATAATTCTATCTTGTCTAGCATTAAAGTTCACATTCATAGGCTTTTTTGATTAATCAAATGGCTTTGACATCCAGAAGCTTCTTTCCAATATTAGAGAGAAAGTGGTGGGTGCCAATTTATGATTTTTAAAACCAGTAATCTCCTGTGTCTCTGGCTGCTATTATTCCCTTGCCTGTGACCAGCCACTTAATGAACTGAAATTAATTTACAGTAATAGGAAATTCTCAGAACTACACGAAAGCACAAGCTTTAATATGAGAAGAACAAATGGCTATTTCATGCAAGGCTGACCACAAGCATTGTAAAGAAATTTGAAAGGACTTTATACCTTTTTAAATAGGTATGGTATTAGCTGGAACAATATACTGCAGTAAATATGATAAATCAAATGCCTCTTCAAATCAGAAAGCACCAACACAATTTTCTCCTTTTGTCACACAGCAGAATTTTCTCATTTGCATATTAATGTATGACACACGTATATTTTATAAAGGTAAAAGTAAGATCTTATCATCCTTCAAATCCCTTTTAACTCTTCTATCATAATACCAGTGACAAACTCCCAACAGCAAAGCAGTAACAGGGAGGTTGATATTTATTTTGCTTACTCGTCCTTTACAAATACATGTATCGGTGTGCATTAGCACTGAAATAAATATGGTTTATCTTAAATGGCAAAATAAAGCTCCCATTTTTGTCCAAAGATATTGTTTATCTACAAAATTCTACAGAAGTGTGAAACTGTAACTCAAAACCTTTGTATTCTTTTATTTCCTTTCATGTAGGAAAGTATCACTTTTCTAATTTTTGCTTTAACGTTCTTTCCCCACCCTGCCCTGGGAAAACAAGAGGGTATGGAAGCAGAGAGGAAGAGGTGTGCAAGAGCCACAGCACCTGGCATTGTGTTTTTTTCCTCAAAATAAATTTCTTTATTTGAGGCATTAAGCATTTCGGATCATTTGCTAACTAGCTCTAATATTTGTTTTGTTCTCCCTCATATACTCTGTATTCTTATACTAATTTGTCAAGCCTTCTTAGGTTCCCTGGGGAAAAGAATGGTTTTCAGTGCAGCAGCTAACACAGTGTGTCTATGTGTCTGGGGGACAAAAGCCACCACTTGAGTGTTTATGTGTTCACAAGCTCTCATTGCACACATGGTGGGGATGCTCCAACAGCACACTGAGAATATCCTTTGACATTTCTCATCACCCTCTTCCCCAACCTGAGACCATCTGATTTCTGGTGTGTTGTCACAAGCTCCAGCTCCTCCCCTTTCTGTTTTGCTTTTCCCTCACCCTAGAGCTTGGGAGAACAGGATAAATCTTTTCCCATCAAAAAACCTAAAGTGGCAACAGGATGCTGGGGTGACACCTCTGCTTCAAGTAGCAGCCTTCCTATTTTGCCCCAAGATTCAGATAACCTCCAGCCGAAACCAACCTACCACTGCACAAATCTTGCTTTACAATTACCAAGGCTGGAAACAAGTTGTTTGCCACTGATAGCAAAAATCTGTGCCAATGCTAACCCTGGATGGATCTGTTTTCCCCAGGAGACTGTTCATTTATAGAGATATCTCATGGAAACCAGGCTTACTTCCTACCAGAGCTGGAGGTCTTTATGCGAGGTGTGGGCTGCTACCCAAGGTGTTACCAGCAGATGTAGCAGGTCCAAGCTTTCTCTGCATTTATCCTTAGGTGCCCACTTGTGTTAAGGCAAGTGCCAACCTACATCAGTAAGTGCAAGGGCAGTTCTACTCCTTGGCAAACACAATTCCAGCCTCTTTCAGGTCCTTAAGCAAACTGACTCTGATTGACAGACAGCCATAGAGGGATACACAAAAAAAAAAAGGCTTTACAAGATAGAAAATGATTCATATCTAATGATAATTCAAAAATTTCTCTTTCTCCCTCTCTATTCATTTACTTGTTCAAATAAACTGAAAAAGCTCCTCCGTCTCCTTGATATTACAAATTCATCCTTTCAAAAACTGCTTTTCAAAACTGCTATTTAATTTCTTTTCTGGCAGTGCATCTAAATCTTCTGTAACCCAAACACAGTATACACACATTACCTCACTAAAGCTGAATGGGATGCGTTAGTTTGGCAATGTGTTCAAAGAAGTCTTTCCGCAGGAATCTTAATAGATAAAAATGAAGAATCTTTAACTTCTAGATGAAGGAAGCTCAGAAAACATATGCAATGAAAAATATTTTAGCATAACAAATAAATTTTTAAAAGACAAAAGAGAATCTTAAAGGAATTAACTGATGGGTAGCTTAAACCAGTAATTTCAATTCTTAACAAATCTCAAAAAGCCCAGAAAACCCCAAAGTATTAATACTTCAAAACCATACAAATATAAAACAATTAAGGATGTTCACATCCTGATGTTCACGTCAGGTAACAAAATAATTTATCAATGACTGATCAACCAATAATTAGATATTTAAGAGGATCTATATAGAGGGTTTTTTTCCTTTTAACAGGGATACTTGTAAGATTCAGAAAGATAAATTACTGGTACACCTTATTCAACTATAGACACTATTTATTCTTTCAAGAGAGATTTTATATGGATTTAGGAAAACGAACAGTGGAAGGACTAGTGGCTGGTTAACTCCCCTTGCCCTACCACTGTGCTAATTCTGATTAAAAGTGTGGAATAATTTAGACAACCAGCAATAACCACAAAGGCTAGATTATCTTTTTAGCATTTATGTTGTGAAGCATTGAGGCAAACTCAGAGATAGTTAGAAATGCTTTAACCCATACATCCCTCACCATTTGCGTGCCCGGCATAAAGGTGTTACTGGATTCACAGCAGCTTCAGGAAATACTTACAGCAGCATTTGCAAACTTCTTGCCACTTGTACTTAGAAAAAAACATGTGGTTTTTTCACCAAATAGTGCTAATGACATATGAAGACTAGAGGTTACAGGGAGGAAATTCAGTTAAATTATTACACTTTAGAGTAAAAGTAAATTTGCACATTCATGAATGTGCCTAAAAATACTAATTGTAAATTGAAGTTCCATTCCAAAGCACAGTGCATTCATTAGGGAAAAAAATTACATCTAAACTGGTCTTCAATTTACCTTCTATATTCAGTGTATCAGAAAGCATTTGTCTCTTCTACAAAAAAAAAAATCATGACTGTAGAGGCAGTGGCTTGGAGTATTTTTATTGTGAATCTTTGTCTATTTAAGCAAAATACAACCATATAAAAATAAGCCACCGTTCTGAGATTAACACATATTAATTTAAACCCCTTCATCTTCGCAGATTTCATTTGAAACCTTGAACAGGTGATTCAACACCCAAATATTTGGTTGGTCAGAGCAAAAGACCACAGAAATGCTTACTTAGATCATAAGGTGCTGTGTGAGTAAATTTTTTTCCTTAGGGCTGAGAACCTAGAAGTGCAAAACCTCAAAAAAGTACACAAGACATAGATGCATGCTATGAAGTTCTCATTTCAAATATAAATATAGAAATCTTAAATCAAACTCAACATTTAAAAAAAAAACAAACCTTCAGCTCTTCAACTGAAGCAGTCTGGAAATTTGTATGCATGGAAGTTAAAAATATCTAACTCCTGTTATGATTTGCCTTATAAATTCCCTATATAATTGTATCTGAACATCTGAAGGTTGATCAGAAGAATCATGTGACAGTGAAGATTGGAAAAGCCCCAAAAAAGCCAAGGTCTTTTCTGAGCAACATGCAAAAACCAAGACTGGACTGAAGAAAAGAGGATTCCAAACCATGAAAACACATGAAACTCAATGGCTTGTGGACCAGCTCCTCTGCAGGCAGTTGCGTATGATTTCTAATAGGTAAAGGGTAATGCATTTAGAAATCCATCCACCATTTTGGGAGGTTAATGGTTTAAACCTTCCTGCAAAATTCAGGCACTGCCTGAATACCAGTGAGGCTGGACCTTAGTAATTCTCTGAGACTGTGACTCAGCAGTACAGAGAAATGTTAACTCAGATCCTGCAAAGGGAGTGTCAGGGTGTGAATCTCTGAGCAGCAAGGGTAGATAAGGTCTGGCCCAAAGTCTGCTGCCTTGCACATACACAGGCAGGATGTTATTATATTTTAATAAAATATCTTGCTTTTAACAAGTAACTAACTTAATCCATGTCATGTGCAACCATTAGTAACAGGTGAAAAAACCTATCAGGGGATGGAATTATTGTTTCTTTACCTTCTCCCTCCCTCTTCTCTCTCCTCAGCCTTTACCAAGCTGCTGTAGAGTGGTTAAGGTTCAAAAGGCCTTTAAGATTATCAAGTCCAAATATTTCGTTTTTGAAAGGGTTAAATTACAGAACAGATTTTTGGAATGAACACTTCTTATGAGCTTCTTCAGCTACAAAGTTTGTATTCTGACATGAATTTGCAGTCTCTTTTTCAGTGGGGTTTGGGTGCTTTCTGCTCTGGGTGCTACAACAGCAGTCCCTTCATGGGCCTTCATCTGAAACTATATACGTGCAAAGAGATAATCAGAAAAATGTGTAATAAAGGATCTGTCAAAAAACTAACACATTCAATATATGTGTATTCAAATCCAGAGCTAGAATATTGTTCTCATTAAAATGTTGCTCAGAAGGATTACTGAAAAGAAAGGCTTTGGAGAAAAATCAAGAACACCTGAAAAATCACCTGGAAGTGGACTTTTACATATTTAAACACAATCTGAACAAGTCTTTCTTTGCCAAAAGGAATACAAAAATTCCCTGAGAATTTACTCATGGCAGGAAATGAAAACAGACCTTTTGTGTTCCCCTGCAGACTTGGCAGCAGAGTCTCACAACCAATTCACACTCAAATGATTCCAGAGCTGATCCAAAGCTCGCAGTCCCTCCAGCACTTCCAGCGTGCTCTGAAGAAAAGCTGAGTATCCCACAATTAAGTAAATGCACAGAGATAATGTCTGATATCTAAAAGTGACAGGATGGGCAAGACAGGATGATACAGGATATAATGGCAGAACTTACTGGGATCACTAACAGCTTAATTTCAGAAAAGATGCAAACAAACAAACAAACAAAAAACCCTGCAAAATTATTTTGTTTGGATTAATCATCTGGAAGTGGAAAAAACTTTTTCTCTGATAAAGTAATCACTCAGACTTGTTGGTCTGCAACTTCTGAATAGGCCTATGAATGTTTATACATTATGAGACAGTTAAGATTTACCACCTGTATTCTTTCTACTCTGAAACTGATGCATTAAAGTAATTGCAAGACCATGGAAAATTTAGAGCTTGATTACTCAGAAGTAGAAGTGAATATAGAAATTATATATATGTATTATTGATTTTTTATATAAAAATATTTCTCTAAGTGTGAGTTCTTGACTTTCTCCAAAACTCTGTATTTATCATTAACTAAAAAATCATCTTTATGACTTCAATATTCTAACAAAATATGACTTCATTCCACTTGGGAACAGAAAAACAGCTTTGACCTCTTCACATCTGACTGATCAAAATCAGTTTGGTCAATACTGATCACTGAGCACATGTCCAGTAATATTAAGATATTTGGCTGAAATTATATCAAGTCAGTTGCTGTGAATAAGTATCTACATTTTAAAATACTTTTAAATCGTACAAGGAGAGGCTAGAATTTGGGTATGATTGTTTCTTGGCAGGACTAGGTAGGTCCTGTAGATTGTCAGTTTTACACACAACAATGAAATCCATTCAATAATTATCTTTGTACAGTATTTTTTGTGATCCCCCAGCACTGCATACCAGTGCTCTGGCACTTGGGCTATTTACAATACACATACAGGGCTGGAGCAGGCTCATTGATTCCAAAAGGGACAGTGTATATTTAGAATTACTCAAACACTATCCCAGTAATTCCACTCTGTCCAGTTGATGCTGAGGCAGTAAAGGACAATGTCCAAACCAGAGCAACCTTCTGGCTCCATTGCCATGGTGTTGCTGAATGCCCTCTCCTACTCATGCTATCCTACTTGGGAGTACCAACCTCTGCTGTTGTCAGTATAGGATTTTGGGACAAAAGTTGAAATTTCTGCGACGGGCAGACATTTCTTCTATTGGGTAGCACAGCTTCCAATCTCCTGTGCTGTCCCTTAAGGAGGCAAAGCCAGCAGTTTCCTGGTAGACTGTATACACAGAGTTATGTGGGCATCCTGGAATGTTCCACAGTCTGTTGTGGAAATTCAGACCAGTAACAGTGGAGCCAAGGACATGGGCAAAGACAGGAAGATGGAGTGTTTTTCCAAGGTCAGTTAGTCAGTGTTTGGTATATGAAGAATGATAATTATATCTACTAATGGAGTGGTTTACGTTTTTTGTAGTTTCTTTTCCATTTGTTTAGTTTTGTTTTAGTTTTTTGTGATATGTCCTTTTCTTTATAGCTTCACCAGTCAATCCAAAAGGCCCTAAAAGTAGTTACATTAAAGTGACAATTTCTGACCCACAAATATTTGTTTAAAATAATAAATAGCATTCAGTTTGAATGACACAGTAAATGCCTTTTGGTCTTAACTGCCCAGTTCTTTAGTTCACAGAAAAATCATGTCCTTTCACTTGAACGGAAAGGGGGAAGTTTTCAAAAGACTGCTCAGGAAAATATCACTAATGACTCATAATATTAAATCTCTTTTAAAGCCAAGGATATTTCCTTGAAGTGCAATTAGGTTTTTTATGTGTTTCATGCAGTACCATTTAGTGTCTAAGGTACCATGACTCCAACCCTTTGCTTTTTGTAAGCAATTTTCATGAACTGATCATTACTGTAAACTGAATATCCCATGTCATATGATGTCTAAGCCCCAGTACCTTACAGAGATCTGTACCACACCCAGCACCACCTAATGACTTTTCATTTAGGTAAGAAAGCTAAATGGGGTAATGAGCAACGTTTCATTTCCAGCAACAAGTTTTCCCAGCATTAGAAGAATTAGTTTTTTCTTCTTGTGCACTTCTAAGAGATTTATCTCAGCTAACTCCAGGTATGTAAAATCAGGTTCCCCACCCAAGCAGCTCACTAAGCCAAAAGCTCCAGAGTAACTTATCCTATTAAAGGCAGGTCTCACAAATCACCTTTTGAAGGTGTCTCTCTGTTGATTACAGAAGAAACTTCACTGATAAATTTAGAGAAGGACGGTTGACTGTACATTTCCCTGGTTTGTCCATTCCTTGTTTTTTATAGCTCCCATCAAGACTGTCAGGTCAGCACGACATGACAAACATGACCAGTAGAAGCAATAAGTATCATTCTCCCAAACTCTTTTCCATTACGGCTCTTCTGTTTTTCCACTTTTAATGCCAAGACCTCTGGCTCTGCATTGCAGCCCCTAAGGTGCAGACCCAGCAATGGCTGAGGGAGCAGTGCTAACAGAAGGCAAGAAGAAACCAACCACTAGAAACTGTAATGAAGGGGCCAAAAAAGGTCCCAAAATCAGCACAAAATTAGAAGAGATATTTGCATATTTTTGCAATGAACAGTAGAGAAATCTGTGAGCAGTCTTCAAATACTTAGAGCTGCTTGTTGAAGTTAAGATATAATGAAGAAAAAGGAAAAAAATAAACCAGAGAAGAAAGCTGTCCAATTAATGATTATACAAAGTGGATAGCTTTTCATTACACAATGTTTTCATGGGTGTGAATCACACTATTAAGGAACAACTGTGCTATGAGTCATCCAATGGAAATCTCGCTGAAACTCATTTCTTGTGACTGCCTGCACCACAAAGGATACAGAAGAAATGCATTCCTGCCTGAACCACACCAGAAGTGCCAGCCATGTTCTTGAACCAGAAATTAATCATGATTAATTCTGAGTTAGTTATCTCTCAGTCCTTTTTCTGAAGACATCACTGTTTCCAGCTAAATGCACATTTCAGTACTTTCCTGAAAGAGAATCTGCTCTTTAGCTGAAGTTCCTGGGTTTGTTTTTATGTGTCAGTACAGCAGAAAATGCAAAAATGCATATAATATGAAAACCTGAATTGTAAACATTTAAAAACATCTCCATATTAAATACTGATTTAAATTTAAAAGTGCCGTATTGTATAATTCAAAGGCTCTATATTTGCTAACTTAAAATACATCCACTTAAGAATGTAACATGAAACAGGTTTAAAAATGCAACAGTCCCATGGAAAAGAAATTATCATATTGTTGTAAATCATGCAAAATATATTCTTATCCAAACTAAGGAACAAAAGTTTTCGTGTTTAAAGACTAAAAATAAGGAGCCTTAAAAAAGGCTTCAACATTAAAATTCCACATAAAAGGGGCAACACAAGAAGGCTTATGAAGAAAGCTGTGAAACTTTATTTCTTTTTGGGTCACTCAAGACGTGTCCCTCAAGACACGTCCCTCCCTTCCACTTTGAAGCCTTTCTGCAGTTTCTCCTCTTTTCCTGATCATCTCCATAAAGGTAGAAGGATTTCCAAACAGATGCCTCCACAAAGCTCTACTCGGATTAGAGTGCTATTTTTAAAAATCCTATTACAGAACAAATAAAAGTGAATCATATACATAGATAATGGTGCTATTAACATTTAAAGTCTACCAGGTAATACAATGCCATGTAAGCCTCAAAAGAAAATATCATCTTGCAAAACTGGATTTGAGATGCTCTATGACAGCGGAATTTCTCTAATACAATTAACAGCTTGTGCAGGATCTCTTCCTGCCAGCAAGAAAGTAAATATTTGAGGATTTCATAACATCTATGCTAAAATTTTGAGAGGAACTTGGACCATGTGTCGTATCTTTAATACAATAGTTTTCTCATGCAATAGGTCCGTAAAATAATTGGCTAACACACCAATTAAATATATTGATGTTTCCACTCCAGAAGACTGTTAGAGAAGTTTTTATGAATTATTAATCACTTACATGAAAATTCAGGTTTTGTTTCTTTGTATTCAAAAATCTTTTATTTCAAGAGATAGCGCAAAAGAAAGAAAAGCAGCCCCATTTATCCCTAGTATAATTTAAAAGCAGGATTCTTCCTTCATAGTAATTAAAGATAATTTTTTTTTTCAGAAAAGACATTGTTGAGAAAAACAGAGAGGGGGCTATACTGTATAGCGACATCAAATATTTTACTTATGTGACACTTGAAAATGCTTTGTTCTTTCATGAAAAGACACTTTTTTGTGATTAATGGAAAATATCATATATGAATAGATCATAGATGAACTGATATGCCTTATCTGCAAGGAAAGTTATATGTCACTATAATTTCTATGTTTAAATACCTATGCTTAGAGCTCAGTTAATAATGATGGGTTTTTTTTTTATTTTGGTTCCCTGGCAGACAATTTTAAAATGCATGAAACAGTTTCAACTTCACTGAAACAGTATTAAAGAAAATTTTTTTCTGAAAAACTTTCTAAAAAGTTTTTTTTTATTATTTTTAAAAATAATGGGAAATTCAATTTTAGGTCAACTGACGAAAGTCATTCAAACGAAGAGATTTGTTTGTGTCCTAAAATCTTGCTGCTTTTCTCCTTTAGACAAAATATTCTTTTGAAATGAGAGAGAAGTCAAAATACTGCATTTAAAAAACATCAAAGCATTTTCTTTTCTCTGAAATACTCTTTTATGCTGAAATGACCAATAATGCCTGTATTTTATGCAGAGGGATTGACTGTAAAATGGTTGGAGGTGGTGCTTCAGTACAGTTCTTGCTTTGACTTAGCTACAAAAAATGCATAAATTAAAATAAGAATAAAAGTCCACCAAGCAGCTGAAATAAATCCCTTCTATTCCTTTCCCATCTCTGTTTGTGCTGAGCTTAGCCATAGCATAATACTGGCATTTGTACTGCACTGTACAAAACGGGAGACATCAGAATAGTTATCAGGGAATCATGGAATATCCTGAGTTGGAAGGAACCCATACGAATCATCGAATTTCAGCTCCTGGCCCTGCACAGAACAGCTCCAAGAGTCAGCCCAAGTACCCAAGAGCATTCTGCAAAAGTTTCTTGATCTCAGCCAGCCTTGGAGCTGTGACACTGCCCTGGGTAGCCTGTTCAGTGCCCACCCGCCCCGTGGGTGAAGAACCTTTTCCTGATATCCAACCCAAACCTCCCCTGGCACAGCTCCAGGCCATTCCCTCAGCTCCTGTCACTGTCACCACAGAGCAGAGATCAGAGCCTGCCCCTCCTCTGCCCCTCACAAGGAAGTTGTGACTGCAGTGAGGTCTCCCCTCAGTCTCCTCCAGGCTGAGCACGCCAGGGGACCTCAGCCTCTCCTCATGTGGCTTCCCTCAAGGCCCTTCACCATCCTCATGGCCTCATTTGGACACTCTCCAATAGCTCTGTACCCTTCTTAAATCGTGGTGCCCCAAACTGCCCCCAGCACTCAAGGTGAATATTCCAGTCATTCACTTTGGCATAAATTACTATTAATTCTTTTTTCTTCATGAAAAAAAGATTTTCCTAAAGGCTTCAAAATAGTTAAGCCAAAATGCAGCTATTTTAAATGTCCTCTTTTTCATTTTTTCCTTGTCACTTGTATATTTGTTTATTTAGCATCTCTTGCTAGATTTGAATTTTAAGTGCTTATACCTCATTAGGCTGTAAAGACTTCAAGGAGAAAAAAAAATTGCAAGATAAAAAATTACAGTTTTCTGACCCATATTTATGATTGAAAACTGCAATAACATAGTATCAATGATTCTGGAGAGAGGAAAGAATATGTTTCATTACTGTTGGCTCCACAGTAAAAGCCAGTGATTCTTTTGGGCAAAAGCTTAGCAGAATTTCCTCTGTATTATTCTGTAGATCACTACTCCTATGCAACTTCTAAATGAAAGTATAACATAATGCACAATTTCCAAACTCCTCATAAATTGTTCTCACCTGCTGGATTTCAATTAAGAAGCCTTGAGTAAAAGTTGATAGGCAAGTGTTTGGTCTCATGCTATGTTAATTTCCAGCAATGAAATTTCACCATCCAATGCCACTTTATAACCTGAGAACTTCAAGAAGCCTTACACTACAAAAAATTACCAGACCTCTTAATTTGCTTCTTCAAATGAGGCTTTAAACTGCTGTGAAACATTTCCCTGCCCAGGGCTAGCACAAATTCTGCCTCAAGCATGTAGAAAACGAAACCAAACCTTTCAAAATGTAAATCTTTTAAAGACAAAATGTCACATTTTGCCTATCAATAAACAAAATCCCTCATTTATCAGTGACAGGAAGATGTTGTTTTACCTATCAATATTTGCATGTTTATTTAGAATTAATATTTGGCACTTTTATTGCATGTGAAACTCAGAAAAAATTACACGGTTTTAATGTATCTTACAAAAATTATTTACTTTGACACCATCTTTTCCTTCCTGTGATGGATTAGGGACTTCATTCCAATATAAGAGGAAATTCAAATACTACCAACCTTGGAAGTTTTCTGTTCCTGCCAAGGCTTTGCTAATTTCAGAACAGGCAGAGCTAAATTTTGTGTCCCGTGGACCAAAATCATCCAGATTACATAAAAACAATGGTCACTAGCATTTAGAAGGTTCTGAATAAATTTCAGATTTCTTTGCTTAATGATCTGATCACCTAAACAAGAGTTGGGGAAAGTAAGAGAAAGCAAGCAGAATGAAAAGCGCAAGGATAACAAAAGAGAAAGGCAAAGATCCTTTCACTTTGTTGATTCTTGGGATGCTCCCATGCTTATAAACATCAAGTAGATTTTAAAAGGATGACTTGTCCTACAGAGGTCACATAGGGCACCAGCAGAGATAGGAGAGGTGCTCTTTAGCTTCAAGCTAAGCTCTCCTACCTATGCTGGAAGTTCAAATTTACTGCTTTTACTACTGAAGGGCCGCTATTAGTAGTCAAGATATTTAGCAAATTCTTGCAAGCAAAGATTCCGACTGATATATAACCGCCAGAAAAATTTTACTACCCATATTTCCCACCAAATGTTCAAAAGGTTATATTTATCTGAAATTATCCATCACACAGTTGAATGATAGCTCTTAATGCTTTACTACTTTACTGCAGCATATATGAAATAAGTGAAGGGATTCAACATTATTCACTGAGTAATTTTTAAGAGGGCTTTTACTGTGCATCACATGCATCAAACCGCATAAGCTTGAATTTGTAGTTTCTTTCTGCTTAACCACTGGATCAGAAAATGACCTTTCTTTTTTACTATAAAAAAATAAATAAAATATTTCTGTTTGCAAAATATTTATTCCAGACAGTACTTTGAAATCACAAGGAATTAGCTCTTTTCCAGGTCTATAACTGATATATACAAATGAATAATAATTTTAGTTATGAGAGGGCTACTGAAAGGTTAAAATAATAAAGAGAACGTTGAGAGTGAAGCTTTTGTTGGGATTACATTTTATTCCTATCCCGCATAGCCTTAACTGGTGCTGTGCATATCCTAGAGCCTTGATTAAATTATTATCTCACATTAAAATTTAATTTCAACTTTCCCCTCCTTCCTTTCTGAAGTTTGTAAAAATATTATTTTTCTAAAAATGTAAAAACTAATTTTAAATAACAGGCTTGATTTAGAAAATGTTAAAACAAATTGTTTGATTATTTTTCCAGCATGACATTCTTTAAAAATAAAAAAAAAGATCCTGACAAAGATTTTCAGCTTTAATTTAATGACACAGCTTGATGAAAAAGTTAGAATCGGAAAATTGCCCTACATCTTTACTGCTGCTAATCCCTAGTAGGTTGCTCTTGAAAGCTTTTTTAATGCCTTGAGATGTTTTGTTGAAAACCTCTGTGTAAGTACCAAGTGCATTTTTCTGGACAAAGTGAGGGATGAACTCAGCAATCACGCAAATACAGACACACAAATGCCAGCCACAGAGCCAGCTCTCCCCAGGACACACACCCAGAGAGTTTTGTCCCAAGCAGAGGATTCATTCAGCTCTCTAAGGCACTATTTGGGATCAGGACAGACAGACACTCAGGTTGTCTGGTTTACACCAAATCCTGTGCCAAGCACTTATGTGAGTTTTCAGGAGCCAGAACCCAATCCTCTGGGGTAAGAAAAAGCCTTAAGCACCACAATTTGCATTGTACTACTTTTTCAGAAGACTTTTAATTCCAGCAAAATGTTTGTCCAGTCACAGTCCAAACTGGATAGTGCTTTAGGAACAAAAGCAGGCACTCTTAGATGGGTGGGGTCATTTCATTGCACTGCTGTTCTCATTGGATATAATTCATCTTAACTACACTGTGAGGGTGTGACTGCACTGATCACAAAAGTCATAACTACCAACTCCCACAAGAACCGAACAAACAACAAAAATAAAAGATATATATTCTTATCAAAACTGGAGAGATTAAAGCACTGCATTATCAGCAGTGATAAAGCTTCTGATGAAGAGGCATTTCCTGTTCTGTCAGAGGAGCCTTTATTTCTTGCTCATCACTGTGATGAGACCAATCCCAAATAAAAATACAGTTTATCTCCTGAGCTCACCCTAACAACAGGTACAGTTCACAGGAAGACAATTCTGATTTCTGAAAACAAGAAAAAAATTCAAAGCAGCTTTTTTTGAAAGGGGATTGTTTAGTCTGCACATCACCTATATGTGTACTTGTAGTCTGGGATGTTTCTTGTTACAGACATGTTACTGGACTGGCAACAATAAAATATTTGTCTGAGAACACGTTTTCCCTTGACTCTCAGGAATAATATCTGAAATGGAGAAGTCCACATTGTCAGGAATAGCATCATGCAAAAAATTGGCATGAATTTGATCTCCAGAAAATAAAAATCAACACCACCATCACCTATTAATTCTTTGCCTATCGCAACCCACACTAACCGAACATTCTTTTATGATTAAACAACTCAGAGTAATTTCAGAGTAGTAAGACGTGAGTCCAGATTGAGCACTATCATGTTACAAACGCAAACAATGAACATAAGCGTCGCAAGTTAAAAAAAACAGAGAGAAAAAAAGATGGCACTGCAGGGATCTAGCATTTTTCAGAGGAAATTGGAGAAGCTAGTTCCTGCTAGAATGGGAATCATTCTTCAACACTATCTGTTAATATTGCAGCTACAGATAAAAAGAGATTATTAAAAAGCTGCTTGGCTGATGCCCCTGCTAGCCCAGCATCTGAAACATGGACGAACCTGTCAGCTGTGCCACATCCTCACAGCTACCACAGAAAAACAACCTAATACAGTTAAAACACATTGAGGAAAGAAAATGTCTACAAAAAGGATGCAAATATATCCTTGATAAACGGAAATATAATGGACCTTTATTGTGCAGAGGGTGTAGACTGCTTTCATTATTTTTTTTCATTGAGTTTATTGAAGTGAAATAGGACAGTCATTCACTCAAATTCTGCAAAATGTCTATTCTAGTGAAGAGCACAATCTTATAAATATTTCTAAGTACTTTTGCAAAGAAAATGTTAAATAACATCTACTGTACTTTGGAGACTTGTGACTCATACTCCATCTCCAGCAATCCTCAGTTCCTGCTATAATTAGGAAATACTATTTGTTTTCATGGTAGTGACTAGAGACCCTATTCCCTGGCACAAGGCATCAGAGGAATATGTAGGTGACCTTTTTAATGTAAGCTCACCAGAAGTACTCTAAAAATAGAAATAGCAATATTTCTGTCTACCACTTGGCAGAGGGAACATAAGTACCACAAGAGTCTCTGCACGTACTGACGATTTTATAAACACCCTCAGTGCTGAAGATGCTGAGCACTTCAGTGCAGGAGACCTCCCCAGCATATGGCAGTCTGTAAAAACCCTGTTTGTAGTGACCACAAGCCTCTTTGTTCTGGGAACAAATGCTGCACTGGGATTGCAAAGGCAGCCTGAATCCATAAACTACAGCTGTGCTGTACATGATTCATTTTGCCTGAGTCATTTGCTGTCTCTGTCCCCTGCTTCCCCACTGAAGAGGCAGGAGTCTGCCAGGCAGTGAACTTCAGGACACTGAGAGTAATTGGGAGCCATGAGGGAAGGTGGGATGTGCGGAGTGTGTGCACAGAATTATCTCAATGGACAGATTTAAGCAGAGAACACAGAATTCTTGAGCAGTGCTCCATCCTGTGCTGTTTGTTTCTAGGCCTCTTCCACTGTGCAAAATCTCCTGTTTCAAAGGGACAAACAACAGTTTCCCTGAGCCGTTGAAGCAACTTTGATTCCTGTGAAATACCAGCCCAGGACAACTTTTAAGTCACCCAGAGCAATGGGAAGTTAAATCTCACAAGGCAGCTGATGGCCTCCCACAGGCAACAGAGGGGATCCCAGTGGATCAGGGCATGGGAGAGCCATGGAAACAGGTGATCTGAACTGGAACACTCAACCCTTCGTAATTGCCAGCCTTAATCATATTGACCATAACATTTGTTTGTATCTCCTGCTTTAGAATTTTCTGGGAAAAACTTCCACTTTTGTATTCTTGTAGGTTGGATTTACAAAGGGAAAAATGAGAAAGGGAAAAATGAAATACAATTATAAGTATAATTAAAAAAAAAAAAAACAACAAAAAACAAAAAACCGAAAACAACCCAAACTAAAAAACTAGAGAACAACTCTCTGGATCACTAAAATATTCTTCTTGTTGATTTCTAACAAGCAGCAAGTTTATATTTAAGTGAACAAAAGCAGCAC
Organism: Petroica traversi; assembly: GCA_025920805.1. Taxonomy (NCBI): domain Eukaryota; kingdom Metazoa; phylum Chordata; class Aves; order Passeriformes; family Petroicidae; genus Petroica; species Petroica traversi. The sequence goes on from JAHLSL010000047.1 coordinate 7,553,104, forward strand.
ATCCCCATCACTACTACTTCAGTCTTTCATAACTCTACTTTATGCCCAAAGCCTAAGCAGGTGCTCGTGTTATAAAAATTTTAAATAATTTTTCCCTCAACTCCTCACAACAATGAGTTTTCCAAAAAACATGTAAAGGCTTTCTGAGACTTTGCATAAACAGTTCTTATCCACCGACTGCACAGCCATTATGCAGCAACATGGTTTCAATTTAACCAGAAGGTATCTGTCCATCAGCCAGAACTGTCAACGTTAAACTGGAGTGAGAATATCCTCACTCTGGTAGCCCAGTATAAAAAGCACAAGACAGAGAGAATTTAAAGTTTCTTATGGACAATGCTAAAAGACAAAGGTGCAAAGAACAAAGGGACATAAAAAGTTCACACATTTGCACATGTTCATTATCCAGAGATTTTCGTTTTTTCCATTTTTATCCTACAGAGTCAAAAAACAATGATGACTTGCAAACTTAGAAGAAACAGGAGGTATAAATATGCTCAGAGCTCATATCAATTTTAATAAAAATAATTTTCTGTGGAAATTACATTCTGAACAAATAAAGATAAGAATTAATAGGTTCTTTCTAATATTGGAAAAACTATTTTCTGAACATTGTTTTCTCATAAAGTGTATTAAAAAAAGAGAACAAAACTTCATGTTGTGAACACTCCTGAAGGGAAGTGACAACTTTTTAGACGCAAGGGTACAATATTTCACCTATGCAGATCATTTGCAAATCTCTTGGATATATATTTAGGCTTACTTTAAAAGGAACGCTTTCTCCATTAGATTTCATCTCCTTCGGCTACTTATCCCCTTGACATTTGTGCTCTTACTATAATGAGATTTAGTAGCACAAGTGGGTTAAATTCTTATGAAATAAAATCCCATTTCATGGAAATTTTCCTGGTAATTAAAGCAAAAACAGGGAGAAATACAGAAAATGCATTGTTTGTAGCATGCAAAGAAATTGTGTCTGCCTGTAACGTTACACAACCTCAACAGCTCTAATGTAATTCAGAAACTGAAGAATTGAAGGGAACAAGAGAATAAACAAGCTGTAAATTATCACAGCCTAATGCAAAAATAGTAATGAAAAAGTAAATTTGATTCTTTGATTTCAACTGAATTTAAAAGAACGCTGACATTTAAAAGTCACACTGCGAAGAAATAAATGTGATTCTATGAACTACAGTTAGTTCAACTTGTATCTTGTTCTTGTATCTGGCAAAGAAAATGAATCGTTTTAGACATGTTTATGTTCTGTTTGGTTTTCTCTAATGCTGTGCTTGACAGCAAAGAATTCAGGGATATTGATTTGTTTAAAAACAAACTGTTCAATTTAAAATTAAAAAAAAAAAAGAAGAAAAAAAAGAGCACAAAACATTTCTATTTATCATGGGTTTTTTCAAAAAGTTTGAGCTATCCAAAGCACACACTGCCAGCCACATGTTGACACAATATCAGTTGTTATTATTATTATCTCCAGTTCTATTAGAAAAAGCACTGCCTAGAGAATACCATCACATTGAATGAAAAGAAGCCTGCTTATTCTTCAGCACTGTAAAGGTGGCAGGTCATATCCTACCTCTGTGCCATTAAAAACAATATCTTCAAAAACTGACAGCGTGTTTGCCTGAATATTTTGTGTAAATGTTGCATAATCAAAATCTCTGGACTTTGTCAATTTTGGGCTTCACAGACTTAAATACTGAACTGTCTCTGCAGTATCAGAAAAGTGCCAGCACATCACCTCTCATGGCACAAATTAAGAGTGAAAGTCAATTGATGAAAGATAAGATGTGATGCACGCAGAACAAAATTACCTTAGGTAAAGCAATACAACTTTTCTTTTAGATAAACAGCTAAGTCTAGGTAAAAAGGTAAAAGAGGAACAATGCCAGAATGATGGACTTGAACACTATATTATAGTCAAAGGAAAAAAATTATATTCCTCCAAGGAAAACAAACCAAAGAGGTCTAGATAAACAGCCATACTCCAATATATTTATTAAGTTCAACTTTTACATCACCTGAAGTCCACTGTCATAAATTTACTGTTTATTTACTGTATACTCTCCAGTGTCAAACTTCAGGGGAAAATAGCTGCAATGTCTGAGTCATCAGTCCAGATGTATATTGGAGAGATTCACTACTCCAGTACATATGGAAGAAAAAAAAACCTACACTAAAATCTCTGATGCTTTGTCATCTGCATCTGTTGTTTTGCAGGGGACTTCTGTTCTGTAAACTAACTTTAATTCTCTTAAAAATACCAATTTTTAAGTTAATGAATTCAAGAAACACCCTTGTCCAAGTTTTCATTGCTTAACTCACAGCCAAGTCAATTTATCAAAATAAGAGAAAAAGAAAAAGTAAGTTATATTAGCTCCTAAGTAGCATTTAGTGTAAGTGTTTCAAATAAAGCTGGTCCTTTTTATACCAGGGTTCTGGCATCTTTATAAACCTTTATTCACCTTGTGCATTTAGCACTAGTGAAATTCAGCTCCCAAACAAACACAAATGACAGACATTCTGCATAGAAATCCTGTTTTACAAGACACTTAAGGAGTTATGTGAGATCAGACCATAAAAATTATTAACCAAAAACCAAGTTTAATTTAATGTTTTTCCAAACAGCCATTTAGATTGTATTATAGTTGGTCATATTCTAGACTGTTACAGAACTGTATTATTTTTAAGTGAAGAGCAGTAGCAAAGGACAACTCAGTCCTTAGAAAATGAAACTTTTATCAGTAGAATGAATCTTTTATCAGTAGAATCTGCACTTTGGACCCTGTGTGTACTGTAGGAAATATGGGTCTAGGGATGCTGTGAAAGTCCAACTTCTAAAAAACCAAAAAAGTGATAATAAAGTTAATTCCTTCTCAGTTCTCACCCTAGACAGAAAAGCAATTGACTTGGTATCTTACCACCATCCAAAAAAAAAAAAAAAACCAAATTGTTGGGGGAAAGGGTCACAAAAGGACAACCAAATCCAAAATACATGGTAGCAGACTTAGCAGGTTTGTCCCTCTGAAAGCTTCTAAGCCAGTTCTGATGGAGAAACCAGGAATCAGCTTCTGCAGGGGTGAGCAGCTCCACCCGAGCATGGCAAAAGACTTTGAGTCAGTCCATTGTAACTGAAAAGGAGAACTAAACCTTTTAACTCTTCAGCTTAGGAAAACAGTACCAGCTGGGTTTCCCTTTCCTTACTTTATAATCCGAAGAAAATGCAGAAAACAGGAGCCATGTGGCTACCATGACTTAAAAGTTGTCCAAAAATTCTCTCCAAGGCAGACAGTAAAAGCAGAGCAGAAGTGAATCTGTCTGAAAGGTGGTTATTAAGAAGGCTCATAAAATAAATTCTGAGAGCATCTGTAAGGCTCAGGTAGAGGCAAGTGTCCTGCTGCTCTCAAGATTTAAACAGTGCTGAGTAGCCCAAATATTAAAATAAGTATACAATTAAGTTTAAAAACAGTTAACAATTAAATCTAATGTAGCTCATTGTGCACTGATGTTTATAAATGCAGTTCAAAAACCACAGACTGTAACAATATTATTCAAGCAAGAAAAGACATCTTTCTTTTACAAGCATCAAAATAAAATAAAAAGTAGGTACACCAGTGTCATGAGAAAGCTGATCCATCTTTCAAGTGCAGAGCTGGCTTCAAAGTCAAGCCTGTTCTGAGCCTGGGATTGGACCAGACTAGAACCACTAAAACATCAATTATCTATTATGTGATGATAAGATAATTGATGTTTTAGTGGTTCTTTCCTAGTAGATTATAGAAAACATTAACTTTGCTTCATCCATAAACAATTTACTATGAAATTGATGGTTCTATTCTGCTTCAACCTGCAGCAACAACTTCTGCTAAACGCCAATGTTAGATGAATCTGTCAGAAGGAAGGGGCAGACCTGATAAAATATATATCCTCACAGTGAATTAATGTACATATGACTTTCTTTTGAATTACTATAGGTGAGACTGTCTTTGGATTTTGGGATTTTTGGGGGAGAAAGACAAAGGGAAAGCAGCAATTTAGGATTGCATACCATTTCTGTAACCTTTTTGTTAGTAGAGTACAATATTTTAAGTAATTTCAAATACATGATACTTTCAAAATTTCTAATGACCTAAAATAGTTCCAGTATGATAGCTTTTAGTGAAGAAAGTTGAAGGAAGTCAGCCGTGTCAGTCAATTGACTCCTCCACATGAGAAGAGGCTAAATAGAATGCAGCTTTTCAGCTGGAAAAAGATATGACTGAGGGGAGGTAGGATAACTGCTCTAAAATTTTAAACAGCCTGGAAAAGGAGATAGGAAATGATTATTTACAATTCAAGAACCAAATGATGTTATCAGCCTGTAGTTTAAAAAAAATCCAAACCACTTCTTCACACAAAGCACGTTAAAGTGTGTAACTCACCTCCACAGAATGAACAGAGATCAGGAGATCTGCCTCCAGTCTGGAGGAGGCACATTCCCAACAGAGATACCTCCACATCCAGACAGCTTTTCACCCAGCAGTCACCTGTTTAAGCCATGAGCAGCCAGGTTCTCTAGGAAAATGTAGCTGGAAACAGTCTCAAGTAGACAACATCCACAGCCTTTCCCTCATCAACAAAGCTTCATGGAAGGAGGTCCGGCTGGCCAGGCAGGACCTGCCTTTCCTAAAGCCCTGCCGGCTGCGTCCCATCCCCTGGCTGTCCTGGAGGGACTGTAAGGAAACCTGTCCTTCTGCTGCTTGAAATAAACTCATTATGAGGGTGAAGAGAGGAGCACCCATTGCAAGGCTCAGAATCAGATTCCCTGCGGGCTGCTCCCATGTGCAGGGGAAACAGAGCAAGCACACCCAGCACCAGCTCTCGGCTCAGCGTGGCGAGCACCAGCTCTGATCAACAGATGGCAGCCCTCATTTGCATCTCATCAACATTCACGGCCACAATTCTCAATGATTAAACTATCAGAAAGATGTAACAAGCTCTTTAATTGGGAGAGAGGAAGGGGAAAAGAAATGATCACGCTTGGCCTCTGTATTCTTGACAGCCTGAATGACAAACTTACATGATAGTTATTTAACGGGATTGCTACTTCCAGGATGTGGCTGCTGGTGACTGGAAGCTCAGGGAAGGATGCAAGAATGGGGACCCCAGGAATACAGAGCACCCCAGAGACAGAAGAGAGACCCCAGTGCAGCCTGACCCTAGCCACAGGGCACTCAGCAGTCGCACTCTGCAGCCTTCACGCTTCTCCTCACCTTGAAACCTTGCATCTGCTCAGGACGATTTTGATGCACCAGACCTGTCCCAGCTAAATCGAGGACCTGGAACCAGCTGGCTGCATAAGTCTTCCAGACGCCACTTAACAGAGCCCAGGAAGGGATCTCCAGCCAGAGCCACAGCCATCCTTGACTGTGTGTCAATGCCTGGTCACCTCATTCCTCTCCTCTTCTCCCATACCTTAGCTCTGCAGGAGGCATTCAGGTGCTCAGAAGAACTTCAGCATGAAAGGCTCACCACAGTTAGCAATGAAAGTCTGTCTCTAAGTCTCTCTAAGTGTGTGTTTCTATTTCTATCCTAATTCAAATTGCAGGCTTTGAGTTATTCTCTTGTTTTTAAACATAGTTTAAAGCAAAAGAGAAATGTCATGGGACAAGCTCTGAAAGAATAGGAAAGTCTCAAGTATATCATGGGGATATAAGAAGATGAGAAATCCTAGACTTCAAGACTGAGAAGAATTTTTAATTATTTGCATTGAAAAAGCTCACTGGTAAGGATCTCAGGTATTGGCGAAGAACAAAAACCAGTGTATCAGTACATGATACTCATGTATAGGAAACTATGTACAGATAATGAATATAAAATACCTATAATATATGTCAGGCATCTTATATTTATTATGTATGTGTTATAATAGTTGATTCTAAAGAATTTTGTAAACCTATTATTTTTACATTTTTCCAACTATCAATGATGTTCTGATAGCACTTCATCACTTTAGCAAAGCTCCCTCAGAAATTAAGCTTGGTTACTTCAGTCTCCTGATAGATGCAGAAGGACAGGCCTTATACAATATGTATGGTAATTATCTCATACTCAAGCGATTTAACTTCACTACTTCTGACTGATAAACATTGAATTTTTGAAAAACTGCCTTCATTTCCATTTTGCCTTATTTTCCTCACTGTAAAATACACAGGACACATATTAACTATGCATGAAACAAATAATTGCATAGTAAGATCTTTAACCTGTCATATTAACTCACCTGTCATGGTAACAATGCTTAGATAATTTGCATGATGTTATATTCTAAATGTGTATTTCTGCCTTCTCCTAACTAACACCCACCTTGCATTTTAATACAAGCAAGGTTAGCTTAATAAGTCTCATACTATTCATTAACTGAGTGGCAAGTGGTGCAATTTTAATTTTAATGCAAACAAAGCATACAAAAAATAACATGGGCAAAGAGACAATGTCCATGAAAATGGACGTTGTAGGCCTAAAAAATAGTTACAGACAAGAGGAAAATTTCAGACATTTTCCAAGTCAAGTCTCATGTAGTTCAACTTCTTGAACAAGAAATATTTACTTTTATCAGGAAAGGGCCAGAATTCCTAACACCATAACTACCTCTTCTGGAGGCTCGGGTTTGTGCGCTTGGTCACCAGTACCACTCCACATTTTCAGCTGCTGAAAGAAGCAGAGGCCACTAGACCAGCTTTCACCCTCTGATATTCTAATGCTGTCTTTGTCAGGGGAACTAAATGTTTATTGCAAAAGAGGATATAAACTGCCTACCCTTCCTGACATTTATTGAACCAATACTAAACATTAAATTTCCTCTCTGGCATCCTAGAGTAAGATAAATAGGGATTAAAATGGCAGCAGAGCAGCAGAGGAACAGTGGATTTTTATTTATGCATACATTCTTCCAGAGCTAAGAATAAAGATGTACCAGAAAACAACATGCACAATGAAAAGTTAACATTGCCATCAAACTATAGGATTTCTAAAAGAAAAGGGATAAATCTGGCTCGCTCCTAAAAGCTGAACCTCACTCAATAATTCCTAATACAAGTTGCCCAGTATAGAGCTGCCTAAGGAATTTTGTACAACAAATGAGCTTGAGCATGTGGATTTCTTTTCTCCACAGAAATCCAGTGGCCTCAGGAGTTTCTGTGTCCTGTAAGAGGAATGCACCCTAGATCTGCATCTTCCTATAGATCCAAACAACACTTCCTTTTTTCTCTACCATGCAATAATTAGACAGATCTTTTCCCCCTGCTGCATAATGGAGTTATGTTGAATTTAGCTATTTCCAGAAAATTCAAAATGTTATCAAGTACTTGTTAAAATGGGTTTAAGGAGTAAGGAGAATCAATCAAGATGTTGAAGCAATATTCAATTAACAATAACACATACTGCACAATGGGGAAACATAGACACAACTAAAGCATTTGTTGCAATATACCACTTGTTCTGAGTCATTTACAACAAGAACTAACTGAGCAACTAAAAAAGTATTTCTTTCTGATGAGTACTTGAATTCAAGTTATGAATATTTTTAATCTGCCTGCCACACACTGAAAGATTAACTCTCTGGTTTTGCATCCCTGGAAAACAACGATTTCATAATTGTTTTTCATTTATAACTTTGCCAAAAGATACTTCTCTTTAAGTATGTGATGACAGGTATGTCTCTCCAATCAGCAGGTTGACTTAGAAAATATGCAGTTGTAGGAAAGATAATGTGTTTCAAGAGTCACTGTTATCCGAAGAATCTCCAGGTTATCATCGTGATTTGTCATTTTTTAGATTATTTCTTAGCCTTAAATCCTCAGGAAAAGACAAAGATATGGGGAATCCCATGAGACTGCTCAAAGGCTCTTCAAGAGCTGAAGTCAGCTTCATCCTCAGCCTTCAGCTCCACTACGTCTGGGGAAAGTGGCTCCACAGAGGACAACTAAGCTCACTGTCCACAAGTGTTTTCCTGGAGAGTACCTGGGTAAAGAGAATCCTCCCAAAGGGAGCAGTGTGTAAGTGGGAATCACTTCTACAAAAGGTGTAATAGATGTGTGAGGGGATGTGTGAGGGACACTCCCAAACTGATTGTTTCCATTTGGGTTTTCTCCTTTGTTTAGGCCACTGTCCCCTGAACACAAGGACTGCAATCACACCTTTACTGACCTGGGAGCACATGAGGCCATGAAAGGAAAGGTTCTCCTTTCCTCATTCATTTTTAAATGCAGCCACTCAAGGCCATCACACTCCCCATTCAGACTTCCTGATTCAGGGGCCCGTTACTGACAAGATTCCCCCTTTTCCTTGACTTCAGCATAATTGGTTCTGAACCTGCAGTTTTGTCATGTGCAGCCTAACATAGATCTGAAATCAGAACAGTGATTTCACTTAAACATAACCATACTAATTCCACTGCATGCTTACTTCCATCTTCATTGCTTTAAAACTTCATTGTCTAATTAAATTTTAATTAAAAGGAAATAAAAGTGCAAAATACCTTACTGTGTTTCAAGAAGCATTACCCACCAGAACATGGTTGACTTCAAGTCAGATCTAAATATTTCTGAGTTGCTGATGCACAGTACACTAATAGGGGTCCCTGCTTACTTCAGCTGGTGGCTGTATAACTTTTTTCTTCAAATAATTTCTTTAAAGAATTGCTGACATACACAATAATTCTCATGCTCTGTATTCTTTTATAGATTATGCTCATTTTAAAAGCATTATACAGGCTCTTTTCTATGGATCCTCCCTCCCCAGTGAACAGCAGTGGTCAATAACCAACGCAGAACACCACTACTGTAAATTATTTTTGACTGTAAAAAAATTCATCGCATACAAAGAAGTTACTTAGCACTCTTTTTAGCAAGCAAAGCTTTTAACTCTCTACTGGTGAATAATGGAGAAAAATAGAGGGCAGGAGAAACACTGCAGAGATTTTGTTACTATTACTATGCTATTACTGGACATTTAAAGATAAAATCTAATTTTAAAACTCCAGTCCTAAGAGTAGCTCTAAGTGGCCTATATATTAATAGCATAAAGGGGCTACTCTGCCTGGTGCAGGCTGGCGTGGAGCCACTGCCCATCCCTGGCCACTGCCCTGGGACCAGGAAAGGCTCCCTGCCCTGGAAGCAGCCGCCCTGCTGCAGTGCAATTCCGAGCAGAGCAGCACTTCCACAGGCTCAAAAGACAATCAGGTCACAAGGCAGTTCAGTATCTTGGTATAATGAGGTATTTTTCTGTAGTTTCACTATATTCTGTACCTGAACTAAGTCTTGTTAAAGCCAGCAGAAAAGTCCATTCCTTCGCCATTAATGAGTTTGTATCACATGCTTTGAAATCCCTACAGAGAGAGCCTATCACAACTCAAGCCAGGTAATAATGTTTCTCAAGTGAAACGGAATGTGGATGAAAATTAAAGAAATAGCAATGTTTGTCTAGATAAATCAGGCTTGTTCAAATTTTGAAACATTATGTACTTTCAGTATGCTGCACTAATCAATAGCAGCTAATTAGTAAAATGAAAAGAACCAAGGCTACCTAAGGAGAAACAGTTCTCCTGCTACCGTTTTTTTCAAAAGTTGGCCTGCAAAAAAACCAACTGCTTTGAGCTTTATAAATATTAGGATAGAATTGAAAAAGCACAGATATTATTTTTATTCCCCATATGATAATGAATGAAGCTATCAGAGATGTTTTTTACTAAATACAAGCAGCTAACCAATGGCATTTGAATTTATTACTCATAACACAAGCAAACAATTTCTCTTTTCCATAACCCATAATAAAAGGAATTCACATAACTTTTCTTTATAACCATGGTTGTTACTTTCCTAAATGCCTTTTGCATAAATTATTTGCTAAACCCTTCTGTGGGAAACAAACAATCAAACAAACAAATACCAGAAACAAACCAAAACACTGTCACTCAACTAAGACTAGGTCTCCAAAGGCGTCTAAAAAAAATGGAAGTATTTTCTTCAAAATGAAAAGGCAAAGACAAGCCTAACTAGTTTATTTCTGTGTTTGTCAATATTTTTCACCAGAAAGGGTTCCAAATCAGAACCTGTCTCATATGAAACAAAACTAACTAACTAACTAATAATAAAAAAATACCCCAGACCCTAAACAATCGGCCAACCAGCCTCAAACAAACCAAACTCAAAAATCCCCACACTTATGAATATGGAATCAAATTCAAAATTACAACATGAAAATAAGAAGCCTTACACACCTCTATTAGTCAGCAAGTTAATAGGACTGGGTAATTCTATTTTGAGATCAATTTCATATATTTATAATCTCCATAATGGAGTAATAAGAGAAGGCACAGAGTGAAAAAGAGACAACCTATTAAAATGTGGTGCATGCGACAGGACTATGACAGCCAGTGCTAAAAGAGAAAAGTGTGAGCTGATAGAAGAATCAGCCACATTTTCTGCAGTGTGTTAAAAATAGCCAGGTGGAACATGCCAGATTTTTAATATATTCTTTCTCATTTGATGCATGTTCCCTCAGCAGTCATTGCAAGACACCCTCCACTAGATATTTACAACAATGTTGATTTCTCCAGGACTTTTCTGTTATTAATAATCCTCACTCCCCCAAAGAAACCCTAAACCAAATGAAGGGTTACAAAATGAGGAGACAGGCAATCACAGCACTGCATTATGCTGCTCAGGCTCCCAATGAAAAGTCCAGGAAATTTACTATCAAAACTGTTTTTCCAGACTTCCACTCATTTAAAAGCTTCATATATTACTCTGGAGTTCCTTTCAAAATTATTTTTATAATTTCCTTTATTTCCTTACAGCATAACTCTTGCTCTTTGTTTATCTCTTGGTGTATAAATCCAACTTTATTTACATATATATATACTGCATCTATTACTGGCTGTCATGCTGCAGGCATTACTGGGCTGCACTTTAAAATTCAATCAAGGCAATCCATTTAGGTGCACAATTGTGTTCTCTATAATTGGAATTAATCTATGGAAAAAGGTACTTCCCATAGATACACTGTGCTATCATGCATCAGCCAAATACCAGTAGACATTACCTTCGAACATAAACAATTTTTATGCATTTATTTTTAAGCCCAACTATTTCTGTGATATAAATCTTCAGGTGTGAGTCAAATTTTTTCCTGCATGCTAAATATTTTTTAGATTTATAACAGAAACTATGTAAATATTGATCTCTTTAAAGTTTTTTTCTGTATAAATTCCCTCTACTTTAGCCCCCCCTGTCATGTACTTCTTCAGCTTCCAGCTTATTTCTTCTCTAAGCTATTATGAATTCCAATTCATAGCAATCAAAATTATGAAGAAAAAACCCCAAAAAACTCACCAAACCATTGGCCACAAGCTCCACATACATTTTGACACAGATAGCCCATGCATCACTTTCCAAAATACTTGCACATAAATAACATTTTTGAAGATACAGTCTTATCCATTGTAGTGGAATTTCAAAGGTATCCTCCTCTATTAAGCCAAAATTATAATTTCCTACCATTGCTGAAACTGCACCAACCATTTAACAGTTTGCTAATTTTTAAAATCTCTGTCACAGAATGTACTTTCATTAAATGCAGGAAATTAAAACAGTTTATTGGAGAAAGCTATTGTATACCCCAGTGGGAAGCTGCAGATTTTTCACATTTGTTTATTCTGCAGAAATTAATTACTTAGTGCTGAAATCACGAAGGTGACTTGGAGATCTAAACACGCCTTTAGCTGCTGAGGTCTGATGTCTCGTAAAACTGATGTTCACCAACCTCTGTCACCAAAAAGCTCAGGAGACCTTCCTTGATTACAGAAGATGGAAATTTAAGCCTCTAGAGAAACTTCCAGTTAAGCACCACACTGTTTTCACATTATTAGCCTTATTTGTTGTTACAGAAAAATGGTTTTGGTCTGTTTCCCAACCATACAGGAACTATGGCAATTTAACACCACCAGCAGCAGATCTGTTCAAAGACAGAATTGCTACTCAACAACCAAAGACGTTAAACAAGTATAGGTGGCAGAAATGCCCTGAGTAGTACTCTGTCCACAATGAGAATAAACAGACCAGCAAGGAATGCTGGGGAAGGTAACCAAAAACAGAAAAAGAACCCCAGGAATGAGCATTAATTACTTCAGCAGAGTGTCAGGTCATTGAAAAGAAAGAAAATGTTACTGAATTTATGCTGTAGGAGAGAGGACACTGCAGGATGTAGTTGGTAGCTACAGCACATTCCCAATAAATAGAGTATTACTTGAGGAAATGTCACCCAGCTTGGCTCATAAGATCTTTTAAATGTCTTGATCCATGTTAATAGCTGAAAGCAAACAGTCACTGTCCTCTTTTTAAGCAGCTGGTAATTACAGATGGCACAGTTTAAACTGCTGCTTTCAGAAGCTGGGAACAAATGCAGAGCGTTGCCAGTTCAGTATTAGTTCTACTGGCCAAACCCACAAATATTCTAACTTTTATCAACAGGATTCTCATTCTCAAAAGTTATTGGTATCTGACAGGGCATTATGTAACTGAGTAAGTAAGTCTGAAAGTTTTCAACTTCCACAAGCTTCATATCAACTGTATTATTCATCAATATGCTTGAAGACAAATAGTGACAACAAACTATACAGAAATCTACAAGGTACCTCTCTGTTTCCCGACTTTGGTAGAGCCAAGTAGTCTTAAATTCTGTGGAACCGTTTAAACATTTTTACAGCAGAAAAATCTCGCAGTTTCAAAATCTTCTGGACAAATGTTCTGGGCGTGATTGAGGCAAGGGCAATATTAGAAACATTTATATCTGACAGCCTAATTTTCAAAGCCATCAATTTTGCATTTTAACTGTAAGATTTAGAGTCCCTGATGGTGAAAAGATCAATATGGAATTACAAATTGTCACTACCTGCATGTGTGCACACCCCCTCCATGGAAACCACTAATCTGACAACAGGAGCTCAGCCCTTTCACAAATCATTTCCCATTAAACACCAAGCTCACAAGGCACAATTGGTTCAGCACAGCATTCAGGAAAGGAAATAATATTTTTAGACATTCTCTTTTCTACCTGACTGCATGTACCAAATTATATGTTATAATTAGTCACTAATTGATGAGGTAACTCACGGTACTATGCAGCGACATTTGAGAAACAGTACCTACAATTTATTGGTTTGAGGGAGTATTTTCCTGTGACAACCACCCAAAAAGTAAACAAAAAAGTTCTGTACAACACAATTCAGGACTTTGCTGCTGTGAGCCCAGAATCACCTCAGCCAAACTTGTGAAGAACATAATGAATGAAAATTAATGCAGAACACTAAAGAGAGATTTGAGCACACAAAAGTTGGTACAGGGGTAGCAAGAGCTCCCAGCCATTCATACAAAGCACAGACACTGTAGTTTCAGGAAAGACCAAATAACAAGTCACAAAAACACTGTTTTGTCTTTCCAGCATTGAAAATTATCAGCACTGAGGTTCTTTGGAAACTTTTGACTCAACTCTGTGTCTTGGGATTTTTATTTTTTTTTTGGATACTAATTATCGGTCTTTTATAGTGAACTTCAAGTCCTCATTTAAATTCCATTAGCTAATAAAAAGTGAAAATTTTACAAGGCATGGATGGCAGAGGGAAAAGCACCTTGACTTAACAGATTATTCCTGGTAGTTGGGAAGTTTTAACATGCCAAAGTGAGCTTTCTTCAAACCCTCTCCAGGTTTTGAAAAGTGTTCCCAAATATTAAATTCAATCCTGCTTCACTGCACAACCACAGCAGAAAAATATTGTTTCCCAGGCTGCATTCATATACAATTACCATGATCTTAAGCAGAAAATTTCCCAGCATTGTGGGAGATTTCCATATAGGAATGTGAATCCAAATTTCAGCCCTGATTTAATTTCTAGATCAATACATAAAATATATCTGATTCTGAAAAAATCTGCTTTTCTGAGACGAAGGTGTATCTCTCAGAGTAACATAGTGGGAATTTAGCCACCATCCATTCAGTTCTGACTCAACCAGCACCTCTACCAGTTAAAATCACACTGACTTTTAATTGAGAAACACTTTCAGGTTGCAAGTTTACTAAGTTATCCAAGTATCAGCAGAATAAAATTATCTTGGGCTTTAGTACTATTTCTGGATTTGTAGTATCAGAACTTGACCCCATATCTCAATCAGATAAAACCAAGTGCAGCACATGAAAGTTCTGCACAAGAAAAGTCTATAGGGATCAAAAGAAAATATAAGTAGAGCAAATAGGCAAATGAGTCCTTTTTTAGTAATTTTTAACTTAAGGCAAAATTCCATGGCTTTTGTACTAAAATAGCACCAGCAAAAAAAATGTTCTAAATTAGGTTTTCATTAAAGACTAAAGCACAACTTACCAGAGCACCTTTCAGGACACTCATTTTAAAGGCTTTTAAACCAAATTATGTTTATATTACACATCCAGTTTGCCTCAAATGCCTTAACAGGATTTATATCTCAAACCTTAGATTAGGGAAACCTCACAACTTCTACAACTGCTTCCTGATATTTTTGTGCAAATTTAGCAACAAGCCTGTCAAATTCCTGCCGATAGCAATGACTTTTGATCACTGCTGCAGTGCCTCTGGAGAGCTGAAACTGTGAGTTTCTGAGCAATTCCAATTTCTTCTTTTTTTGAAAAAAAAAAAACAAACAAAAAACCCAACCAAACAAAAGGCCAACACCTAACACCACAGAAATATTTTGAATAATTTTTTAAACTCATTAAGAAAAAAAAATCGTTTTTGTCAAAATTTGGGTTTTATTTTTTCCTACAGATGAAACAAATACAGAAAATTCTGCTGGTCAAAGATTGCGAGGGAATATCAACAAGCTAATGGTTTAACTTGGAATTGTAAGGAGAATATTACAAAAAATGAACAGGTTCTCATTTTTCAAGAGTTCAAGAAAGAGAACTACATCAGGCATCTTAATGGTACAGTAAAAAGTAAAAACCAACCAAAGAAAAAGCCTCACAATAAACCCCAGCAGACTATCAAAACCAGGACTGTTCCAAGGATACTTTCATTAATGCACCATCACATGTTGCAAATGAAGGAGGCTGATGTGATTCAAACTATTTCTTTCAAGGCAGCTATTGAGGGTTAACAGGAAAAGCAAGTCAGATATGCAGTGTCTAAATGCATCAATTTTCAGACAGTGTTGTTAACAGGTGAAATCAGAAGTATATACACCACAGATGTGAGCCATCTCAGTATCCCAAAATCACTGAATTTCAACACTGAAAAGCTCTATTTCCCCCTTTCAGCTAGTGCTCTGTACTGGTCAAGTTTCACCCCACAGAACATTTTCTAGTTTTCTATCAATCCCAGTTATAAAAGTCTTGAGTGAATTGGTTAATAGTATTTCCCTTAGATGACTCTTCTACAACCTAATGTATCTCTGCCATACAGTTAAATCCCTCCCTTGCTTGCATTTGTCCTATGGGAATAGTTCTCTGACCTGAACATAGATCTGCATGTGCTTACATTTAATCATTACATTAAGATGCTGGCACAAAACACCTTCATATATGCAAGAAAATGAGGTAATGGAACAAACCTGGCTGGGAGAGGGAAAAAAAGATTGCATTATTAAAGAGCAATTCACCAGCACAATAAAGTTCAAGTATATAAGTAAATAAAGAGAAAAATGCTCCCCTATTTAGCCTTGAACAGAGAAATCATTTTTTATATCTAACAACAGTAATGAATTTACTTAATTCCACCAGTAAAAGCAAATTCATATAAAATATCAGGAAAAATGATTTAACTTCAGCTTCAGCTTGCTTTGTAAAAGGGAGACAACGCTTCCTGAACCAGAGATTGCTATCTGCTTAGATTCAATAGCTATCCATGAGGATAAAGATTATACAAAGAAATAATATATCGGCATTTCTTTGAGGAGTTTGCATAGAATATTTGTATTCGCACTTTTTTATAAATGCATACAAAATACAAGACTGGAATTTTGCAAGTTCTGTTCCACACTTACACACAGATAAATAGTCTTCACACAAAACCATGCCATTAGCTATTTGATTATTCATTTATTCATTTTTATTAAAGAAAATTGGTCTAGCTTTTTATTTTAATTATTTTTCATGCATTTTAGCAGAATTTGCTAAATAATTTGATTATAGAAAAGAGAGTGTTGCCATTTAATCAATATTGAAAGTTGAGCAGCAGATGTGAACGGAGAAAAGATGACATTAGAGGAAGCCATAACAGTAAAAAACTTCATTTCAGACTTTCATAAACACATTGCAGGGAGGAAATCTGTACAACACTCAAATTGCATTTGCTCATGTGCTTAGATACAACAGGCTGTTTAATTAACATTTTTAATATATTTTTAGATATGAATAATCATAAAAAAGTTGTTGTAAAAAAAGTCTACAATCTTCTCTTTGGGTGTTTAGAACTTCATTTTCTGTTTCTGGAAAAACAGTACAAATGTTTGCCTGAAAACTAATTACCCATAAACGTTCCAAAATTTGGACTCAGTATTAGAGCTATGAGTAATGCTCTGGGTGTTCGACCAGCCACTCTTCAGATAACATAAACTGAGATTTCAAAGCCAAATCTTTCAACTTCAGAACAAGTGATTGACTGCAGCTATTTATTCTTACCATCAACTCAGCTTTGTGGAATACACAGGAACATTTTCTACTTGAGCAGAAACATGCAAAATGGCTTTAATAGCTAAATAATTTCCTGGGTGCAGATAAACACATTATATGGAGAGAGCTCTGGAGAACGGCTCAGTGCCATCCCTGCTGCACACAGACCTGGGCACCTGGAAGTTAGAAAATCTGAATTAACCTGCAGATATGTACAAACACACAGGAACAAGGGAACTGGAAGGTTCATATTCAGGGAGCTGAGCCCAGATTATAAAAACACAAGCCTGGAATCACTTATGCTGCATTATTGTGATTAATTATTTTGGCCCTTTGCTACAGTATTGCAGCAGCTCTGAGAAAGATGCAATTACCTTTTTTGAAGAATGAAGTTGAAAAGATTTGCTCCTAAAGGGCAGTGCACACAGTCTGCTGCTTAATTAAGACTCTTAGTGAATGTTTTCATTACCTTTCTAAACACCATTCTTAGTCCCGCTAATTTTCCAATGTTTCCATTGTTACAGAGTAAATTGCAATTAATACATTGGCTTACCCACATTAATTAAGGATGGTTGTCATGTAAAGTCTTATAACCACTTCAAACCAACCTATTAATCTTCAAACACCCAAAACTTAGAAACACTAAGAAAATTAGACAGGAAAGACTGTGGAGGTTTCTCAATTCTCCCTTTGATAGTCATTACAGCTTATTCCACTGTTCCTGGCAGGATTGCTATAATTTATTTTTCAGCCTAATAGTCTTAACTTTTTATTTTACAGCCCTCTATCTCTCACTCTTCAAACGCTTTCCCTGTTACCTTCCCTTCTATCTACCAAACACAAAACTTCAGAAAGTCTCAGGGCAAAAAATTAAATTACATTTGAAATTCAGCAGTCTGCAGTTTATGCAAGTGAATACCAATAATTCTACAAACCCAGTCTAGTAAGGAAAAGAGATGTCTTCTAAATTAGTATAAAAATATCTCACATATAAAATATTTACTTATCTAATAACCACAGGTGATCTATACAGACAGTTCTGATAACCATCAGCTTGTTACAGCTTAGCTTTGTGTACCAAGAATTTATAAAAGAAGAATGTTAATTATTATGCATTTGCACCAATCGGGGCCACAAGAAGGAAGGCTGGGTCAGTTGTTATTTGTGAACAGCAGCACCCACTGAACCACTGCCTTCCAAGACAGTGCAGGGGGGGGATGAAGGCACCACAGCAAAGCACATCTAGGAAAGCACTTGAGCTCTGTGTGGGAGAGGACAGAGGAAAGCACTCGAAGCTGACAATATCACAGAACTATTTTTTCAGAACTACCTCCACAGGACACCATCCTTTTTACATTTTCTGAGTGGTGCTAAATGCACACGATGAACACCTGAAATTGTATTGTTAACAAGCTAAATTATATTTTCTATTTTTTTTAAGACATAAGTATACTACAAATGTTTAAAAGCAGTAATATGCAAAAGGCTGTATTAAAAGTAAAAGCATTTAGTAACCATGTTAAAGGAACCCCCCCCCCAAAACAGCCAAAATCTTCTAATTTTACTGAATTCCTCAAAGTTAATCAAAGCATTAGGCTAACTCTTGAAAAGTAATTTTCATCAGAAAAAGTCGATGTCTTGAAACTTATTATAGCATTGGAGTCCCCAGACAGAATTCATGCTGTATATCTTTTTGCTTTGTAACGTGCTTGTCGGTAAATTTTGGTTTACAAATTTGCAGCAAATCCATTCATTCAGTCACAATATTGAAGCATGGAAAATTTCAGTTTTACCTCAGATGAAAAAGAGAATAGAAAAGGGAAGAAGCTATGCATTTTCTTACATTCTTGTCAGGTTTATCATTAATTTAACAATAATCAGAGAGCCAAAAAAGGGAATCCCCAGATACCCAAACCCAGCAATTCCCAAAAAGTTATAGAATGATGAGCAAGCCAGGTTGAAAGCCATCAGTGGGATGGAGCACATCCCTAACTGCACAGTGCAGCTGACACCAGTTTCATTGTACCACACAGGTGTGAGGGAGTGGACACAGCTTTGGGGAATTTGGTGGCACACCAGAAGTTGTATCTTCCCTCTGGCATTGCTGAAGGTGCAGATCCGACCTGGTGAGAGCTCACTAAGAGCTCAGAGAGAGGCAGCTACTCTGTTTATCCCGAAGAAATACACATCCAGGTTTACCAGTGGAAGCCAATCCATCCCTAGCAAACTCCAGTGGTGAAGCTGATTTACTCTTGTTCGGCCAAGCCTGTCAAACATCCTTGAAATCTTCTCCAAATGTTACCTAACTAGGAAGTACTATTCAAATGATGTTTATAAATCTTGAGTTCTGATTAGTGAAATTCAATCCCAAAAATACTATTTCTTTTCTTTAGTTTGGATTCTTCTAGTTCTGGAGAACTAATGCAGATTTTTCTTCAGCAGTGTTTTCTACTGGCAACATTACATGAATATTTTTAAAAGATAGTTTAAAAAAATTTAAAACATGAAATTTTGCAATTCCTTTAAATAAAACTTAAGTTTTATTTAATCTAGAAAGTATTAACCCCCATAAGAAAATTTTTGCATTCCACTGTGTTGGTTTATACAAATGTTAAACTGGTCAGTCCTCATTAAAAATATTTTCCATGAGAAGACACTACTGTAATGAAATGTTCCAACTTTAATGGTTAGTTAATAGTTATTAGGTTCCCTTGCCCGCACTTTCTCATGTAAGTTAGACTATCCACATAAAAAGAAAGATTTTTTTGTATTGTACTTTATTTTAATACTTTAAGTCAATGCACTTGATCAATTTTAATGTCAAGTTTCACTCTCAAAGCATGATTTTAGAAAAGCATAGTACTTTGAAATAAAAATCTGGAAGACTGGAAAGCAAGGAGTAATTTTGATCTGGGTATCAGTTGCTGCAGCTAATATTAATACTTCAAAATTACTGACTTAACCTCTTCCTACTGGTTTAATAATCAAATAATCTGTCTTGAAATTCCCCTTGACTGGCTGCAGATACGCCAAGCAGCCAGTGGAGCATTCAGATCAGGTCAATATCTGTTCTTAGCTCCAGACCCACGGCTGGCCAAGACTGAGCCCCCAGCAATGGTGGTGGCACCACTGTGATAGCTCACCTAGGAACGGAAGAAAAACTGCACAATTGCAGCTGGAGAGAAGACTGGGAATATGAGAGAAAACAGCTGTAGACATCAGTGCTGGTGGAGAAGAAGGAGAGGAGCAATCCATAAAAGACTAACAAATATCTGAAAAAACACTCCTGGAGTAAGGGATGTACAGGTGGGCCATATCTACCAATTATACTGAACGGTGCCATTAAGGAAACAGTGCTGTTTTAAAGAAGTCACAAGTTAGTTGCTTGGGATTTGGGCATCTGTGTGGTGGGCAGCACTGGGCACCAGACAGGCAGAGTACCCACAGTGGAATCCCACTGCCCTGAGAAGTGAACCTTTCCTGACAAAACCAGCATTGGACTGATCCTGGTCCCTGGACAGTATTGCCTAAACCAGTCTCCTAAGGAGGATGAATTAGAGTGCAAAGCAGCCAGCAGTGGCTGGGGGGAGCAGGGGGCACTTTGAAATATTAAAATTGCCCACAGCTCTGGCCAGTGACTGCTCAGGAAGGACAGGCAATAGAGGAAACAATTAAAATAAGGAACCCTTGTATTAGGGCAAATAGATTGAATTGATTTTTTGTAGCAGATGGAAATCACAAGGAAGTTTTGTGATGTGTTTCAACACTGAGTGAATGATGTGGTTTAATACTGAGGGCCCTGCATTGCAAACTGGGAATCCGGGGTGAGGCTGTGCTGCCCAATGCATGGCAGAGCAGGGAGCTCCAAGCCAATGCAGATGGAAGCACAAGCTCAGTAACGTCAGAATGATCCCACCTGGAGGGTGCAATTGCAGTGTCCCTTGGGACCATCTATTGTGCTTTCCACTCCACAGCACGAACACGCCACAGCTTGCTCCCAGTTCAAGGTGGAGGGACTACATTATGTGTTCAAAATTACTCAAATATATTAGAGAAATAAATTTCCCAGCAATGTAGGTGTGTCAGCATGAAAGTTCAGGCCCAGTCTGTACTGGGACTGAATCTGAAAACAAAACATCAGAACTGATCAGGTCCACGTGATCTAATTCCACATCCACTCTATCCATTCTCTCCAGAAATTTCCCAGCGTTGCTCACTTTCTGGGAAGTCAGTATTCCCATTAGAAACACATTCATCTAGCAGAGCCCAAGAAGATAATACAAGACAATAGCCTTTATTCATCTGATCTTTTCTGTATGTAATAAAATCCTTCCATCGATAGAAATCAGATGAGATTTTACCTATTACCACCATAATTGTTTTCAGTTACACTAGGCTACGTCAGCTGAGGTCTTTCATGAACAAGATTTAAACAAACAGTGGCTTAGATATCATCCAGTCTCAATTATTACTACAAACTAATACATGGCATTTTGGTTTTTGTTACGTGGCAGCTTGAATTCATAGGAAAAAGTACAGTCCTTTAGCTTACCCACAGTAATTGCCATTACCCAGGGATACTCCTATAAACATAGATTCCCTCTGCAGCCATGACAGATTTTGCACCCCTCCCTTACTGCAGTCATACAATTAAAACTAAATCTCAATTTTTTAACATTACATGTTGTTGATTTATCTGGCCAATGTCTCCCTGACCAAGCTCTGAGGAGCTAATGAGCCATGGAGAACACCTTAGCTTAGGCTGTTTTCAAATTTCATTAAGTGAGATAAAGTACAGGAAGAGTACATGTGTGCTGAGCCTTCCAAAGTCCTGATAAGACATTAATAAACTTTATCAAATTCCGATTATGGCTGTCTCATAATGGATATTGTTACATTTTCTACAGATAGCACCACTGGTAAATTAAACACAAGAAGTGCAATGTTTGAGACTGTTCACCTGAGCGAGCAATGATAAGTAACAAAAGGCAACAGACAGAATCTCCTTATTTTTCCAGT
Source organism: Petroica traversi (assembly GCA_025920805.1). Classification (NCBI taxonomy): domain Eukaryota; kingdom Metazoa; phylum Chordata; class Aves; order Passeriformes; family Petroicidae; genus Petroica; species Petroica traversi. The sequence goes on from JAHLSL010000047.1 coordinate 7,574,812, forward strand.
ATTCACTGGACCAAAGTAAATTTGTAGATGTTTAAGCTCTCTATTTATTTCTAACAAGTACATGTCACATTTTAGGAGGGAAAAGTGCACAAAATACAGTATTTTATTATCTAAATTATTCAAGCACTTCACCTGAAAGCCCAAGTGCCACCTCTAATCATAAAACAGCATGCACTAAGCAAATTCTTTTGCCAAAATCTCTTACATTCTTTATTATTACATCGTATTAGGAAACTGCTGATTCAACAGCAGCTATTTTGCTGCAGAATGGATAAATTCTTAAGTAGGCACAGACGTGTCATGCAGAAAATTTTAGCAAAATACTTTACTATTATGATATGCGTGCAAAGACAGAAGAAAATGCATCCTTATTAAGTAGTCTTGTTCATCCTAGGGAACACGAGCTGTGTCAAACATTAAGGTACCTGCCTGTAGACAGACATTTTCATAAGCAGGTCAAGCCATGTGATTGCTTCCAGCATTTTATTCTGCTGTTAATTTGGCTGTGTGACCCTGGGAAGTCAGCCTGTGTTCCCTGCACTGCTGTAATGACACTGAGAGACAGAGATGGGAACTATCTAAACAGTCTAAATGACTCTAGATCTACAGATTAAAAAGTTCTACAAAAAAAAAAAAAAAAGGTATTTTTAGCTCTTTCTGCACATGAGTGGAATGCTGGTTGACAGCAGTGTGGCAGAGCCAAGGGAAGTGGATCTTCACTGATGAGTGAGAAGTGGCATTGCAGTGACTGACAGAGGTATGTGGGACATGCCAAAACTATTAGAGAAGCTAACACAGATATCATGCAAAACAAATGCAGTGGCCTGTAAAAGCAGCAAGGAAGAAAACAATGATAAATAAATTGAACAAACTTAGTGAGGTTCCCATTAAAGAAAACTCCCAAGACTGCAGCAAAATGGGCTGGAGAGGAAATACAAGATTACATTTCCAACATCATGTAATAGGTAAGCAAGGGAAACAGAGCCTAGACCTTATCTAGAACAAGAACCTACCAGACTGGATTTCTCTTTTACCCAAAAGCTCATTGACTTTCACAGTCATTACAAGGACACAAAATCAAAAGCCATGTAAACATATATAAAACAGCTTTTCCCTTCAAGTGGTAAAAAATATTTCATGAACCATTAAGAACAGTCACATTTTATTGTAGCTGATGACTCAAAAAAAACCCCAACCCTCAAAACCCTCCTGGGTGCTCCTGCTTGCTTCAGCAACAATTCAGGCATTTTCTAGTGAGAGGGCCCTTAGGTATGTCCAGTTACTGCTGCTCCAGTTTTAGCACCTCCAACACTTACTGGTAATGCTTAGGTTTAATTAAAGCATGAGGCTTAATGAATGTTTAGGGGAATGTAATACTTAAATAGTGTCATTCAAGGACAGCTTTGTTTTCCAAGGTGGCAATCAGTCTTACTCCAATCAAAATAAAATCAATAAAGTGGAACTCAGCAAATCAGACACAGCATTAATAATTGCAACACTAGTCATCCTGTGTTAATAATGAAAAAGAGTTTGCAATGGTCAAGTATGTGAATGAATTGGAATAAAACCTTTTATGCCATCCCTATATAGAAAATTATTGCTTGTTACACTTCTGGAATGTAAGGAGGACATTCACTTAGCCTTTGTTCCAAAGAGTGCAAGAACACTCCAACTCCCACACTTTTATCTCTTCTTGGTTTGCAATGACAATTTCCTGTAGAAGGGGACAGATACCTGCCAATACTTCTTGAGGAGATGACTGGGGGACTGTGAGCATCTTTTTTTAATTATTTCAGCAACATGTTACCTCAGTCACTGGGCTGCTCCATCCCGGTGCTATCGAGGCTCCTGCCGCTGCAGGTGATGTGATGGCTGCAGAATGTGGCAGAGCACTGTGAACTGAATCCTAAGCAGGACAGGGCTGCTGCCAAACCTTATGAACAACGTGGGTGCTGAGCAGAATACCAGTACCACAAACCTCTGTCTTCCAGCTGTCCAATAGATCACATTCCCCACCCCCCCACACATTTTTTATCAGGCACTGATTTTTAACTGTTTTATTACTGTAGGAATATTGGGAGAATTACTCCACACAACATAAGCTTCATAGCGTTAGCTTTCTATTCAATGCATTGTCCTCCTCAACTTTATTCACGATGTTCTAGTTAAATTTCTGACATTTCTTGCAGAAGCTTTTTTATTAAGGACTTATAACAATCATAAAAATCTGCTCTGGGCAGAAACTCAGCATATAAAGGCTCAGTGAAGGAATACTCACACCATTTAAAGTGAATTTAGTATTTGTAAAGGCACTGTAGATGAAAGAATCCTCCATACCTTCAGTAATTTTACAGTTCCAATGATAACATTAATACAAAATGTGTCCTCTCACTTTTCCCTCTCCTCCTTCCTCTTTTACTTCCATCTCAGCATTCTTCCACAATGGTAAAGCACAGCCTCTTCCCAGAGTGGGAAGATAATTCAAGATGATGAGCAGCTCATCACCCAGGCTCCCTGCTGAAGCTATCACTGAGGAAGGATCCTTCTCCACCCCGAAGGGACTCAGCCACAGGGAGCAGAGGGAGGTGCCTCAGCCCATCTGTGTGAGGCTCCCGGAGGCTGCACCTACTGCCTGTCCCATCCCACAGCTCTGATCTCTCAACCCAGAGAGAGCCTTCTGCTGCAAGAACAAAAGGGACCGTGAAGAAAAAGGGTTCTCAAAGGTCCAGTCAGGCCCCTGAAAAGGTTTGTGGGTCCCTCTTCTGTCCTCTAATCCTGTTAATTACTACTTACAGCTCCTCTCTATATCCTGCCACAAACCTTTCTCAACTGTTTTATCTTTAAAAAAAAACAAAAACCAAACAATCTGAAAACACAAAAATATTAAAAAAACAACAACCTGACAGTAATATGGAGCAACAAATCACGCGTTCCTGTGCCATGAATCGCATGCAGGCCATTAGAACATTTTTTCAAAGTTCTGCCGAGGATTTGCCTAAACAGTTTGTATAGTTAAAAAAAAAAAAAAAAAAAAAAAAAGCAGAAACTCTACAAGCAGAAAGATGGCACTCAGAAAATACTTGGTATGTACATAACCAGCTATACAATTCCCATGACTAAGAATTTCCAATAAAAATGTGAGAATGCATGGAAAATATATTGGATTAGAAGGATTAGATTCATTTGACTGTTCTTTCAGAAGTCAAACTCATGATATTGTAATTTGCCAAGCAAATGGTCCTCAGCGCCTCGTACTGGGTCTGACTGCACAAAACAAACTGAAAAAAATCCGTAAAATCCAGTTTGAAAATCCTGGTTGGCACTGAAGGATATGTTTTGTTGAATATATTATTTTTTAAATCTCCTTACCCAAAGTATATTTTAAAATTTCAACTTGTATAAGCTAAAAAATTTACTAGAAAATAAAATCTTTTTTTTTTTCACTTATTCAGCTTCAGTTAATGGCATTTCATAATAATTATATAAACTTAATGTAACTAGCCACACATCACCCAGAAGTGTGAGGAATAACTGATTTTAAAAGTCTTAGAGTGTAAATATTATTAATTGATTGCTTAAAGAGTATTATTAGTGGTTCCTTTCTAAAGAGTCCAGTACTGCTTTATGGGGAAAATCTCTCTTCTAATAGAGACTAATAAATAAACTAAGAATAGTGAGATTTTTATGATTAAATGAAAAGTGAAGAAATAAAAACGTTTTGGCTGCCACAATTTATTGACTTATTTTAATCTGTTATATCCATTGCAGTGCATGAAAAATGGTGACTTTGAAGAATTAAGCATTTTTTTTGTTTTGCATCCCAACTTTATTATCCTCTCTTAGCCCTAAAAGAAGATAACCAGGATCAGACAACAGATTATACATAAACAGAAGTAAACAACAAATGGGTATAAATCAGATTATTGGGATGCAAATCAAGGGAGTGATTCATAGTATAAACCTTGGAAATAAAAAAAAAAAAAAAGTCTTCAAAGCATTCTCCTTGTTTCCATTGTACTTTAAAGAATATTTTATAAAGAAAAGTTTTGATATATTTCTGTCTGCAAAATTACTGTAGGGAGAGCAGGTCACATCCAGCATCACTCAGTTTTCATTATAATCCTGAAACTCTTTGTTTCTTTTGCTGCACCCCATCAGACCCCAGGACCCCCTCAGGAATGATTATTACAGACTCTCCATGCTCCCAAACCTCCTCTCACAACCCCAAACTTGTGTGGACGTGTTCAGAGCCCTGCACCTCACCTGCTATAGGTAATTCCTGCCATTTGCTGCCAGCAGCTGGTGAGCGGCACATCCTTCTGAGCCTCTGGTGTGCTCCAGCTCAGCCTCTGTGGTGTCCTCATGTGGGCCAGGACCCCCCCTCTCCCTCTGCTCTTTGGGTACTGCTACTGCACCTGACTACCAAAGAGCTGCCTCCAGATGTTTCTATTTGGGTCAGCATATTCCACAGGAAAATGGCTGAGACAGAAAACTCTTCAATTCCGCCAAAGAAAGCTGTCAAAGGAAGTACAAGAATGAAAGCAATGGAAACTTCTAAAGCCAGGGAGGGCCATGAAGGCATTGCTTCATATAGATGCAGTTCAGTTTCCTTGCAAGCACCTTTTCCCAGCCTACAGACCCAGCACAGGCAGTGGCTGCTGCAGTGCACCCCAGGACTACTGCAGCAGCTCCCCAACCCAACCTGTGTCCCTGGGCAGTCTTCAGCTCCCCTGCCAGCCGTGCCAACACTTGGAAGCTACCAGCAGCCTGGAAATGCACTGAAAAAGTTGGTAACATCTTGGTACCTGACTTTATGTCCAGAAATCAGAAGGGCAAATCGATACCATCATCACACCTCTCTGCTAATGGAAACGTCAAATTAATTTGTGTCCTTAATGACAGTGGGGGATATTCTGACTCCCTGTCCTAGAGAGATTCTTGAATAACCACTGTAACCTACAAAAAGCACCCTTAGAAGCCTCACAGTTTACAGCTGACACAAACAAACCTTTTCCTTGCATCCCAAACATCACTGCTGTTTGAGACTAACATTCATCCCAAAAGGTCTGAAACTGCATCACAGAAATCTCTCAGGTTTCCAGGAGACAAATGAGATTCCATTGAAATCAGGAAGGGAGAATTATCACTGCTGAGCACCTTCTTTAGAGGATATCTTTATACAGAGAAAAATGCCATGTAGGGATGCTCTAGACACACAAGGAAAACCATGGTTTTCCTTAGGAGCTCCAAGCACAGGCAACTCCTGATGCCTGAACTAGAAACACTGTGTATCTCCCAGGCCAGAACAGACTGCTGGGCCCGTCCCCCAAGAGGGAAAACTGCAGGTGGGAGCAGCAGATGCCTGCAGAAGAAAGGATGGATGCTGTCAGAAGGGTGGATATCTGATATGGGATTGTAAGTGACTTTCTTCCATTTTTCTCCTGAAAGGTCCAACCCACAGCAGATGTCATTAGTACAATATCGTTATGCATTTCATATTTGAGTACATGCACTTTTAAACACTTGAAGTTCTTAATTTTTCTTACCAAAAAAAAAAAAAGCAAACAATACCTTCTGATCAGCTGCTGCAGACAAAATAATGAAGTGCACAGATATGCGCTGCTGAATACTTTGTTGAGATAATTTTTTTGTTGTCAGAGCTCAAGAAAGAAAAGTACAATCAATTTAATCACAGGCTAATAGTGAGACTGGAGAAAGAAATACAAATGATGGGGAAAACCACTGTTAAAAGGAAAACAATAATCATAAATTAATGAATCGGGGGAATATTATGGACTCACAGCTATTTTCTACACATTTGTTAACATTTTTGCAAAGATACAATTTTGCATTTACAAAATATCTGTTAATAGCAGCAGCCTTCTAGTTTTAGAGGATTCCTCCCTCACCCTAAGGATATTTTGTGAGATCTTTTGAAATAGAAGGAATACTTATACTATGTTCCACAATTCACCAGAAAACTTCCAAGCCTTTGTTTTAATCTGTTTCTCTGCAAATAAAAACCTGTAAGTGCGAGGCTGACAGTACAGGGTGCTTTTATAATGCATACATAGACACATTTGTGCTTCTAAGAGGGTGGAAAAGACTTCCAAATGCGCAGAACTTTCCAATTGGTGAACAGCAAAGAGCCAGAGAAGGGCAATCAGGAATGAACTGCCAAGGTTTAACACACAGGGGAAAACCACTTCTATGTAACACCCACAATCATGAGGTATCAGGTAATTAGACTGAAAGCAGTGTCCTGAAACCAAGCATTTTAACTGGTGCTCCTGGGTTTCGCACCTCCAGCGCTCAGCTCCCGGGTCTCTCCCCGAACGGCGTGTGATATGGAAAGCTGGCACCTGCACCTGCAAGCTAAATGCTGACAGCTGCTGCTCTGCTGTTCCACTTCCCTGCATTATACATTTTCTCATATTTTCGCATAAATAGCAAAATTTAAAGTTCAGCTCTGTTTCAAATCAGACTATTAAACAGGTTTGGCCCCCAGTTCTTATGCAATACTATTGTGATGCAGCAGAACAAAGCAGAGTTGTAGATGAGCTTTACTTTTGCAGAGAACACGAAAAAAAAAATCACAGAGAATTGAATTTGCTCGCCATCTTTGAAGTCCAGATTATAGAATAATTTTTGCTGTCTCAGGCACAGGTGGCAAGTTTATAAATACATCAGAAAGAGGATAAGTAGGAGGGTCAGTATGATCCAGTGACTGAATTGCAAGCTCACTAAAAAGGCCAGTTGTGTGGTTCAGTGCACAAGGTGCTCAGTAATTAGACAGCGAGTGTCTGAGGCCAAACAGAAAGAGGAAAAAAGTGCACCTGCCTCACCCACCTATGGTTTTTTTTCAAAGACATTGTTTAACATCAACCTTCCAGGCCAGTCTCTGCTGTGCTGCCCTGTGATGGGTGTGCACAAGCTACAAAAAGGCACAAGAGCAAAGGATCTTCTAGGGACAGGGGCAGGTGAGCCACCAGCAGCAAATGCTCAAGGTGAGCCCTGCGGGACAGAACAAGTATTGGAAAATACAGAGGGAGGCATGAAACAAGATAACAAGGGAAACACAACAAAGAAACAGGAAGCCACATGCTGCATCACAGACCAGATCTGTCACATATCAGAGATTCCACACCACTGTCCTCTGCAACACCTGCCTGCCCTTTCCCTGACAGGGATGCCCCTCCAACATCCTGCAGATATAATAATGTTCAGACTGTTATGTGATGTCTACTTCTCATTCTCCCTCTAATCACTGATTCTGCACTGATCCTTCACTCCCCACCGCTATCAGCCAACCCTCTCTCAAATTTCTTTAAACATCCCTCAGCAGAATCTGCTGTGCTCCTCCCTCTCAATTGTACAGGATCCTATGTGAGCTTGAAGTTCTCCCTCCTTTATCATCTAATGATGCTGAACTCTCCCTTCAAGGGGTTTCTACATGTGTGCACATCTTGCTTGTGGCACCCCTTCCCTCACAAACCTTGTTGATGAGAATCACATCTCAGTGTGCCCTGACAGCCAGGAGGGCCAGCCCTGTCCTGGCTGCATCAGGGCCAGCACTGTCAGCCGGGCAAGGGATGTGATTGTCCCACTCTGCTCCTCCACACCGGGGTGGCCTCATCTTGAGTCCTGGGGGGCAGTTTGGGGCACCAAATATAAAAGAAATACAAACCTTTTAGAGAGTGACCAAAGGAGGGCAACAAAAATGGTGAAAGGTTTAGAAGGAAGACTATAGGAGGAAGAGGCTGAAGTCATCTGGCTTGTTCAACCTGGAGAGAATGAAGCTGAGGGGAGACCTCACTGCAGTCACAACTTCCTTGTGAGGGGCAGAGGAGGAGCAGGCTCTGATCTCTGCTCTGTGGTGACAGTGACAGAAGCTGAGGGAATGGCCTGGAGCTGTGCCAGGGGAGGTTTGGGTTGGATATCAGGAAGAGGTTCTTCACCCAAGGGCTGGTTAGGCACTGGAAAAGGCTTCCCAGAGCAGTGGTCACAGCCACAAGGCTGGCTGAGTAAAAGTGTTTGACAATGCTCTCAGGTACATGGAGTTATCTTTGGGGCGGTCCCGTATGGGACAGGAGTTGGACTTGGTGATCCTTGCGGATCCCTTCCAGCTCAGGATATTCTCTGATCACTTTTCTTCTTTTCTCTTCTGTGCACTCCCTTCCATACTTTAGTCACCCTATGCACTGTGGACCAGGCAGGACCTGCTGCCCCACAAAGGGCTCTATTCCCCAGGCCAGACCTTCCCCAGCCATCTCCCCCGAAGATAGACCTGTATTTTACATTTGTTCCACACCTCTATGGCATGAACTGAACTAAAGAACTAGTGACACACATTATTTCCTGCCACAAAAAGAAGCCCTAACAAATGTATGTTCAAACTCTGCTATAAGGTGGGATACCTGTTTTCCCTGAGCAGATGTTCTGATGTTTTCCCAAAGGAAAATAATCTGCCAGAGGTGCTGAGAACATTCTCTGGCATTACAGAAGTGATCAGTGCAGCCTTCAAAGGTAGCAGTTACAAACAGATAAATTAGGTTCTGCAGTAAGCTTTCAGACTAGGGGAGTAAGCTCACAGATGAAATTATGGAAGAAAAGAATGCAGAGATGCAAAGAAGGGCAGTGAGCCATTAGCTCCATACTCTTATCACTGAGGCAAGTGCATTTTAATCCTCAATTTCTAAATTACGATTTCCATGGGGGGGGGGGGGGGGGGCGGGGCAATAGAAGCTAGACAGCCCAATCCTTACTAGAACTGAAGCTTAG